>CM065704.1:44428953-44508953 GCA_017654935.2 Phymorhynchus buccinoides | reverse complement strand
ATTCGCAATGTTGCAGATAAAAATGTCTCTACCTAGTTAAGCTTAATGGTATTTTTGGGCTGAAAAATGGCTGGCAGTGAAAGGGTTAAGTCCTGATTATGATAAGATGTCGGTAATGAGAAATAGACTCCAAGTGTTGTTTATATCATTTGTCTCTGCGACACAAAGTTCAGTGGGCCTTTGTCTCTGCGACACAAAGTTGAGTGAGTCTTTGTCTCTGTGACACAAAAGTTGAGTGGGTCTTTGTCTCTTCCTTTCACAGGGAGTGTTGCTCCAGCAGAGGGCACTGACTGTGGTAGGATGTAGCGTCGTTGTCGTTGTCGTTGTCTTCTGGTAGCTGTGCTCTCCTCCGCTGTTCCTCCGTGTACTCCTTGTAAGACGGGGGTGCTGAAATAAAGGAAACATCTCACCAGTGGCACTCACAAAGGAACACACACACATCTGTTTGAATCACTTTTAGTGGAAGGACGTTAAACTGAAGAACATGCACACGCACACAGACGCACGCATATCACGTTTGTCTGAATCACTTTTAGAGGAAGGACGTTAAAATGAAGAACATGCACACGCACGCATGCACACACGCACACGTACGCATACACACATCTGTCTGAATCACTTTTAGTGGAAGGACGTTAAACTGAAGAACACACACACACACACACACACACACACACACACACACACACACACACACACACACACACACACACACACACGCGCGCGCGCGCGCGCGCGCACACACACACATCTGTCTGAATCACTTTTAGTGGAAGGACGTTAAACTGAAGAACACACACGCACACGCACACGCACACACACACGCCAGTTTGGGCCAGTCTGTAGGGTGGTCACCACACTAACATTCAACTGTATCTGACCTTGAGCTTGTGCGAAATCCGACAATCATCTTTAACAAATCTAATGATCTCAAGCCTACTAAGTAACCAAAGATAGTAAACATTGAAGGTGGTTTTTTTTGTTTTTTGATTTTTTTAAGGACTAGAAAAAAAAAGCATTTAACTGACATTCTCCAGATATCTCCTGAGGATCCCCATTCCCGGCTGCTTCAGGTTCCAGTTCAGGGGGTGCAGACGGCACGAGGGCAGCGGCAGCTGGTACAAAATATACCAGATTTTCACAGAAACGTCAGACTACAGCCTGTACAGGACATGCATTAAGGGCTTCGCACACTAGCATCAGGCGTCAATTGTTTCTCAGAGCAACGCCTTGACGCGTTGACGCCTGCATCACAGCACACATTGTAGCGAGGCAGTGGTGTTCTCACACACGACTCTTGTCGCTTCGCCTCTTGTCGCTCAAACGTCCTTATTTGGAAAGCAAGGAAAGATTACTCTAGCGTCAAACCTCCTCTTAGAAACAACAGTATTTTTTTTCTTCAATCTGAGTTATGGTCCTTCCGTCCGTTGTGATTGGCTAGTTTCACGATCTCTGCAATCTTGAGCATCAAAATTAGAGCCGCATCTATTCTCGAGCAACACAAAATCGCGCAGCTACGCATCAAAAATCCTGCCGCGCCGCGAATCTCTCACACACAAGCGGCGCATCAAACTGCGCCTTGCAGCAAAAAATCGCCGCGATCTCGAGATCTTGACGCTAGTGTGCGAAGCCCTTTACAGACTACATTCAGAGCAGCAACAAGACTGAAGCCTACTGGTGCTCTGGGGAAATTCAACACAGAATAAACTTGGTGTCTGCGACAAGGACATGGTTATAAGCTTACCAGAGCTTCAGACTGTTAGCACGCCCGCGCCATTCACGCATATTGTTTCTGAAAATGACACGTTTACATCTTGTAATGCGCTCTGTCTGGCCCATTCAGAGAGGAAACCACCACCAAGGAGGACACAAGTAAACTGACTTCACAGTTGCCCATTCAGAGAGGAAACCACCACCAAGGAGGACACAAGTAAACTGACTTCACAGTTGCCCATTCAGAGAGGAAACCACCACCAAGGAGGACACAAGTAAACTGACTTCACAGTTGCACATTCAGAAAGGAAACCACCACCAAGGAGGACACAAGTAAACTGACTTCACAGTTGCACATTCAGAAAGGAAACCACCACCAAGGAGGACACAAGTAAACTGACTTCACAGTTGCACATTCAGAAAGGAAACCACCACCAAGGAGGACACAAGTAAACTGACTTCACAGTTGCACATTCAGAAAGGAAACCACCACCAAGGAGGACACAAGTAAACTGACTTCACAGTTGCACATTCAGAAAGGAAACCACCACCAAGGAGGACACAAGTAAACTGACTTCACAGTTGCACATTCAGAGAGGAAACCACCACCAAGGAGGACACAAGTAAACTGACTTCACAGTTGCACATTCAGAGAGGAAACCACCACCAAGGAGGACACAAGTAAACTGACTTCACAGTTGCACATTCAGAAAGGAAACCACCACCAAGGAGGACACAAGTAAACTGACTTCACAGTTGCACATTCAGAGAGGAAACCACCACCAAGGAGGACACAAGTAAACTGACTTCACAGTTGCACATTCAGAAAGGAAACCACCACCAAGGAGGACACAAGTAAACTGACTTCACAGTTGCACATTCAGAAAGGAAACCACCACCAAGGAGGACACAAGTAAACTGACTTCACAGTTGCACATGCAGAAAGGAAACCACCACCAAGGAGGACACAAGTAAACTGACTTCACAGTTGCACATTCAGAGAGGAAACCACCACCAAGGAGGACACAAGTAAACTGACTTCACAGTTGCACATAAAGCCAAAAGAAGAAGAAAACAGAAGAAAGGAGTTCACCTTGGCATAAGGCTGTGTCAGACCAATTCACATAAGCTAGAACACCAAGGCTATATCAAACTGTTGTTATGCTCTGCAGACCTGTTTACCCCTGTTTTGCAAATTAGTATTTCTGATTTCAAAATTAGTAATTTTGAAAAAAAATCTGTAATCCAACGCACGGCCGATTTTTTGTTTGTTCATAGCAATATAGAAAAACGCCGGTAGTTTTGGACACTTTTCTGCATCTTTTTTGGAACTGACATATTTTTTATGCTTCATTGATTTGCAATACGTTTCGATATCGAACTGACCTGAGTGACTGATGTTAATGTCACTCAGGCAGTACACACAGAATGCGTGATCATCGCCCAACGTCGAACGCTGTATTCCAGGCGTTTTCGCGTAACTATCCTTGAATTTCTGCAACACTCTTGCTCTTTTTTCTTTCTGATCAGGCGCGCAGTAGGCTCGCTTCGACGCCATCTTGAACGTATTGCAAACGTTTACGCGTTGCATGCTGGGAACCCGGAACCAGAATGACTACACTCCACCGTTTCAAAACCGGCGCAAACGCTTGTACATTTTTGCTGTTGTTGGATTTTTTATTTTTCGTAATTTTTTTCCTGTTTCCGTAATTTCAAAAAAAAAAAATCGTAATAATTACGGGAAAATCGTAAGGGTAAACAGGTCTGGCTCTGCATAGTTAATAGGGAATTGTCTTTAGCCATGGCAAGCTCCTAGCATAACATCATCAGTCCAAAATCCTCCGAAGTTGGAGTGCGGCTGCCTACGCGGCAGGGGTAATCAAAAACGGTCACAGTGACACGTAATGTTCTCATCCCTAGCTGGTGCATTTGTACCGTAGTGCTCAAGTGCTTCGGCTGTTGGGATGATCCCTGGAGTCTTTAAGCCAGGGAACAACAACAGAAGAAAGGAGTAAGTTAGTCGCTTCAAGTCCTGTCAGCAGCTACTATGGTCGAAGGGAAAAGACCGAAGCCAAAGCGAACAATGTTAACTATCGACTGCCTTGCTGAAACACTACACAGTGTGACATCGAATCATTCAATCAATCTATCAAGTTTTAAACACCAAAATTAACCCTTTCATCACCAGCCATTTTTTAGCAAAAAAATTCCATTAAATTTACCTGGGTAGAGAAAAAATCTATCTGTAATATTGGGGATTCCTCTGACATATTTAAAGTAAGGCCTATCATTACCTACTCCCAAAATTAAGAGAACATGGTCTTTGGATAACAGACCCTGATTTGATGCCTTTTAGTGACATGGGTGTTAAATCATTGTGGTGCAAAAATGCGACATTGGTGGTGAAAGGGTTAATATGCCTACTAAGCCATTGCTGTTATAGCATACAGTAGCTCAGCCTTTTATGATTAGCGCTGAAAAGAAGTCTAATCATAAAAATACAAACAAACAAAAATCACCAAACAAACGAACAAAAACAGTGTCTGATCGTAAATCAGTTGAGTTTGAAAACAAAATCTAGACCCGAAGTCGGCATGTGGCTGCCCATGTGGCGGGGTAAGCAAAAACGGTCATACATAGCATAACATCATCAGTCCAAAATCCTCCGAAGTCGGAGTGTGGCTGCCCACATGACGGGGGTAAGCAAAAACGGTCACACACGTAATGTTCTCATCCCTAGCTGACGCATTTGTACCATAGTGTTCAAGTGCTCCGGCTGTTGGGATGATCCCTGGAGTCTTTTAGCCAGGGTACGACGACAACGACAACGACAACAACAACTAAACTCCACCCACCTGCTGGCCCCGATGGCAACACAGTTTCCCCAGTCTCCTCTGCCAAGTGTTCGAATCCCGGCGGGGGCACCCTGGGATAGCCCAGCTCCGGGGTCATCAGCAGGGGTCGGCACGGGGTCGGGGGGCTTCCGGAGGTGGCGTAGCGGGAGGGGAGGGTGCCGATGATGAGGGGGAGGTGGATGTGCATGGAGTTGCACCACACCTGCTTCAGGGACAGCTGGAATATAGTACAGTGGAACCTCCCTTATAAGACCTCCAACAATCATCCAAAATGAGGTCTTCTAAGGGAGGTCATTTTAATACTTACAAAGAAGGGCAATGTCTCAGAGAAGTAGGTCTTATGTGGGAGGGAGTCTTATAATAGGAAGTCTTATAAGGGAGGTTCCACTGTAGTGGAACAAACAACTGCATGGGTGCAACTCCCCAACATGAAAAAAACTGAAAGGCAGGGGTCTAGGGACCCATGGCCCCGGCAGGGTACAGGGGCAGAGCCCCGTCAGACGATTCAGGGGCACAACTGTCTTAAGAGAGATATATATAACGAGACAGACACAGTTAAAATGATAGACAGAGACAGTTTGAGTGTGATAAACCTTGTAAAATTATTAATTTGCCTTTGCAAACTTCCAAGATAGAACAACCAAGTTCAAAACGGCCAAAGTCGCTAGTGGTCAATTTTTTTTCGGATGAATTAAAAACAAATGAAGTTCAGTTTCTGGTAAAATTAAAAATACTGAAATCAGTGTAAAAATGAAAGAGTAGCACCCATGTACCTGTACTGATTTGTGACGCATTCACAGCACCCCACTTTGAGGGCCTTTAGTTCGTCCCTGTTTCCAGCACTCATCACCAGCACAACCAAAGCCACACTTCTTTTCCCTTCTTTTATTGTAGAATTGCAAATTACTAAGTCTTTCCCTAACCCATGTGTGCAAAGGGAAACCATTTCACTTGGCTTTACCTTCTGGCTAAGGCTGTGTGCAAAGGGAAACCATTTCACTTGGCTTTACCTTCTGGCTAAGGCTGTGTGCAGAGGGAAACCATTTCACTTGGCTTTACCTTCTGGCTAAGGCTGTGTGCAAAGGGAAACCATTTCACTTGGCTTTACCTTCTGGCTAAGGCTGTGTGCAAAGGGAAACCATTTCACTTGGCTTTACCTTCTGGCTAAGGCTGTGTGCAGAGGGAAACCATTTCACTTGGCTTTACCTTCTGGCTAAGGCTGTGTGCAAAGGGAAACCATTTCACTTGGCTTTACCTTCTGGCTAAGGCTGTGTGCAAAGGGAAACCATTTCACTTGGCTTTACCTTCTGGCTAGGGCTGTGTGCAAAGGGAAATCATTTCACTTGGCTTTACCTTCTGGCTAAGGCTGTGTGCAAAGGGAAACCATTTCACTTGGCTTTACCTTCTGGCTAAGGCTGTGTGCAAAGGGAAATCATTTCACTTGGCTTTACCTTCTGGCTAAGGCTGTGTGCAAAGGGAAACCATTTCACTTGGCTTTACCTTCTGGCTAAGGCTGTGTGCAGAGGGAAACCATTTAACTTGGCTTTACCTTCTGGCTAAGGCTGTGTGCAAAGGGAAACCATTTAACTTGGCTTTACCTTCTGGCTAGGGCTGTGTGCAAAGGGAAATCATTTCACTTGGCTTTACCTTCTGGCTAGGGCTGTGTGCAAAGGGAAATCATTTCACTTGGCTTTACCTTCTGGCTAAGGCTGTGTGCAGAGGGAAACCATTTCACTTGGCTTTACCTTCTGGCTAAGGCTGTGTGCAGAGGGAAACCATTTCACTTGGCTTTACCTTCTGGCTAGGGCTGTGTGCAGAGGGAAACCATTTAACTTGGCTTTACCTTCTGGCTAGGGCTGTGTGCAAAGGGAAATCATTTCACTTGGCTTTACCTTCTGGCTAGGGCTGTGTGCAAAGGGAAATCATTTCACTTGGCTTTACCTTCTGGCTAAGGCTGTGTGCAAAGGGAAATCATTTCACTTGGCTTTACCTTCTGGCTAAGGCTGTGTGCAAAGGGAAATCATTTCACTTGGCTTTACCTTCTGGCTAAGGCTGTGTGCAAAGGGAAACCATTTCACTTGGCTTTACCTTCTGGCTAAGGCTGTGTGCAGAGGGAAATCATTTAACTTGGCTTTACCTTCTGGCTAGGGCTGTGTGCAGAGGGAAACCATTTAACTTGGCTTTACCTTCTGGCTAAGGCTGTGTGCAGAGGGAAACCATTTAACTTGGCTTTACCTTCTGGCTAAGGCTGTGTGCAGATATGCGCGGAAACCCATGCGCAATCTGTATTTTATTAAATCTGGAAGCAAGCAATATGAAAGAGTGTGCACATTACGCGCGGAAACCCATGCGCTATCTGTATTTTATTAAATCTGGAAGCAAGCAATGTGAAAGAGTGTGCACATTACGCGCGGAAACCCATGCACAATCTGTATTTTATGAAATCTGGAAGCAAGCAATATGAAAGGGTGTGCACATTACACGCGGAAACCCATGCACTATCTGTATTTTATTAAATCTGGAAGCAAGCAATATGAAAGGGTGTGCACATTACACGCGGAAACCCATGCACTATCTGTATTTTATTAAATCTGGAAGCAAGCAATATGAAAGGGTGTGCACATTACACGCGGAAACCCATGCGCAATCCCGTCAGCTTATTTCTTAGCTAAGTGTACGAGGTTTCCACACGGAACCTACAGATTGCAGATCTAATGTGTGTGGGCCCTAAGAGTGTTTTTTGCACACTTGTCAGCATAAATTTAAGTACGTCACTATTAAATTGTATTGTAATTATATTGTGGGCTTGCATAAATGAGATGATTACCATATTTTTCGGATCATAGGCGCTGCTGTGTATGATAGAGCAATTGTTTTCAAAAATCTGAAAAAATTAAAGCAAAAGACACCCTTAGGTAAAAACAACAACAAGGTGGAGGGAAAAGTACCTGAGAGGGGGGGCAACCGACGTTTCGTGTCATAAACACTTCGACTGGGAATGTGTTCATTAAGACACCCTTGTTTATAAAGCGATACACACTTCGCAAAAGAATGTCAAACTTTGAAAAGTGATTGGCAAGGTCAGGGGAGCCACGTGACCGGTACTAAGGGAGGTAATATTACCGGCACATGGGTGGCTTCCCTTTTGTAACTTAGCTTTATAAGTGCTATGGCATTATTGGTTTTCCAAATGATAAGCGTATATGCTATTGTTTTGAGTGTTGGTCAGTATGATTATAATAGATTGTCAAACTTTGAAGCCTGTACGCATTCTGTAAACGCTTACCAACCGCCATTACTGCTGTCATAAACGAGAGTTGGCTCCCCTTTCAAATGATCGAACTTCCGTTTGTGTTGCTTCCGGTTGATGTGCTTGGACAATTCTTCACGAAAACTGATAGAATGATGGCATTTTAAGCTCTACAGCGATGCTTTTTACATCCAATGAAGGGTTATGGCATCTGTTGGACGGTATCTCAGATGATAATAGGGATTTTGAAGCATCTTAACGTGAGTATTCGTCGTATCGGCGACTCGTGACCACTTTCGATGTCTGACTCACAGTAGACTGAACTGAACACAGCAATCGTTGCCTCTCTTCTCACGATTTTGTTCACTAATAGGGCGTTTATTAGGCGCATACGTCGAAATTGGAGAAAAAGATATTGCCTTATAACCCGAAAATGACGGTAAATGTGTTTGATGCTAACGAGGCCAGGGGTCACATAATGAGGGCGAGGTGCTTTCAGAGGGAGACAGTGCTGGGTAAGGAGTGAATGAAATTTGTGAGTAAGAATCATGTTACTTTTGCTACCTTATATCTGTGCTTGTAGAATGTCGTTTATGTAACCATTTGTCTTGTTGATATTACTGCATGTTTTTCTTTCTAACAAGTTGCTTTTGTAAAGCGCATCGAGCATACTTATGCACTGGTGAAAGTCAAACAATCTCCCAATCCTGAAATGGCACGTTTCAATGTTCTCTGAATCTTCCCACTCCTGAAGTGGTGATTGCATTAAAAATAATGTCCAATGTGTGTCTGTGTAAGGGTGGGAATAGTGTTAGAATTGCATACCTATCATCTTATTTTAATCTGCCATCAGTGTTGGCTGAAATGTTTGATTTTACAAGACTGTGGTTCCGGATGACAAGATGGTAAATCCTGAAGACTCTTTCCATCAGCTTTTTCAATACTGATTTCAGGAGCAGGCCTCAACTACTTTAACCCACGCTTATGTATGGATCTTAGTGCTATTTGAAATGAAATTATTATGATTATTATTATTATTACTATTATTATTATTATTATTATTACCAAAATCAACAAGAAAAGTACTTGCCTTGAAAGGAAAGAACTTGAAACTAGCGTATACAGGGTACACGCTCTGGGTACAGGGGATTTTTTCCTCTCACTTTGCACTAGGCCTTACGGTCTGAACGTGGAGTCTTTCGGATGAGACGATAAACCGAGGTCCCGTGTGCCCATGCACTTAGCATACGTTAAACCCAGTGGCAACGAAAAAGTTATCATTTGGTCAAAATTTACCCCCCCCCCCCCCCTTTCCCTCCTCATCAGTCACACATAAATCGCATGCAAAAAAAAAAAAAAAAAAAAAAAAAAATTGGGTGGCGCGCCTCTGGCTGCGACGCGCTCTCCAGGTGGGAGCAACCCGAATTTCACAGAGACACCTCTGTGACTATAAAGTACCTAATACCTAATACCTAGTATGGTCTCAGCGCACCAATCCCCCACATTCCACAGAGCATGCACTTATTTCATGATCTTTCCATTCATACACAGGCAAGTACATTTCTCGGAGATTGCTATAAACATTCAAAAACAACTAAATAATGAATACGAAAGTGTAAATACATGTGACTGAATGAGTACCTACCCGGCACATTTTTAAATTTTAGTCAAAATACAAATGTGGAACAAAGAAACACACACACACACACACATGCACACACACACACACACACATGCACAAACACACACACAAACACACTCAGAGAAAGACATACAGAAAAACACACCAAACACAGCTTACGACATAAAACCCTCACCGTGGCTGTATATTCGACCTCCATTAAGTCACATCCTGGCATTTTGGAGGGGACGAAGGTCTTTGGAATCACCAAACCTTCCGTTGGGCCGTTCCACGTTTTGGACTTTCCCTCCTCTATAGGCCCCACCTCAATTCGACACATCTTCTGCATTTCGTGTTTGACAAACCCTTCTGCGTAGAATGTGGTTAACTGCTCAACACACACAAAATGAGTTAGTAAGTAATGTCAACAAGCATTTCTATTGCACTTCACCTCAGACAAGCCCAAGGCATGTTACAACAAGGGCGTCGCCGAGCGGCAGACATGTCCGTCACCAGCAATGCCACGCACTTGCGATACCCCGTAGAGTGTCACATCCTGACACAAAATTGGAAGGGATTCTGTCTTCTAGTTCACGAGATACAGCTTGAAGAAGAAACATATAGCGCGCAAAGAAGGAAATTTCGGTTTTCAAGGTCACACTTCAAGGTCAAGGTCAGCATGGTGATAATTTATGCTCGGATGTTTTCTTCTCTAGGGTATACAGTACCACACACAATCTGAAGCGCTTCTGTCAAGTACAAATGTGGAAAACATGGCTTAAAACCCAATGTGTAGACCCCTACCACTTTCAAGGCCTACCCATCGCCCGGACCGTGACCTTGACCTTGACGGTTGACCATCAGATCGGTATGCCACCATCAGAACGGGCATAAGCCCCTGAAAAGTCAAGGTCGTTCATGACGGCAAATTTGAAGACTAACACAAAATTTGGTGATCATTCGAAAGATATTCTTGGGACAGACAGAAGGAGAAAAAATGACCCTCCGATTTTCAGGCTCCAGCGATCTTTTTGACCTTGACCTTGATCGGTATGCCATCATCAGAACGGGCATAAGCCAAACCACCTTCATACCAAGTTTCAACATCCTATGTCGATCGGTGCCCGAGATATGGCTAAAAATAGATTTTCGGTTTTCAAGGTCGTACGTCAAGGTCAAGGTCACGACGGCAAAATGGTTTGCGCGGATCTCTTCCTATTAAGGTGGCACACCTTCACATGTGATTCGGTCAAGCGGTTCGGGAGTTATCCTTGGGACAAACAGAAAAAACAACAACAAAAAAACAACAACAACAAAACAAAAACAAACAAACAGACAAACCAGCCCATCGCAAAGTCCGATCACCTTCGGTGACGGACAAAACATGTTCACCTGTTCTTCTTCTGCGTTCCTAGGCCGTAATGGACTAAATGCGTATGTGTCCGGTTTTCAGTCTTCACTGGTCTCCCTCGCTGCATTCAGCCGACACACTCTAATTTAGAAGGAACAGGTTCACACAACTGAACAACACGCCCACACAACTGAACAACACGCCCACACAACTGAACAACACGCCCACACAACTGAACAACACGCCCACACAACTGAACAACACGCCCACACAACTGAACAACACGCCCACACAACTGAACAACACGCCCACACACACACTCATATACCACAGATAATGACACATGCATCTGTGCATCCACACACTAAAATACGGATGCAATTCACACGCACAAAACCAAAACCAAAAACACTTGCACAAACACACACCCAGTGATGTCCCGAGGCCCCGGTCATAGGACACTGACCTATTACAATTGGAAATGTCATACTGTGTTCTCCCCTGCCAGAACAAATGTTTGGTTAAATTTTTTTAACACTGGCACGGTTTGTCTTACTGATTTCTGCAAGAGCCAGGACATTGTCCTGTTGATTTCTGCAAGAGCCAGGACATTGTCCTGTTGATTTCTGCAAGAGCCAGGACATTGTCCTGTTGATTTCTCATGTCTCAGGACAGTTTGTCTCATCACTTTTCCATCCTCGGTACATCACTGCACACTGCATCACTGCACACTCCTCGGTACACCCACACCCACCAGATTCTCGGTACACCCACACCCACCAGATCCTCGGCACACCCACCCGATCCTCGGTACACCCACACCCACCAGATCCTCGGTAGACCCACACCCACCAGATCATCAGTACACCCACCCGATCCTCGGTACACCCACACCCACCCGATCCTCGGTACACCCACACCCACCCGATCCTCGGTACACCCACACCCACCCAATCCTTAGTACACCCAGACCCACACTCGGACAACTGTGCATTAAGATACGGAGCTGAGAAATAACTTTGAGGAAAAATGACCATGTTGAGTCACAGTGTTGGAGAGATGAGGGCAGAGAATTCCAAACAGCTGGTGCCTGATAGGAAAAAGATTATACTCAGAAGTCTATGTACGCTGACACTGTACGCTGTATCTTGTCGATACGCTGTCCAAAGGTTAGGACAAAGGACCAACACAGCTGGTACGCACACATACTGCCTGCTGTAAGCAGATGTACACAGACTCCAATGGTGGATGTGAAGCTCAGTGTTTCTCAAATCATAGAACTTAAGCAAGTAAGAGGAGGGGTAGAGGGTGGGTGGGTGAGTTTCATCTTGTTATTAACGAACAAAAAAATAAAAACTGCAAGGAAAACAAAACTGTTTATTTTTCTTACCATTTTGAGGTAGACACTACAGCAGTCTATGGCCTGATTACTGCCGTTATTCACAAAGACCTCAAACTGCAGTGGCTCCCCCGCGATGTGGCCGGTCCGCGCTAAGCTTAAGCGAGCTTGGATCGGGCCGCTCTCACAGCAGTAGCAGCACACCATCTCTTCCTTTTCGTCAAAGAAAGGCAGCTGAAAATAAACCCACAGTAGCTTTTCTCAGCTCCTTTCAGTTCATGCCTTTTGTTAACACTCATCACCAGCATAAACCAATTTAAAGTGTTTTATCCATTAGGCTTACATTGTTTTATGGTGGCATACCACTTGTAAGGTCTTTTCCTATCCCTAACCACAATCAATGATAAGAATATTTGCCTCTGTTAAAAGAAATAACTTGAAACAAATAGCTCTCTGTGGAAAACTGAAAGGAGCCAGAATGAGGGGAATTCGTGTACTGTGAACCCCAAACAAACATTTATGCAATGCATGTTAAAAGATGGATGCTACGATGTCTTCAGCGTCTGTAGGGCACATATGAAAACCACAGCAAACATGTTTTTTGTTGTTCCTCAAACGGCGGCAGCTCAATATTTGTTGTTGTTGGTGTCGTTCCCTTGCTAAAAGACTCCAGGGATCATCTCAACAACCGAAGCACTTGAACACTATGGTACAACTACACCAGCTGGGGATGAGAACATTAAGACCGTTTTTGATTACCCCACCACGTGGGCAGCCACACTCCGACTTCGGAGGAGCTCAATATTTAAAAACAGAGATTATTAGAACCAAAATTATGGCTGCAATTTAGCTGATTAAAAGAACTGCAAATGCTCCATCTTTCATGGAGAGCAAATACTGAGAAGAAAAAACCCCGTTTCTTCTTCAAATGTGATCTTGTGAATCTTGTGAATGTGAATTTAGCTTCCAGAGCATGGCAACTATGTCGTAAACCAACCTGGTCCATTGTCACAAGACATCATGGTTCTCTCTCTAGCACACCTTTTTGGGGAGATGATAAGCATTATTTTAACCCAAAGTATTACTGCTCTATTATGATCAAAATGAACACTGACACGGTTTTCCTTCTTTTTTTGTCTTCAAATGGGGGTCAGACATAAGCAGACAAAGTAGCAATTCTTGTGTCGGCTTTGCAGTTAAACCTGAAGTCCACCAAAGTCCAGCAGAGCTATGACACACAGAGCGGACCATGAAAGGATTCTTGATGGTGCATCTCTGTCACATAAGCCAGTACTTCACGCTTTGCTGAATGGTATTCTACATTATGTTCCTTACATCAGCCTCAGAGTCGAGGACAAATATACCAGCGCCAAGACAGTAAACGGTTTCTTGACATTGTCTGTGTGTGTGATATTCTCTCTCTCTTTGATTGATTTTGTCATGCGTTTGTGCACTTCTCAATTAGTGCATGTCAAAAATGAGTATGAAAAGTAGAATTGGGTTTTATGTGCTTACTTCTTAATTTATGCATGTTAAAAATAAGCATAGTTAATAACATTAGGTTTGATTTTGTTATTGTTGTGCTACTATATAGGGTTGTATTTTTGCATGCTTTATATTGCTTTGTCTGTGCTCATTTTCCTTTTCATTTCTACTTTTATGCTTGTTTGTTGTTTTTCCAGAGGGCTGGAGGTAAAAAAGCATGTTATTGCTTATTCTATTACGCTCTATAAATAAAATTCATTCATTCTCTCAGAGAATGTATTCTACATTATTTGATCAAAATCTCTCCTTCCCCTCTCTCTCTCTCTGTCTCCCTCTCTCTCTCTCTCTGTCTCCATCTCTCTGTGTCTCTCTCTCTCTCTCTCTGTCTCCCTCTCTCCCTCTCCTCTCTCTCTCTCTCTCTCTCTCTCTCTCTCTCTCTCTCTGTGTCTCTCTCTCTCTCTCTCTGTCTCCCTCTCTCTCTCTCTCTCTCTCTCTCTCTCAGAGTTCCTTACATCAGCATCAGAGTTGAGGGTCAGATCCACCAGTGCCAGGACAGTGAACGCTTTCTTGATGATGCGTGGCTCCTCCGACATACGAGTTCCTTTGAGAATGACCGTGACACTGCACCACACCTTGCCCTTGGTGCCCTCGAAGGTGGAGGGAATGTCGCGGGGGAGGGGGTAGGAGAACGGGAAAGAGTGACATCCCCTGGGTAACGTTCCGTCGCCTGTGCGGCAACGAAGGAGGGAAACACAACAAACAAATAAAATGCTTACAATTCAACACAATGATCCCCCCCCGTGGGGATACCGGGGGGTCTTTTGTATCAATAGTTTCCCCATCTTCTGGAAGTTCTGTGCTTGTAGCTTCCTCTCATCTATCACTCTTTTTGACTCTGCCTTTTCCCTTTGCTTACTGTCATCTACTATCTTTCTGCCTTACCGGTCCATTCTCCTGCCTTTTTTCACGAAACACTTTCAAAAAGATTTCCTCCAGCCAAAGTCGGACTTGCTGGGCGTAACTATATCTTAGGCGCCTAAAGGCAGCATGACGCATCCGCACTCATAATTGACAGGAAACTGTCTGAGCGACCGAAGAAGAAGAAGAAACACAATGATCACTCCCTTTGCCCAATTTCCCCCACAAAACATGGCCAACTCAACTACCTGACTTGAAATTTCCAGAAAATCTGCACCATATTTTTTTCCAAGACTGTGAGAACCCTACCCCTTATGTAGTAGTAGTAGTAGTAGTAGTAGTAGTAGTAGTAGTAGTAGTAGTAGTGGTAGGGACAAAATAAGCTGTTAATGTGGTCAAGGATGTATTACGGTCAATTTTCCTAATGAAAAACAAATCAATTGTCAAAGCTTCTAAACATATTTAAATATTTTGGAGAATCATCCATGCGATTTTTGAATGTGCTAGTATTAGGTGCACATTTTAGAAGATTAATTGGTAACTCATTCCAGAAGTTAGCAACACGGATGCTGAAACAATTTTTCCTTATATTAGTATTTAAGGAATGATATGACTATTAATAAGGAAGTAAGTATGATAACAAAATGTAAATTTTGTGTAGAATTTCCGGGGTGCGCCTTACAATAAGGTGTTGAAACTTGATTGGGAATGTGAATGTGGTCTCTATGTTTCTTCTTAGAATGTTCATGTTGTAACTATTTTACTCTTGTATAATTAATTGTGTGTGCGTGTGCGCATGCATGTGTGTGTATGTGTGCGTGTGCGCATGCGTGTGTGTGTATGTGTGTGTGTGTGTGTGTGTGTGTGTGTGTGTGTGTGTGTGTGTGTGTGTGTGTGTGTGTGTGTGTGTGTGTGTGTGTGTGTGTGTGTGTGTGTGTGTGTGTGTGTGTGTGTGAGTAAGGAAGTAAGAGAACGTTGTGTGTAAGCATCGTGCTTATTTTACTTTCTAATGATTAATTATTTGTTTGCCTTTAATGTTCTTGTTATCAATGTAAAGCGCACTGAGCTCATGTGAGAAAGAGCGCTATATAAATTCCCATTATTATTATTATTATTAATAAGGTACGCTTTGCTGTTCCCAAAATACGGTAGATGAAAACTCAGTCTCTCAGCACTGTCAAGTCAAGTCAAGTCAAAATCATCTTTATTCAGGGTTAAAGAATAAGCTGACAAAGGGTTTTTTTCATCCTGCCCTGTCTGGTAACGAGCAGGGGTTCAGTTTTGGTGCGCTAGCTTTCTCACCCCTACATCTATTATTGCTTTCTGTTGGGGAAATAAGACGGCAGTCACAACAAAACAGCAATGATACAGCCACGAATTCACATACTCTTACATAATCTTTCAGGCACTGGTTTTGCACCAAATTTTGACTTGATTCTGGTTTTAATTTTAAGACCGCTTTTACCCTTTCATCGCCACTGTCGCCTCTTGGCGCCACAATCATTTAACACCCATGTCACTTAAAGGCATCAAATGAGGGTCTGCTAAACCAGTGATCGTATGTTGTTAAGTTTGGGAGGTAAGGACAGGCCCTATTTTATGCATGTCACAGAAGAATCCCCAATATTGCAGACATAATCTTTTTTTCTACCCAGGTAAGGTTAATGGAAAGTTTTGGCTGACAAATGGCTGGTATTGAAAGGGTTAAGTTTCATTACAATTTTAAAAAAAGATAAATTCAAACATTACGTCATTAGCATGAAGAAGAAATGAACTATAAAACATTTTTGGCCAAAGTTAATCTATGTTCCGTTCTTTCTTTTTTCACATGCTTTAACCCCTTGACTGACAGAAAAAAATCAAGAAAAAATCATTGTACAAATCATGCCATGAAAAAGACAACTGATAGAGCCGATGTGGCAAAATGGTCTGGGGATATAACTCTTGTGACTGTGTTAGAGCAATAAACAGCAAATCAGAGTTATTCCTCTTCATCTGATGACATCATCAGTGATGTCATCAGGTCAGTACCTGTGATACGCTATATGGCAGTCAAGGTGTTAAGCTACACAGCAATATGGTAGACTAAACTTGAGTTTGGGCATTGCGCTTCATCAAAGTGTCTTTTAATACACAACATGATGTTTAGTTATTAAGCTTTACATTCATCAAAAAATTGAAATAAGCAAAACTGAATCCCCCCATGAAAATCCCAGGGGGTCTTTTGTACAAATAGTTCCCCCACCTTCTGGAAATTCTGTGCTTGTAACTTCCTCTAATCTCTCACTCTCTTTGATTCTGCCTTTTCTACTGGTCCACTCTCCTGCCTTAAAGAAAAATATTTCAAAGATTTTCTCCAGCCGAAGATGGACACGCTGGGCCTAACTATTTCTTAATTTGGCACACAACAGCAGCATGACGCATCTGCACTGATTTGACAGGAAAGAGTCTGAGCGATCGGCGAAGAAGAAGAAGAAGAAGAAGAAATCAGAAACTGAAATGTGACAAGGTTGACATAATATAAGACATAAAAACAAAAATCTAGAGTTTAACCTTTCACCGCCAAAGTCGCATTTTACCACCTCAGTGATTTAGCACCTATGTCACTAAAAGATATCCAAAGACCCTATTGTCTTAGTTTTGGGAAGTAAGGATAGACCTTATTTTATATCTGTCACAGAAGAATCCCCAATACTGCAGATGGATTTTGTTCTCTACCCAGGTAAATTTAATAGAAACTTTTGACTGAAATATGGCTGACGGTGAAAGTGTTAAGTTTAACACTTCAGGAGCCTCGCTACACTTACCCCCGCGTTCAGCCAGGGGCTGCTTGTGGTGGAAGAAGGACTGGGAGGCCATCTTGGTGTACTTGTGTCTGCGTCCGTCATCTTCCTCTTCTGCTGTCTCTCCGTCCTCCGTCCATTTCACCAGGGCCTGCCCCGTGAACACCGCATCAATGCCTGAAACGATTGTTACCATTATTGGACATAAAAAAGTGCACTGATATAACAGAAAGGATTCCCGTGTGTGTGTGTGTGTGTGTGTGTGTGTGTGTGTGTGTGTGTGTGTGTGTGTGTGTGTGTGTGTGTGTGTGTGTGTGTGTGTGTGTGTGTGTGTGTGTGTGTGTGTGTGTGTGTGTGTGTGTGTGTGTGTGTGTGTGTGTGTGTGTGTGTGTGTGTGCGTGCGTGCGTGTGCGCGTGTGCGTGTGCGTGCGCGTGCACCCTTCATTTACGATTGTTTACCCTTCTGACTATTGAATCAGTAAAGTTGTGGTATGATGAAAGGCTAATGAGGGGTCTGTTGTATATGGAATTAATGGTTAATCTATTGTGCAGTAAATTGCTTATCTGGCACTCTTAGGTGGAGTAGAGTTCCTGATGGATCTTAGGGGGTGTTAGGTTGTCGCCCTTTGGTCTCTCTCCTTTCCCCAATCAAGTTTAGCCCTCACATGTTGTAATGCATGGAACTTAACCCTTTGGTCTCTCCTTTCCCCAATCAAGTTTAGCCCCCACATGTTGTAATGCATGGAACTTAACCCTTTGGTCTCTCCTTTCCCCAATCAAGTTTAGCCCCCACATGTTGTAATGCATGGAACTTAACCCTTTGGTCTCTCACTTCCCCAATCAACTTTAGCCCTCACATGTTGTAATGCATGGAACTTAACCCTTTGGTCTCTCCTTTCCCCAATCAACTTTAGCCCTCACATGTTGTAATGCATGGAACTTAACCCTTTGGTCTCTCCTTTCCCCAATCAAGTTTAGCCCCCCACATGTTGTAATTCATGGAACTTAACCCTTTGGTCTCTCCTTTCCCCAATCAAGTTTAGCCCCCCACATGTTGTAATTCATGGAACTTAACCCTTTGGTCTCTCCTTTCCCCAATCAAGTTTAGCCCCCCACATGTTGTAATTCATGGAACTTAACCCTTTGGTCTCTCCTTTCCCCAATCAAGTTTAGCCCCCACATGTTGTAATGCATGGAACTTAACCCTTTGGTCTCTCCTTTCCCCAATCAACTTTAGCCCTCACATGTTGTAATGCATGGAACTTAACCCTTTGGTCTCTCTCCTTTCCCCAATCAAGTTTAGCCCTCACATGTTGTAATGCATGGAACTTAACCCTTTGGTCTCTCTCCTTTCCCCAATCAAGTTTAGCCCCCCACATGTTGTAATTCATGGAACTTAAAGGCAACATTTGTGTCCCAGCGCGGACTATGTGGTTCTGCTGAGACGAGCTCCGCCTGGACCCTGGACTGGTTGGCTGGCCTCTAGGGCGGACGTCTCAGCCTTTCTGGGAGCTTCCCCTGGACTTGGATGGGGAGCCATCTTTCCCCTGGACCGTCGACCTTGACAGTGGACCCTTGAACATTGTTTTCGGTTTGACTTGCTGTGAAAGTCTGCGCGCATGTGTGGGGGTTGGGGGGAAGTGTGAGAGAATAGATTAAAGGGGGCGACATCATTATTAGGAATGTATTAAACTTTATTATTGATCATTACAGTTTGTATTTAGGAGTGTTGTTTTTGTGTGTGTGGAAAAGCTGCATAAATGAAGTCAAGTTAGTCTTTCCATATTGCATCCCTTTAACATTCATTCCTCCCTCAGGGTAACCCTTTAGGGCTGGTGGTTAGGTTGGGCTGGGAGGGTGTTTAGTTTGGGAACTTTCGGCTGGTTAGGGAACTTCATCTAATGATTTCTTCTAGGTAGGTAGGTAGGTACATTATAGTCACAGAGGCATCACTGTGAAATTCAGGTTGCTCCCACCTGGAGAGCACGTCACAACCAGAGGCGCGCCACCCATTTTTTAAAAAACAATTTGCATGCGATTTTTGTGTGACTGATGAAGAAGGAAAGGAGGGGGGTAAATTTTGACCAAATGACAACTGTTTTCGTTGCCACTGGGATTAACGTGTGCTAAGTGCATGGGCACATGGGACCTCGGTTTATCGTCTCATCCGAAAGACTCTAAGTTGCTAGGTCCCTTCTTGACCCGTCCCCTTTGTTTGATCTCATCCTCTAGGTTTTGTATATGTTTGCTCTGTTGATCTGTGCCTGTTCTTGGCTGTGGTTGGGCGTGCATGTAGTCAAAGATATTCTAAAAGGGTAAGATGGATTACTTAAAAGCTCGGCGAACCGGGCTGATAGAGTTATCGTTAGTGCGGACGTGCACACTATTCACAGTGGAGGCTATCCAAAAACTCGGACTGGAACTTGAACGGAGAATTCAACTGGCCTATCGATGTGTAAAATGTGTCACGTTTCAAAGGGACATAACCAGTGTTTCTGTCCTCACTACTCATATAGGGAAAAGAGACCGGATGTTTATCTTCCCCTGTACAGTCTTTGATGTAGTCCTGTGTGCTCTCTTCCTCTGAACCGTCCGCTTTCTGGATTGATCCTCTGGATCAGTCCTGGGGCGTGACAATAATGATAATGAGGAGGAGGAAGAGGAGGACAACGATGATGATGACAATGATGATGACTGTTATTATCACCTGTGATAGTGAGGGGTTGGATCAGTCCTGGGGCGTGACAATGATAATGAGGAGGAGGAGGAGGAGGAGGAGGAGGAGGAGGAGGAGGAAGAGGAGGACAATGATGATGATGATGATGATGACTGTTATTATCACCTGTGATAGTGAGGGGTTGGATCAGTCCTGGGGCGTGACAATGATAATGAGGAGGAGGAGGAGGAGGAGGAGGAGGAGGAGGAAGAGGAGGACAACGATGATGATGATGATGATGACTGTTATTATCACCTGTGATAGTGAGGGGTTGGATCAGTTCCAGTGTACAGTGACCCTCAACGTTTTGTCCAGCGTAGTATGCGGCCTCCACATTACTGAAGGTGATTGTGAACTGTCTCACTGGGTCCATTTGTCTGAAAATAGAGATTTATAGTATACACATGCAGTTTTAAAACGTACAAATAAAGTCTTCACATAAACTAAAAGTCTGTGCACACACACACAAATATGCACAGACACACACATTCTCTGTCTGTCTCAATCTCAATCTCTGTCTCTCTCTCAGTCTCTCTCTCTGTCTCTCTCTCAGTCTCTGTCTCTCTCTTAGTCTTGCTCAAATCGTCAAGTCTTACTCAATCTGATTATGTACCATTACACATTCTCCTTCTTATTAGTCCCCGAGCCGAAGGTCGCGAAGTTTTGCATGTCTTTCAATGCAGTTTTTTTCACAACATTTCTTGATGAATGGTCTATAACACAGTTGTCATGAATTTTTCTGTGCGCTCGTGTGCGCATGATCGCGCGTGCTCAAATCACGGGTCCGAACCCTAAGACTATATATAAAAAACTATTCGGTTTCGTGCTGTTTTGATGCGTTTTTATGTAGTTACGTGATGTTTTGATGCGTTTTTATGTATGTGTACAGCTGACACATTCCGATTTCGGAGTAGCTCGGCGATGCTGTGAGGGGACTTTGCAGCCGCTCGGCGTTGCACTTGTATTTAAATTAAGATATAATAAAGCAATGTTTATGTTCAAAATTATGTCAGGTTGTGCTCCTCCTTCTCTACAAGAAAAATTCTGGTAATTCCAATACAAAATGAAACGTCTTCCTCATAGACTGATGTTACCTCTTCCAAAATTAGATCTATTCAAATCTAGCCTACAATATGCAGGGGGTCTCCTCTGGAACGGTATTACTTCCCAAATCAACGTTCATGTTTGTCTAAACACATTCAAAAGAACATATTATCTTGAATACTCATAAACGAATACAATAACTCATAATAATTAATATCCAAGAATGTTTACTTTGTATCATTTCCCAAATCTCTCATTTGTTATAATGCAAAAACAAAAAAATACATGCTTATAAGTCTTCTTATATGTACACTGATTTTACTATGCATTTTTTCCCACTTGTATGACTTCATTTCTTTCATCTTCTCTTTTATTTTGACCTCCCTCTCTCTGTCAGCCCCTGTCTGTCTGTCTGTCTGTCCTTGTCTCAGTCTCTCTCTTTAACCCTTTCACCGCCAGCCATTCATCAGCAAACAAATGTCTGTCAAACTTATCTGGGTATAGCAGGTGTCTGCAATACTGTGAATCCCCCTACGGCATGTATCAAACAAGGCCTTTCCTTTTCTTCCCAAACTAACAACATAAGGTCACTGGATAACAGATCATGATTGCACGCCTTTTAGTGACATTGGTGTTAAGTAAGTGTGGTGCTAAAATGAGACATTGGCGGCGAAAGGGTGATATGCCTTGCATGATGTGTCCTTTTATGACCTTGAATTAAGGCTGTAAAATGAGACATTGGCGGCGAAAGGGTGATATGCCTTGCATGATGTGTCCTTTTATGACCTTGAATTAAGGCTGTAAAATGAGACATTGGCGGCGAAAGGGTGATATGCCTTGCATGATGTGTCCTTTTATGACCTTGAATTAAGGCTGTAAAATGAGACATTGGCGGCGAAAGGGTGATATGCCTTGCATGATGTGTCCTTTTATGACCTTGAATTAAGGCTGTAAAATGAGACATTGGCGGCGAAAGGGTGATATGCCTTGCATGATGTGTCCTTTTATGACCTTGAATTAAGGCTGTAAAATGAGACATTGGCGGCGAAAGGGTGATATGCCTTGCATGATGTGTCCTTTTATGACCTTGAATTAAGGCTGTAAAATGAGACATTGGCGGCGAAAGGGTGATATGCCTTGCATGATGTGTCCTTTTATGACCTTGAATTAAGGCTGTAAAATGAGACATTGGCGGCGAAAGGGTGATATGCCTTGCATGATGTGTCCTTTTATGACCTTGAATTAAGGGTGTTGGTTTTTTCTTCTTGCAATACCTTTTCCTTCCATTTGTATTTTCTTTTTGTTCTGTTTCACCGGCCGAGTGAAATTTTTAAAAAGTTGGTTACTGTGCTTATTCCGCTTTCCCTCAATAAAAAAAACATTTCTCGGTTAATTTGATTTTTCCGTTTTTGCTTTTCTTACCAAACATAAAGCTGTATTTTATGAACATTTTCTGCTAATTATCTTTTTGGAATACTAACCCTAACCCTAACGCTAACCCTACCCCCCCTTCAATAAGACGGAAAAACGCAATGAACCAAGACTGTGACGAATGCTGCGGTGTACTGCACTAAATAGGCGGGGTGGGAGGGTAGGGTTAGTTTTAGGGTTAGGGTTAGGGTTAGGGTTATTATTCCAAAAAGATAATTAGGTGAAAATGTTTATAAAATAAGCTTCATGTTTGGCAAGAAAGGCAAAAACGGGAAAATTGAATTAACCGAGAAATGTAGGGGGGGTGGCACATCTTGACCAAAACATTTGTTCATTCGTTCGTTCTCTCTCCCTCTTTCTGTCTCTCTCTCTCACACACACACACACACACATTCTGACTTACCCTGCTCGATTCGTCTGCTTTACAATTATTTAGTAGACAAGAATTTCCGAGAGACCTCAGCAACTAAAACTGGGCATCCCACTCTTTGAACAGTTTGATCTTCTTTGAGATGTAGGTGAGTTAGATTTCAACATAACTTCAGTTTCTCATAATCTAACCCTGGGTTTCGCAATATCATATCATATCATATATCATATCACATTATGGCACTATAGGCTTTTCAGCCTTTTGCCCTCTCTAGGTTGATTTTTGATTGTTTTTACTGTTGTATCGGCATTACCGATCGACTACTTAGGCAGTCGTGCTTTATTTGTCTAATTTATTTAAATTTACTGAATACACAATATTTTGAAAATATCGATCTAATGAGTTCTTGAATGCATTTAGTGACGATGCATTTACTGCTTCGTTGGAAGGTTATTGCATGCGTTAGTAATACAGTTAGTGAAAAAGGTTTGTGTAAGCTTAGTATTAGTAGTTTATTTTATTTTATTAGTTTAACTCATTCTATGCTGGCCAGTTGCTTCCCCTTGCAAATCTTCTATACTGGCCGATTTGCATAGGTTACCAAAAAATTATTTTCTAAATAATGGTAACAGATACAAACGTGAAATTTTGGCAATATGTACACAATATACAGGACTAACACCTGCAACAGTTTCAAAGCATCCACTGTTTTAGTTTTGATTTGTGATACATGTATTTTAAAATAAATGCATGTTTTGTCAAGCCACAGCATACTCATAGAGCAAAAATATAAGGCTACCCCCCCTCATTTTCATACTAAGGGATGCCCCACATGGCCGAAAGGCCCAAGAGGGCGTAAAACATTATTTTCTCTTCATACTAAGGTTTTACAGCTTCATACATTGCACACCTGTGGCGGTACCATAGCCGATGAGGTTTAACCGAGGTGTGGTTACCGCTACACTTATCTATATTGTTAAAGCCTCAGGACTTTAATGGTGTTGCACTGCCTCCGGGCATTGCAGCCAGTATTGTTCCCACATCTTTGTATTTACAAATGTCCCATATGTGTCTTTGACCGAGAGGACGTAAAACATCATTTTCATCATTCATACTAAGGTCCCGAAATAGATCCTACAACCAGCCAGTCAGTGTCGGGGCATGAATGAAACGTAGTAATAATAATAATAATAATGGGAATTTATATAGCGCTCTTTCTCACATGAGCTCAGTGCGCTTTACATTGATAACAAGAACATTAAAGGCAAACAAATAATTAATCATTAGAAAGTAAAATAAGCACGATGATTACACACAACGTTCTCTTACTTCCTTACTCACACACACACACACACACGCACACATACACACACATGCATGCGCACACGCACACAATTAATTATACAAGTAAAATAGTTACAACATGAACATTCTAAGAAGAAACATAGAGACCACATTCACATTCCCAATCAAGTTTGAATACAATACTGCAACTTGAAATAAAATCATACTGCCATCGACATACCAATTACATGACTAATTATAATAGACAAATTTTGCAAAAACAAAAATACCCTTCTACCTCATTTACAAGCATTTAAAGTTTACAAGACGTAGACATTCTACATACAAAATACGAATAATAAAATAATTGTAAATACATTTTTTACAAGATTTCTGCAATAAAACGGACCCCCCCCCACACACACACACACACACCTCACACACAAACACTAATCAATCATAATATGTCCGAAACAAGTGAGTTTTAAGGGCAGAGCGAAAGGTGGAGATAGAGTTAGATGAGCGGACATGTGGGAGGGAATTCCATAAGTGAGGTGCTAAATAGTAGAAAGATCGTTCACCAAACGATTTCGTGTGGACCCGAGGAACCTTGAGTGTGCAGCAGTCAGAGGAAGAATGTAGGGAGCGAGCAGGTAAGTAGACAGTTACTAGTTCGGAGAGATAGACGGGACCAGAGGAGTGGCCCTCTGAGCCACTTTGAAGCACGCATGACTGTTAACCTATGAACTATGAATTTTTAAAGTTCACATGCGATATCCCGTTACCTTACTTGACTGAAACTAAAGGCGCCACTTTGCATGGACTTTATGCAAGAGTTGCCTATGTATCAGCTCAACTTAGTCTAGTTTGGTTGGTTGGTTGGCTTACCCTGGCTAAAAGACTCCAGGGATCATCCCAATAGCAAGAAGCACTTGAACGCTAAGGTATAAATGCATCAGCTAGGGATGAGAACATTACGTGTGTGACTTTTTGATTACCCCGCCATGTGGGCATCCACACTCCATCTTCGGGGGATTTTAGACTGATGATGTTATGCTCAGGGACTGGGAGCTTGTCATGGCTTAAGACAATCCCCACACAACCATTCAGAGCATAACAACATTTTGATGTAGCCTTGGCGTTCTAGCTTATGTCAACTGGTCTGACACAGCCTCATGCCAAGGCATACTTACATAACTTAAGCGGGCGACAGACTATGAGACTGCCTCATATGACTCGATCAGGTCATGACGTAGACCAAATTTTGTTTCCCACACAGAAGAGGTCACAGGCCATCTGACTTGATCAGTGAAATTTAGAACCCGCCCTATTCGGCCCAGTCACCTGACTGGGCCCGACTGAGTCAGACTGATCGAGTTAGATGGTATGCAAATGAGGTGAAACGTCATGACCTGATCGAGTCACATGAGGCAGTCACATAGTCTGTCACCGGCTTTAGTCTAGTAAAGTACTAATCTAGTTTGTGTTGCATGATCTGTCACAACAAACCAGCCCATCACTTCTTCTTCTTCTTCTTCTCTTGAGGGCCCATGGTCAATGAGCTGACCGTTCTGGCTCCTTTTGAGGAAAAAAAGACTGAAAAAGAGGGGTTCCGGTGGTGTTCAAATTTCAGTTGGCAGTGGTGGTGTAACAACAAAAAATAGGGATTGGAGTGGGTAAGGGAGGGGGGGCGGGGCGAGACTGATGAGCAGTGAAGGCTGCGATGGAGTCCTGCCGCAGTTCGTTCCACTCCCTGATGGTCCTTGGGAGGAACGAGTTGGACCTGTACTTAGTGTGGCACTGGATTCGCAGGAACTGCAGGTGGTGCCCACGCCTTTGCCGAGATGGAAGCGGAACCAGTTTGGCTTGCAGATTTGGGCAGTGTACAGCATCTGTGCTGATCTTGTGCAGCGTGGAGAGCCTGGTCCTCTGCCGTCTGCTCTCCAGTAATTCCCAGACCAGGTTCTCGAGCATGGTGCTCACTTGATGTAGGCCTGTACTGGTTTATCACAAATCGTGCTGCCCTATACTGGACCGCCTCCAACTTGCCAATGTTCTCCTCAGTGTATGGGTCCCAGACGGAGCAGGCATACTCAATCAAGGGACGCACGAAGGCTTTGTAAGCTCGTTCCTTGATGGTAATGCTGCTGATCTTTAAGTTCCGTCTGAGAAAACCCAGGGTTTTGTTGGCCTTGGCACTGATCTTGTTGATGTGGCAGTCCCAGGAGATCTCGCTGTTGATGGTGATGCCGAGATATTTAATTTCCCTTACGTTCTCAAGGGTGTGCTGTAGGGGACTCCTACTCCTGGTAACTTGCATCGCTTGGCACTTTCCAGGATGAAATTCCATGTCCCAGCTCTTCTCCCAGTCCGCCAGGTGGTGGAGGTCAAGCTGTAGCTGGTCTCGGTCTTTGATGCTTTGATCAACCTATATGCTGCAGTGTCATCTGTAAACAGTCTTGCCGTTGATGTCAGTCGGTCTGGCAGGTCGTTAAAATAGGCTAGGAACAGACATGGTCCTAGCACTGACCCCTGGGGAAAATCAGCAAATGAAGACGTTGATCCGTCAACCAGAACTGCCTGGCAGCGGTCCCTGAGGAAGCTGGAGATCCATGTGTGTGTAGAGCCTCTGACACCATAGCGTTGGATCTTGTGAAGCAGCAAGCTGTGGTTCACCTTATCAAACGCTTTCGAAAAGGGGACACAGGCCGGTAGTTGGCTGGGTCGTATTGTTCACCTTTGTGGAAGATGAGAGTGACGTATGCTGATCTCCAGTCGGCTGGAACAGTGCCTGAGGCAGGGGAAGACTGAAAGATTGCAGTCAGTGCAGGCGCCAACTCCACTGCCATCTCTTTGAGGACATGTGGTGTAATCCTGTCTCAGGACCACAAGCTTTATGGGGGTTGAGGTTTTGGAGGAGCGCTGTTATCCCACTTGCATTAGTTTGACAAAACCATTGTATAGCAATTAGCATAGTATAGCATAGTATAATAGGGACTGGCTCAAGCCTAAGCCTCGCGGATTATAAACGTCCCTTCATTGACACTGTTTTGTTTGCATAAGCATACCTTTTAAAATTATGATTGTAATTCAATCGTCATGTTAAAAAATAGTTGACTAAAATATTCATCTTTGTCAAGGAGATTTTTGAAGGTATTTAGTGTTGGTGCTCTTTTTAGATTAGGTGTTAGTAAATTCCAGAGGTTAGCAACTCGATTACTAAAACAATGTTTACGCCTGTTAGTATTACAACGCTGTATATGTAATTTTCCCTCTTGATTTCTAGTGCTGTTATAAATGGATAGTGTAAAAAGAGAATCAATGCTAATGTCGTCTAAGTTGTTAAAAAATGTGTACATCTGTATTTATAAGGTCTCCCCTAACACGTCTTCCTTTTAATGAATGAAGGTTTAAAAAATTTAATCTAGATCTTGGTAATTGAAATCTTTACAACTTTTAACCATTTTGGTTGCTCTCCTCTGTACCCTTTCAATAGAAGCTGACTGACGTTTTAGATACGGGTACCAGATGATATTACCATACTCTAAATGTGAACGTACCAATGATTTGTATAATAACAAAAATGTTTCCTTATCTAAACGGGTCTGATCTAGTTCCTTTCTTAAAAATCGCTGTAACAAATGCAGTTTTCCAATCCTCAGGAATATCACCGGACTCTAAAGACATATTAAAAAGTGTACATAATGGTTGCGCAAGTTCATCACATAATTCTTTTAACACCCTAGGTGGAATACCATCCGGTCCTTGTGACTAATATAAGGGTCTAAAGTTTATTTTTTACAGACTCTGGTGTAATTTCAATGTTGGAAATACTATGACCATTTGAATAACAACACTTATCCAGTTTAGGCAAGTTTTGTGTGTTTTCCCTTGTAAAAAACACTTGTAAAAAAGGTATTAATTTAGTCTTAGACTAACTTAGAGTTTCAGCTTTATGGGAGTCTGTTTCTGTAAGTTTGTTTTCGCAACCTCCACATTTTCCCAGTTTAGCTGAGTCAACAGCCGTCTAACTGTCCCCAACAAACTCTTCTTTTTCATGTCACGGTCGTTTGCTAAAACATCTCAAACTTCTCTAAGAAATCACACAAATATCAAAAATAATAAAGAATTTGTGGGGATCTGATAAATACATACAAAATTTTTCACAGTGATAACAATACGGCTATTGGTAAAGGCAACAAAATGCTGGGCCTAATTAGAAGAAGTTTTATTGGGTTAGATAATATAGTATTTTTAAAACTATATAAATGTTTGGTCAGACCTGACATCTAGAGTATGGAAATCAGGTTTGGAGTCCGTTTTTAAAAAGGCAATCGGCAGCATTAGAAAGGGTCCAAAGACGAGCAACAAAATTGATTAAAGGCGTTAGTCACCTTGATTACGAACACAGACTAAGAAAGTTGAAATTACCATCTCTGAAATACAGAAGAATTCGTGGGGATCTGATAAATACATACAAAAATTTTCACAGTGATAACAATACTAATAAATCTTTGTTCCAGCTAACAACTGACTCAAGATTTAACAGTGATTTAAAAATACTAACCCAGTATAGCCGAACTAATATTAGAAAAAATTTCTTTTCTAACAAAGTAATAAAGTTTTGGAATACTCTTCCTGCACATATTAAACGAGCACATAATCTAACACAATTCAAAAACCTCCTTGGTGGATACACCAACATATCAAAACTACAATATGAGCATGACTAAAAGGCAGATTTGCGGAAAACAAAATACAAAAACCTCTCAGCTGTGCAAAAGTTCAAACAAAAATGACAGGACAGTGAAGAGGCCGCGAGGCCTAATGTCCTAACTACCTGACCTGACCTGAATACTAATAAATCTTTGTTCCAGCTAACAACTGACTCAAGAACCCGTAACAGGTAGGTAGGTAGGGACAGGCTTCATCAGCCTAGGCCTCGCGGCCTATTAATCGTCCCCTCAATATCAAATGACATGATTTGTTTTCAATTGGTCTGAGCAAGTTTTGGGAAAATCAAATCAATCAAAATCACACAAAAATTTCTGAAATTTAGGAAGATTGTCTAGAAGATTTTTAAAAGTATTAATATTTTGTGCAAACTTAATGTTAGTGTCAAGATCATTCCAGTAAACAGCAACTCTGTTAGTAAAGTAACATTTTCTTTTGTTAGTATTGCAATGTTTAAAAAAAAGTTTGCCATCAGATTTTCTAGTGCTAGTAATTTGTGGGGCTGAAAAGAAAGTATCAACATGAACGTCATCAATGTTGTTGAAAATTTTATAGGTTTGAATTAAACTTCCTCGAAGCCTTCTGCCTTTTAGAGAATGTAAATTAAGATATTTTAACCTCTCTGGATAGGTCATGTTTTTACACTCTTTTAACAATTTAGTTGCATGCCTTTGAACCTTCTCAATTTGACTTGACTGTCGTTTTAAAAAAGGACACCATATAACATTTGCATATTCCAGATGTGGTCTAACAAATGATTTATATAATTTAAAAAAGATGTCTTTATTAATAAATGAGAAACTACGCTTTATCATTCCCAACATTTGATTAGCCTTGCTGACCACTCTCTGGATATGCACATCAAAAGATAAATTTTTGTCAAAGTAAACACCCAAATCTTTTTCCTCTGTAATAGCGGCTACTGGCTGGACACCATCATTTAGTCTCATTTCATAGTCACATTCAGGATTGTTCTTACCCACATGCAAAACACCACATTTAGATACATTAAAATACAAATTCCACTTATCGGACCAATCTTGCAATTTAACAATGTCATTTTGTAGAGAAGTAGAACAAGATGATTTATTATAGATTTTGGTATCATCCGCAAAGATCTTACAGGCACTGTCAATATTATTAGTTAGGTCATTAATAAATATTGTAAAGAGAACAGGTCCCAGGATACTACCTTGAGGAATACCACTACGAACAGAAGATTCTTTTGATTTGTTAAGACCCACTCTAACACGTTGTGACCTGTTTTTCAAAAAGTTCTTTATCAAATTTAGTACATTATCACATATTCCATAGGCAGCTAACTTTATCAATAATCTTTCATGTGGTACAGTGTCAAACGCTGTTTTGAAATCAAAGTATATGATATCAACATCATAGCCCTGATCAACAAGAGATGTTAAATCCTCCATAACTTCTAACAATTGTGTCACGCAAGATCTTTTTTTTCGGAATCCATGTTGACACTAATCACTAATGTAGTAATGACAGTTAACATACAAGTTATTATCACTAAAATGGGACATAGTATCCCTAACTATACTTTCTAAAACTTTACACACAATACAAGTCAAACAGTGATTTAAAAATACTAACCCAGTATAGCCGAACTAATATTAGAAAAAATTTCTTTTCTAACACTAGTAACAGAGTAATAAAGTTTTGGAATTGATATTCTTCCTGCACATGTATAATATAACACAATTGATATTCTTCCTGCACATAACACAATTCAAAAACCTCCTTGGTCACAGTTGGTGGATACACACAACTGTCAAAACTACAATACGAGCATGACTAAAAGGCAGATTTGCCGAAAACAAAATACAAAAACGTCTCACCTGTGCAAGAGTTCAAACAAAAATGACAGGACAGTGAAGAGGCCGCGAGGCCTAATGTCCTAACTACCTGACCTGACCTGAATAAATGTGGACATTTTTGCAGGGGGAATAACTCTTAGATCAGATTTACATTCACTTCCCCTAGCACGCACTTTTTGTTTCGTTTTAGTTTAGTACATGCGCACTAAGAGTATGTGAGAGAGAGAGAGAGAGAGAGAGAGAGAGAGAGAGAGAGAGAGAGAGAGAGAGAGAGAGAGAGAGAGAGAGAGAGAGAGAGAGAGAGAGAGAGAGAGAGAGAGAGAAAATGAAAATTGAATTTTATTGACATTAGCAAACAATGCTCCGATGCCAAGGTAGCACAAACCATGAACTAAAGAATATAAGCCTAACTGGCGATTAAATCAGTTCATAAGATTTTTTAAGAAACATAAAAAAAATCATCTTACATACATAGATGGTTTACACTAGAGAACATTGTTTTACTCTAAAGAATAACTGTTAGACTGACCAACCAACAATAATAAGAGAGAGAGAGAGAGAGAGAGAGAGAGAGAGAGAGAGAGAGAGAGAGAGAGAGAGAGAGAGAGAGAGAGAGAGAGAGAGAGAGAGAGAGAGAGAGAGAGAGAGAGAGAGAGAGAGAGAGAGAGAGAGAGAGAGAGAGAGATAGAGAGTCAAAGTCAAAGTCAAAGTCAAAAAAATATTTTAATTGTTAGGCCTCTGGCCCATAACAATGGAGTTCACAAAAAAGTATTGCATATATATATATGAGCAACAACGAAAAAAAGAATAAAGACACACCAAAACACGTATTATATGCAAACAAAACATAGATACAAACATTCAGCATGAGAGAGAGAGAGAGAGAGAGAGAGAGAGAGAGAGAGAGAGAGAGAGAGAGAGAGAGAGAGAGAGAGAGAGAGAGAGAGAGAGAGAGAGAGAGAGAGAGAGAGAGAGACGAATACGAATACGAATACGAATACGAATGTTTTATTGAGGGTAAAAAGGATAAGCTACAATAGCTTCTTTGCACCTGGCCCTCTCACTCACACACTCACACCATGCATCAGGCAATGCTAAATTGACATAAAAGCAATCAAGTCAAGAAAATGAAACAAAAATTGGCACATGAAATAAATGACAGAGAATCAAATTGGAACATTAAACAGATATACAGAGAGACATACAAAATTTACAAGAATCTTGGCATAAGTTGATAATTGCAGTAAAACTCATTAACATAACTGGTGGACAAGATTGTCCATTATGTACTTGTGATAAGATTTGCGAAAGGAAGATACGCTAGTTTTATTTTTGAAATTATCATGGATGTCGTTCCACAGTTTACCACCTGAGTATGTAAGGGATGCTTTATATAGATCTGTTCTGGGGCGGGGCATTATTAATTTGCACTGATTATACTACTCGTAGCGGTGCCATAGCCGATGAGGTTTAACCGAGGCGTGGTTACCGCTACACCTATTTGTATTAATAAAAAAATCGGGACTTTACTGGTTTCGTACTGCCTCCGGGCATTGCCTCCAGTATTGTTCCCACCATATTTGTATTTACAAATGTCCCATATGTGTCTGATTCAGACCAAGAGGACGTAAAACACCATTTTCGTCGCATTATTAATTTGGTTTTGCTTCGAATTGCATGGACTTTAAATTTAGTAATAAGATATTTTGGTACTAACTTATTTATGATCTTGTACATAAGGGTACCTTTGTTTAGTCGACATTTCAAATCAAATGGTAGAATGTTGAGTTCCTTATAGTCAATGGTTTCAAGGGAGAACGATTTAAGGAGTATGAGTTTAAGAGAACGTTTATATAATCTTTCAACGTGTTTGAGTGTGTTTTTACTAGCTGAATCCCAACATGTTGATGCATAATCAATGTCAGGCTGAAAATAGGCATGGAAAAAAAGTTTACGGGTATGTTGATCCAAAAAGTGCTTTATTCTATTAAGCTGGAATACTTTTTTTGATATTTTCTTGGCCAGTATTTGCATGTGTTGTGACCATGATAAGTTGTTGTCAATGTAGAGAGAGAGAGAGAGAGAGAGAGAGAGAGAGAGAGAGAGAGAGAGAGAGAGAGAGAGAGAGAGAGAGAGAGAGAGAGAGAGAGAGAGAGAGAGAGAGAGAGAGAGAGAGAGAGAGAGAGAGAGAGAGAGAGAGAGAGAGAGAGAGAGAGAGAGAGAGAGAGAGAGAGAGAGAGAGAGAGAGACGAAATACGAATGCTTTATTGAGGGTAAAAAGGATAAGCTACAATTGCCCTCTCACTCACACATTCGTACCATGCAAAGAAAATTTGACATAAAGCAATCAAGTCAAGAAAATTGAACAAAAATTGGCACATGAAATAATTGAAAAAGATATCAAAAATGTGAATTAAAGCAAACATGGATAATACTAAACAATGGTGAACTTGAATTGGTAGTTTAAATTGAGTACGAAAAAAGGGAAACAATTTTGAGACAATGACAATTTTTCAGAATAAAACCACTTTTAAGGAAGAAAAAAACCCACCCCAAAACAATAACCCCACCATTATAAGATAACATGGGAATATGAGAGAGGGAAGGACGGAGAGAGAGAGAGAGAGAGAGAGAGAGAGAGAGAGAGAGAGAGAGAGAGAGAGAGAGAGAGAGAGAGAGAGAGAGAGAGAGAGAGAGATTTAATGTAACACTTTTATATCTCTATATTTATTTTATCAAACATTAATAATAAATACTAACTTGTGGCGGTGCCATAGCCGATGAAGTTTAACCGAGGCGTGGTCACCGCTACACCTATCTGTATTAATACAAAATCGTGACTTTACTGGTTTCGTACTGCCTCCGGGCATTGCCTCCAGTATTGTTCCCACCATATTTGTATTTACAAATGTCCCATATGTGTCTGATTCAGACCAAGAGGACGTAAAACTCCATTTTCGTCGCATTAATAATAAATTAAACCTTTTTATGAATTTTATGTATTTTCAAGATAATAATTTGACTTGTGCTTCTTGAATTCTCCCACTACCCCCTTTTCATGTTTACTGTTTGTCCACGTTTTGTATCGTCCACCTTTGTTGTGTTTGTTTTACTTTAATTTCATATTTACACAACTAACCCATTACAAATGTCCCATATGTGCCCTGCCGGGCCGAGAGGACGTAAAACATTATATTTCATTCGCATTACTAATAAACAAAATTGTCCATTAGGAGCTTGTGATAACATTTCCGAAAGGAAGATACGCTAGTTTGTTTTTTTTAGATAATCAGGGAGGTCGTTCCACAGTTTACCACCAGAGAATGTAAGGGATGATTTATATAGATCGATCTGTTCTGGGGCGGGGCATTGTTAATTAGTTTGGTTTTGCTTCTAATTGTATGGACTTTAAATTTAGTAATAAGATATTCTGGAGCCAACTTATTTATGATCTTGTACATAAGGGTACCTATGTTTAGTAGGCATTTCAAATCAAAATGGTAGAATATTAAGTTCTTTATGGTCATTGGTTTCTAGGGATGACGATTTAAGGAGAGAGAGAGAGAGAGAGAGAGAGAGAGAGAGAGAGAGAGAGAGAGAGAGAGAGAGAGAGAGAGAGAGAGAGAGAGAGAGAGAGAGAGAGAGAGAGAGAGAGAGAGAGAGAGAGAGAGAGAGAGAGAGAGAGAGAGAGAGAGAGAGAGAGAGAGAATGAATAGCTCTTCTTTATTGAGGATAATAGATTTTGCGAATATGCTTTGATTCATCCAGTCCTCATGAAAAGAAAAAAAGAAATGTATATATACAGAAAAGAAAGCAAAAGGTTCTTATTTCTCCTTCTGTTACTTCCATCTTCCCTGAAGTGAAGAAGATGTCAAGCGAATGGTCAACCTATGGCGATATTTTTCACGCCAGAGGGCAGTCAATGCACTAGGGGCTTATCACGCGATTTTCTTACTTGGGCGTAGTGAGAGAGAGAGAGTGATGGTAGGACCACTCACTGTCTCTCTCTCTTTCTTTATCCCCAACTAATAACATAGAGAGGATTAGCCCCACACGAGCGTCATGCCCTCTGGCGTGAGAAAAATCGCACTAAGTCTCTCATTATAACCTTTTTTTTACTTTGTTTAAGGGGCGCCCCCCCCCCCCCCCCCCCCTCCCTCAAACAAAACAACTCCTGAATTCCAAACGTAGGCTACATGTCAGCAGTCTTTGTTTGGTTTGTACTTTGTCTTCTTCTTTACTCGGTAAAGCATTTAACGTGGTGACAGCCCTAACATGGTTGCTGAAGGGGCTATGCTTTTAATGTTAATCTTAACTCTGCTCCTACTTACTTGTCTGATCTGCTTCATACTTACACACCCTCTGGTCAGCTCCGTTCTTCCTCTGATTCTCGTCTTCTGCAGCCTCCCTTGGTTAAAACAAAAGCTTATGGTGAAAGATCCTTTTCCTTTCAGGCCACAGCTACTTGGAACAAACTGCCACCATCTCTCAGACATTCCAACTCTCTGTCAGTCTTTAAGGCTAATCTCAAAACGCACTTCTTCTCTCAACGCTAATGCTTGTGATGGGTCTGCATGAGTGAAGTGTGCGCGGATTAGATGGGAGGAGGGGAATGGGGCATGTAGTAACTGAGTTTGTTTGTTTGTGTGTGTGTGTGCGCGCGCACGCGCTTATACGTGTGTGTTGATGTGAGTGCGTTTGTGTGTGGGGAGGGAAGGATGCGTTTGTGTATACCAATGTGCATAAAATATGCGTGTGCATTTTTGTATATCTATGAGTATACATGTGTCTGTGTGGTGGTGACGGTGGGAATGCGAGCGCATGTGAGTATGTTCGATATGTATGATGTAATCTTGCATATGTGGAGTGAATTTTAGTTTTGTTAAGCGCCATGAGTAGTTCGTCTAGAATGTGCGCTTTATAAATGTCATTATTATTATTATTATTTTTTTGTAATTTAAATTATACCATAGGCTATGATAGAGAATGCGTAATCAACTTACTACAGATGAGGAATGGACGACAACAGCCACAATAGCTTGTCTGGTTTGATTAAACTTTCGCGATTAAAAAGGCCTGCTAAACTTCAAATGAACTAGATGGAATTTTTTTCGAATGTAGCATTCGAGAATCACCCGCGGAGTGACGCTATATTCATACTTGATTTCATCTTAGGAACTCCATTTTTCTGACCCCCAAATTTTCAGGGTCCAGCGATCTCCTTGTCCTTGACCTTGATTGGTCAACAATATTCGGAAGGAGCATAAGCTAAACCACCTTCATACCAAGTTTCAACATCCTATGTCGACTGGCGCCTGAGATATGGCTAATTGTTTTTTCAGTTTCAAGGTCATACGTAAAGATCATGACCTTGACCTTGACCCAAAAAGGCACATCTACAGTACCTAGCCTACATGCACATCAAGTTTCATCTTCCTATCCTTATTCCTTCATGGTGATATACTGTTATCTTGGGAACTCCATTTTTCCGACCCCCCAATTTTAAGGGTCCAGTGATCTCCTTGACCTTGACCGGTCAACAATATTCAGAAGGAGTATAAGCCAAACCACCTTCATACCAAGTTTCAACATCCTATATCGACTGGTGCCCGAGATATGGCTAAAATAGATTTTCAGTTTTCAAGGTCATACATCAAGGTCTTTATGTTGACCTTGACCTTGACACCAAAAGGCACATCTACAGTACCTAGCCTACATGCACATCAACTTTCATCTTCCTATCTTTATTCCTTCATGGTGATATGCTGTTAATAAACACACACACACACACACACACATACATACACAGCCACTTACACAACAAAAACAATATCACCTTCGCTCCGTAAACTCCGCGGGTGATAAATATTTCCGTCTGAAAACAATTCTGCTATTTTCATTCACTATAATAGTTATACTCAAGTAGACCCAATACATGAATTTCACATGAATCATGACTTGCATTGTCAAAATCGCATCACATTGAAAGCAAATCGTATGTGGTGTAGCAGGCCCTCTCCCCGAGGGGATACCAGGGGGTCTTTTGCACAAATAGTTCCCCCACCTTCTGGAAGTTCTGTGCTTGTAACTTCCTCTAATCTGTCACGTTGACTCTGCATTTTCCCTTTGCTTTCTATCATCTACTATCTTCCCGACTTACTGGCCCATTCTCCTTCCTTTAAAAAAAACCCATCTTCCAAAATATAGTCTCCTTTGAGCTCCTCCGAAACTGGAATGTGTGGGCTGAATGCAGCGGGGAGACTGAAAACTGGACACATGTCATTATGGCCTGGGAACACAGAAGTCGAAGGTTCTATTACTTGCTGAGGAGGGTTAATCCTTTCACCACCAATGTCGCATTTTTGCACCACAATGATCTAACACCCATCATGTCATTAAAACCCTTGAAATCAGGGTCTCTTATTCAATGACTTTGTGTTCCTAAATTTGGGCAGTAAGGATTGACCCATTTCTAAATGTGTCACAGAGAAATCCCACAATATTGCAGACAAAATCATTTTTGAAGCCAAGTAAGTTTAATGGAAATTTCTGGCTCAAAGATGGCTGGCGGCAAAAGGGTTCAAACGACTGATTGAAAGCAAGCAATTACTGGTACCAACATGAAAACTCCTATAGGGAGAAAGGTGGCACAGTGGTTAAGACGTTCGTCTGCCAAATGTAATGCGTGACTGCAACGTGAGTGGCCCGGGTTCGAATCCCGGCCTCGCCCTTTCTTTCTAGTTTGACATGAAAATCGAACTGAACGTCCAGTCCTTCGGATGGGGACTTAAAGCCAGTCTGACCCATGCGCTTTACGCACGTAAAAATCCCACGTCAGTTGAAAGTCGGTAAGAGCAGGGAGAAATCCTGCTGCCTGGTATGGCCAAATTGATAGCTAAGTTTTCCAAGTGTGCCCACACCCTCTCCTCACCCTGTGCCCCCCCCCCCCCCCATTTAAAAAAAAAAGGGTAGGCGCTGCACTTGCAGTGACGCGCTCTCCGCGGAAGAGCAGCCCGAATTTCAGAGAGATAAGTCTCTGTGACTAGAATATACCAAATACCTTCTTGAAGATTAAGTCAAAGTGGGTTGATGCCAAACGTGTGGCACTAACACAGAACATGGGCACTGGTGTTATAGTCAGACACTGCGTACCCTTGTCCACAGGCACACATACACATAAGCATGCATGCGCACACACACAGACACATGTGACCCAGCACCACGAAAGGGACATTAAGTCGCTGGGCTTAGTTTCTCACAACAGGCTTGCAAAGTCAAAAATCTCATTTTTTGTCAATTTTGAGCTATGGGTATTTTTGTGTTCTCTAACATCTTATCTTTCATATTTATAAAGGACAATCTTTAACATGGTCTCTAGATGGTCTTATAAGTGCTTTAAAACGAGTTACTTCATATTTATAAAGGACATCCTTTAACATGGTCTCTAGATGGTCTTATAAGTGATTTAAAACGAGTAGGTCAATGCATTTTCTTCTAGACTGTTTTCTCAAAATGGCCGACGCTCACCCTAATAACTTTAAATGCTCATAACTCTGGAACGGAAAAAGATACAAGAATGGTTCTTGTATCATTAGAAAGAGAATTGCCTGAAGTTTCCAAGTGTATAATTTTCTCAGAATGGTCAGTTTGACACTTAATGCCCCTTTCGTGGTGCTGGGTCACATATACACACACACATACACATACACATATGAAATACACACACAGTTATTCACCAGTTATCTTTATTCAGATAATACAAAACATTTCATATCTTTTTAAAGTTTTTCTTCCCACTACAAGTTTGACGACTTTTTCCTTTTTAATAAGATAAACAACGATAAACCCATGAAGTGTTCTAATTCCTGATTTGGGCGTTTTTCTTTAAATGACAAAATAGCGTAAAACAAAAAAAACAAAGCAAAAGTTAAGGAGCATTAACCCATGAACATGCAAAAGAAAATCATTCTCAGCTTTTTTGTTTTTGTTTTTGATGTGCGAGTCTCGAACACAAAATGTATGCCAGCTTCAATTCTTCACGGCACCCCTTCCCCCCCAACAAACAAACAAACACACAGCAAAAAGCATGTTTTAACCAATACACACAACTGTCCTTCGTAATGTCAATTCCCAATGGTTGCATAATATATTCTAGATATGTCAATTCCCAATTGTTGCATAATATCTAGATATCACTGAAACTAATACAAGAATTGCGTTGCAGGGGGTGGGTGGGGTGAGGGGTGTCTTATCTACAGGCATCAGAATAGTCTGAAGTTCCTCTGAAAACTGCGGTAAAACTAAAAGGGCCATCAAGGCCCCAGACTGAAGAGGGACAACACTGAAATCAGTTCTGAACACCACCAAAAAGGCTGAATATAGTGAGAAATCACTTTTAAATGCTATTTAACACACAGGATAACACTGAATAAAAAGGCAAAACCTCTGACAAGAGAAGCCAAACCTCTGTTAGAAATTCTTAATCCTCTGATGCCTGCATCTAATAATTTAAAAAAAAAAAAAATTATGACAAGGAGACCCTTAATTACACACACTTTTCTCTAATCTCTTAACTTGATTGGGAAGAAGAGTGGTGGTGGTGGTGGTGGGGGGGGGGGGGGGGGGGTATGATGATTCCTAACTAAACTGGTTTTGCATACTTCTTTTTTTTTTCTTTACTGAGTTTACTTTTTTTTTTTTCTTTTTTTTTCTTCCTTTTTTTTTTTTGGTACGCGTAGGCATGCCCCACATTGCATTCAGCGTTCATACATATCCCATTTCACAGATTTGATTAACTTGAACATTCAATTTTGTTCTCTCTACCATAGCCATTTAATTTACGCTCTCTTTCAAACAATGTGAAAACGCTCCAATCATGTGTGGCATATGATATTTCCATGTTCGTAGCTTCCTGGGCATTTTGATGTCGCACAAAGGCCATCAAATGTCAATGCAATGCAAACCATATGCTCAAACACACACCCAGACACGTGCGCGCACTCTCACTCACACACACACAAAGTAAATCAACCACGTCATAAAGACACAGAGATACACACTAAAACGACACAGGATATCGTCAGTGAAATTCAACAACCTTGTATCTCGATTTTATTTATTTTTTTAGTTAGATACATAGTCAGCTCTCTAATTTTTTTCGCCACCTTCCACCAAAAGGTAGAGTGGCACAGTGGTATCGCGTTCGCTTCGTGTCAAGTAAACCCGAGTTCGAACCTGGGTACAGGGGATTTTTTCCTCTCATTCTACACTAGGCCTTAGCGGTCTGAACGTGGAGTCTTTCGGATGAGACGATAAACCGAGGTCCCGTGTGCCCATGCACTTAGCATACGTTAAACCCAGTGGCAACGAAAAAGTTGTCATTTGGTCAAAATTTACCCCCCACCCCTCCCTCATCAATGACAAAAATCGCATGCAAAAAAAAAATCAATAAAAATTGGGTGGCGCGCCTCTGGCTGCGACGCGCTCTCCAGGTGGGAGCAACCCGAATTTCACAGAGACGCCTCTGTGACTATAAAGTACCTAATACCTAATACCTAAAAAAAGCTCGTATCTCTAACGACTTTCTATCAGGGGTAAATGAGAATGTGAAAATAGACGAAAAACTCGTAAGTCCCAAATTCAGTTCTAGTTAAGGACAAACGTTTCTTATATTCGTTCTTTTCAAGTCTAAAAAAAATAAAAATTCAACACAAATGCAGGACTAAACTCGCAATGTCTTGAACAACATATTCATCACAGTTAATCAATCGTGGTCAACACGGTTACTTTTTAAAACAGTTTTTAAAATTGTTCTCAAAACTACCAAAATTGAGATACAAGGTTTTTGAATTTCACCGACGATATGCTTTTTCCCTCGCATCTTCTAACTCCAAAACTTCAGTCTCCGAATGACGCACCCCCCCCCCCCCCCAAAAAAAAAAATCCATCATCTTTGCCACAACAAAATCCATGCATAATCCGATGTGACACTTTGCAATCAAATGCACGCACAACACTTGCATTTTAGCCGTGACACAAGCCACTCATGCTCAGACTTTCAAAAAATGCAACAAAGTCATAATTAATTTACTCGTTTACCGACAGCTTCTCTCATCAAGACACACATTCCTTGCATTCTTTTCAGACAATTATCAAAAGGCAGATTCATACATTCCTTTGATAAAATAAAAAAAATCCATTTGACACAATACCAGCATGTCAAATTACATTCACTACATGCATACCATCAATTAAATTGAACTACTTACGTGAATTACGATCCGTTTTTTTGGGTGTGTTTTTCAACCAGAATCAAAATATCAAAACCAGATCCCAACACTGGAAAACAGTCGCTAAACTCGTTCAAAATATTCAAAAACATGTCATGTTCCAAATTCTGATCCCAACAATAAATCCATTTATCTCACTCATTTTTGACTTGAGCATAAAATAATTGCTATTAGTACAAGCGCAACATTCCTTTCTGCACATTCACCTGCACAATGCTGATTTAGCACACGCACACCATTGGATGCAGTCACATGCATAGTACGCGCAACACATTCCTTTCTGCGCATTCACCTGCACAATGCTGACATAGCACACGCACACCATTGGATGCAGTCACATGCATAGTACGCGCAACACATTCCTTTCTGCGCATTCACCTGCACAATGCTGATATAGCACACGCACACCATTGGATGCAGTCACATGCATAGTACGCGCAACACATTCCTTTCTGCGCATTCACCTGCACAATGCTGACATAGCACACGCACACCATTGGATGCAGTCACATGCATAGTACGCGCACGCATTTGCACAGATCATAAGGCACTGCAGATCCATTTGAAAAGCTACCGTTCTCACACTGAAAGTCGTCTTGCAAAATGGGTGATGACAACTCCCTGAGTGACTTTTACCAACATTCATGTACACAGACGAGTCACATACAGAAAAAACACAACACGTATAAAGACATGGGTGCATGCAGTGACCAAAACGTTTGCCTGAACTTGCTTGCCGAAACCCAATGTACAAAATAATGGTATGTGAAAGAGCCCTTTCTTGAGGCACTCAGCCGCCTGAAGCAGCATCAAATGGCCTGAATTCAGGCTTCATACATACCCACATGCACCCCTGTACAGAGAATGCTACCCCTCAGTCTTAAACCAAAATGAAATGAACCAACAGGCTATGAATGGACTGAAATTGTGCGTGGGTATATTTAAAAAAAAAAAAAAAATTAAACAAAAAAAAAAGAGTAAATAAAACAAAGCGAAATTCAGAGCGGGCAGGAAATAGGAATAGCGATGGATTCAAGACACGAGGTGAATGGATGGGAGTAATGGAGGCTTAAAGATGCTTTGCATAAAAACAGAGAGTAGACATTTCCAAGACAAACAAGCCAAATAATAAAGGGATGAAGTGGAATGGAATGGATGAGGAGGAGGGGGGGGGGGGGGGGGGGGGTCATGCACATTCGCAATCTGTGATCCTAAAACCAAGCTCAAACTCAACCCATCACTTATATTAAAACCAGACAGAAGTGCCCAATGAATGAATTATCCGGCAACCAGCATCAACTACACACGGAGAAGAAATAGCACCAATATGAAGCTGATTAACATACATTATAATAATAATAAACAACTAAAACATAATTTCAACAACACATTGATATACTCGATAACACAAGGAAAACCTTTATTTTCTCTAACTTTGCGCATACTTCACAAAACAATTCGCTAACATACAGAAATAAATACCTACCATATTTTTCGGACACCTGATTTACAGAAGAATCAGATGTTGCTCTTTCTGACTAAATGAGAGACTTAGTGCGATTTTTCTCATGCCAGAGGGCATGACGCTCGTGTGGGGCTAATCCTCTCTATATTATTAGTTGGGGATAAAGAAAGAGAGAGAGACAGTGAGTGGTCCTACCATCACTCTCTCTCTCTCTCACTACGCCCAAGTAAGAAAATCGCATGATAAGCCCCTAGTGCATTGACTGCCCTCTGGCGTGAAAAGCATCACCATAGGTTGACCATTACTAGCCATGTCATAAGGCGCTGGGGTATCAGTGTGGGGGGGAAAGTATCGCCATAGGTTGACCATTACTAGCCATGTTATAAGGCGCTGGGGTATCAGTGTGGGGGTAAAAGTATCGCCATAGGTTGACCATTACTAGCCATGTCATAAGGCGCTGGGGTATCAGTGTGGAGGAAAAGTATCGCCATAGGTTGACCATTACTAGCCATGTTATAAGGCGCTGGGGTATCAGTGTGGAGGAAAAGTATCGCCATAGGTTGACCATTACTAGCCATGTCATAAGGCGCTGGGGTATCAGTGTGGGGGGAAAAGTATCGCCATAGGTTGACCATTACTAGCCATGTTATAAGGCGCTGGGGTATCAGTGTGGAGGGAAAGTATCGCCATAGGTTGACCATTACTAGCCATGTTATAAGGCGCTGGGGTATCAGTGTGGGGGGAAAAGTATCGCCTTATAGTCCGTAAAATAGGGTAGTCCTAATAACTTCGTGAAGGAAAAAGAAAAAAGAATGCATTATCATAAACATGCTAATGAGGAGATTTTTCAGTCATCGCGCTAGAAATGTTGAAAATCAGACTCATCAACGATTACACCCCCACCAACCCCCACACAACAACCTGTGCCAAAACCAGTCCCAGGGAAATGAAATCCAGTGAAACTGAAATCTGCACAAAACGCAAAGTGTGAGGCCTCTAGTGAAACCGATTACCACTGCTAGCAAAAATATACCACTCCCTGGGACTGAGAGCTCCTCAGTATTCTGATTTTGCAATCAGTATTTTACGAACAATATACCAGTTTAACGCAATCACTGCATTATCTAAAAACAACAACAACAACAACAGTGATCAGAGGAAACACACACACATACACACTTTAAAGTGATAGGATGACAGAAAAAATAATAATGCTGCATTGACAGACACGCAGCCAATATAAATAATTACGAAGGGTCAAGATTTTTTGTGACATACATTTTATTTTAAGCAATGCATGTGAGTATGCATGTCATAACCTTTTCAGGCAAATGTTTCTTAAATAAAAACGGTCAATGCATACCGCTACCCTCCTAAAGAAAACATGGTGGGAGGGGGGGGGGGGGGGGGGGGGGCTTAAGTCTTCTCTTAGCATTAATGAATACAATGCTGGCCCAGCCATGAAGAATAAACTTGAAGAAACAAAAAACTTGAAGGTTAAAGAAAACAAGATACAGTCAAGCTTTCATCTCCTGCTTACATTATCATAATGCTGTTGATATGCTGCATTCAACGAACAAAGCAAACAACACAAATGCACACACATGTGTAGTAAATACGAAAGTAGCACGATAGTGGTTACACATATAAACTCACACAGTCGAAGTCAGCCCAAACAGTCCAGGTTCCGTCTCAAGCTGACATTCAAATGATACTGGCTCAAACAGGTTAATCAGGTTCAAGAAAAAGAAACAATAACATAATTCATATACCAGGCACACATACTTTCTCACACACACAAACATGCACTCGTTTGCACAAACACACACTTCAACCTAAGACAAGCGTCAATCAGTCAAAATTGAGCATCGTACAAATAAGGCAAAACTTGCTCAGAACACATCCCACTTTAAACAAACAGAATTTCGACTGAGAAATCTATAATTTCTAAGATTTCACATGGACACATACATACCATTTTTGTAACAAGAAAGCACTGACGTTATGCAACTCTCCATATACTTAGGCACACTATGCACTATCAATGGGTATAAAGTTAAATCGTGCTGACATACATTTTAATCCTCGTTGTCTTAATCCATTTTGCTATATGAATTAACTTGTATATTTAAACTTTCATGCTTGAAGACCTTCATTATCTGACAATTACAATAATCAAATAATAAACACACTACTACCGGCACAAGAGTTCATATTTCAAAAAAAGATAATTCAGAAAAGGTTTTAGAAATCCAGCTTGATTTTGACCTTCCTTGTACATGAAAGATACCAATTCAAACACGGACTCACGGTGAATAGAATAGTTAGTCAAAAGCAAGTACAGTAAACAAAACAAACACGGACTCACGGTGAATAGAATAGTTTGTCAAAAGCAAGTACAGCAAACAAAAATGAAAATGCACCCAAAATATTAACATTTCACACACAAATAAATATCTAATCTAGAGCTACTGAAAAACAGTACAAAGCTATTTTGATAGTGGATTTCAAGGCATACCAAGTGAACCAGAGGTTCAGGAATCATACTCCCAATGACCCGCATAGTGTTCATTAGTCACATCCGACTGTGCCCTGAAATTCCTTTATAAATGCATCGACAAGAATGCATCCCCACATTTTTTGTGATTGACAGCGGTTGACGTAGAAAACCGTCCTGACAATCAGCTCCGTTTTTTCATCTTTCCTCTCATAACAATTGACTGGGTTTCATTCCACACCACCTCAAGAGAGAGGGAGATGAGTCCCTCCCTCTCTCTCTCTCTCCCTCTCTGTTTTGTGGCATAGTTGGAGTGGGCTTCTTACCCGCCCATGGGCTTTTTGCTCCGTCTAACACTAGTAGTAGTAATTGTAGTAGAAGAAGTATATTGTAGTAATAGAGGTGTTTTTAATCTATTACCTTGTTTAACTGGTTGGTTAGTTTTCTATTTTATTTGTTTTTATTGCTTATGTTGATGCTCTGCCTGCCATGTCGTTGCTATAGTACTGTTTGTTGTTATTTTTTGTTGGCGATGTTCCTGTGTCTCAGTGTTCATTTATAGTATTAGTTATGTATTGCATGCTTAAAACCAAGGACAGCCTAAATTCTTTTCCTTGTAAAATAAAGTTTCTGAGTTCTGAGTTCTGAGTTCTCTCTCACTACGCCCAACTAAGAATATCACGCGCTAAGCCCCTACTGGTTTGATTACCCTCTGGCGGTCAAATCATCGTCCTAAGTTGACCATTGCTCCCCTGAAGCCCAAATCTGACAGTAGAAGTCTTAGTATTTGTTTCCCTGCATGGGTGTACATCCAAGCCAGTTCAGAACACACACACACCACTTAGCCCTTTCAATGCCAGCCATTTTTCAGATAAAACTTTCTGTCAAACTTACCAGGGCATAGTAAAGATTGACTATGCAATATATGCCTTTTAGTAACATGGATGTTAAATTGTTTGATTCAAGGCATTTTTCTATATTTTTTGTTTCTCTCTTTGTCTTTGCCTCTTTCACATGGGTTCAATCAGTGACCCAAACTTTCTCGTTGAAACCCAATAACAAGAGCATGATCAAGGATGCATCGAGGACTGAAAAGTGATAGAACAAATTGTCCAGAGACAAGAAAAACCAATAGGATAATGTCCCGGCTCTTGCGGAAGCCAATACAGGCAATAGGACAAAGCGTGCCAGAATCAAATTTGAATGGAACATTTGTCCCGACAGAAGATAACACAATGGGACATTTTCAGTTTTAACAGGACTATTGCTGTTGTTGACTTACCCTGGCTAAAAGACTCCAGGGATCATCCCAACAGCCGAAACATCTAACAAATGCTTCCGCTAGGAATGAGAACATTACGTCGTGTGTGACCATTTTGTATTACCCCGCCACGTGGGCAGCCACACTCCGCCTTCGGGGGACTATGTCCTATGACCGGGGCCTCAGGACATCACTGGCATGGTTTCACATGAGCCTTTTCTTCACGCAGTCAGCTGCCTGGAACTGCATCAAACTGCCTGTATTCAGGCATCGGGCGCACCACAAGCACTCTTCACGCAGTCAGCTGCCTGGAACTGCATCAAACTGCCTGTATTCAGGCATCGGGCGCACCACAAGCACTCTTCACGCAGTCAGCTGCCTGGAACTGCATCAAACTGCCTGTATTCAGGCATCGGGCGCACCACAAGCACTCTTCACGCAGTCAGCTGCCTGGAACTGCATCAAACTGACTGTATTCAGGCATCGGGCGCACCACAAGCACTCTTCACGCAGTCAGCTGCCTGGAACTGCATCAAACTGCCTGTATTCAGGCATCGGGCGCACCCACAAGCACCCCACCCCTGCTTTCTTTTGTTTCCTTTTTTCTTTTATTATTTTTTTAAAAACTTTTTTTGTTTATCTTTCACTTCTGAAAGTTTTGTTTTTTTGGGGTAAAAACTTGGGGAGAGAAATTGGAACATATTCATTTTTCCCTTTGTGCCCCCTTTCACGACGGCAAGTGGTATGATGGCTTAGAGTCAAAACGGACTATGATAGTCCATTGACTTATTATTGATGATAATTTTTACAAAAACTAATAATTTGTATTATTATTGATGATATTACAAAAACTAATAATTTGTATTAAAAAAGACTACAAATAATACAAAATGGGGTTTATACTTTTTATATTTCTGCAATCTTTTTAAAATACAAGTTATTAGTTTTCGCAATAAGTTCAACAATACGTCAATGGACTATCTAAAGATAGTCTGTTTGGACTCCAAGCCATCGACTGTACTAGCCACTAGTACATCAAAAAATGGCAACAACAAAACATAAAACAAATGAAAACATGTCAGCAGCTTCCATAGAGCGCACTGCATCATACACATGGACTAGATTCATTCAGCTCCAATCTCCTCCTCCCCACACACAGACAAAGAGCAAAGACAAAGAAACAAAATGAAAAGGAGCAGAAAAACATTAATATTATTGTATGTACCGTGGAATGATGCACACAATAGACGATTTTCGGAAGAAAAAAATGTAGGGGAGAACTTCATGAAAATTTAGTTGTTTAGGCAATTTAAAAATCCTGCAATTCAGGACATGCTGCAAGAAGGAGCATCATTGTACGCGTCATAAAGCTAGCAACGGTGTGACAAAAATAATTGAACAACATTCAATGAGGACAAAATGGAAGAAACTCTACTAGCTTCACACACACGGAAGAAAAACAACAAATAAATGAAAACCAAAACATATAACTATATAAACACAGAAAAAGGACAGTTCGGCCTGCCTTGGGGACTAACATGCACGCCTTTCTACAATCAAACTAAACTAAAACAATGGTTTACATATAAGATCACACTGACCAAAAAGACGACACCATTAAAAATCTGAATGAAACAAAAATTGGAATGCAAAGTTTGACATTTTGAAAAACTATATAATGGAGATGAATTGAAACATACATGCTCTTTGTGTGCATCCTAAGTGTACAGTCACAAGGAAAACAAAAAATATAACCAAAAAACCCAACAACCCAGTTTTAAAATTTGCTCAATACATCACAAAAATTGTACTTTGAGTTTGTATTCAAGGCACTAAGGCACAACATGTTAAGTTCACCTCAGACTTGATTTACCAGGCACTCAGGCACAACATGTTAAGTTCACCTCAGACTTGATTTACCCAACCCAATCCCCAACCTATATGGCGATTCTTTCCTAAATTTGTAAACCATTTGTAAGATAATAGCTCTGCACTATCAAACATAGAATCAGAGTTATGTCAATGACTTCCTCGTTGCATTCTTCAAGTTCAAACTAATTACTGAGCAAAACAATGAACTACAGTGGAGTACAGTTAACACGTGTTAGTTAGTTAGTCTGCTATAGTCCCGTCAACAGCTATGCACTTAACACCAAGCCGGATTAGCACGACACGAAATATGGTTAACGCACAATCAAAAACTCTGTCCGATTGTTATTTATCATACTAGAGTTCGCGTTGATCACACAAAATGAAGCTGGAGCCACCAAATATTTCATTACAAACTTTGCAAAAGCCATCACGAGCCTCATCTACTGCAACTTGGTTGATGTGCTAGTCAGGAAGTTGGAAAGTATGAACTGCGCATGCGTATTCTTAAATCCTGCAGTTTGTCATCTGCAACGCTATTTTGCTCGTTCAGTTGCCAAACTACAATTTGCACTCAAAATACAGTTCACATTGAAACACTGCCATTCAGAGTTTTGAAGCAAATAGTGTGGGCCTTAAACATTTTATTCTCATACTTGAGGAGCATGAGATTATTTTTCCGATTGCAAACGAAGGCTGGGCAGTGAGTAGGCCTAGACAAGGCTTGCAGAGGTCTAGTGCACCCCAGCAAGGTTTGATACTCGAACCAATGAGCACTTTCGACCTATGATCGATCATTTGATGTGTCTGAGCCAATCAAAAAGCGGTTTGCATTTTATCTCTTCTGGAAGATATAGAATGGAGTCGGTTTTGTGCCAGGGAAATCTTGCGATGTTTTATCGAAATTCGCGAAGACCAGTCTTTGAAGAGGATTAATAATTGATCGTGATATTTGGTGTTGCAGACCTGTTTACCCTTATAATGAAAAACCCGGAATTTGCAACAAAAAAACCCGGAATTTGAGAACAAAAACCGGAATTTACATGATTTGTACACGACTCGCGATAAAGCGGTTTCTTGTTCTTCTCCTTTCCGCGAACATCGGCGTCGATTTTCAATATTGTGATGATTTCTTGGCTCAATTTTGCCAGAAAAGTTTTATTAGTAAATTCAGTCACTAATTCTTAGTCAATTTTAGTATAAAACAAGCTGGAAAAAGCAAAATACCTGGAAATGTCCACGATGGGACAGAGAAAAATCACTCGGCCGCGGATCGGCGGATGCGAAGTTGCAACTCGGCGCCATCGCGATCAATTTTGACTTCATTTTCCGTTGAAAACTTCAAAATTCTCACATCATCGTATTTTCCAATGATAATATAATCTAAATTGACTCATTTCAAGCCCTAATTACAATCTCTACCATTAAAAAAACTGCCTGGAAAGCTCTTCGAATCGACAGTAAAAGTCTGGCCGCCATTTGCTCAGTCCCGAAATAGATCGACCAAAATAAAAACATTATTTCACCCCTTTAACCAATGAAAATGCAGCCTTTAATGCATGTGACGTCAAGCACAACCACTTTTCTGATGACGTAGCGTGTTAGGTACACGTTTCGGTCAACCCTTGCGTCTTTTCCTACGAACGGAAACAAATAATAGACGGTTTTTCGAAATCCCTGAATTTTCAGCGTTTACCCGGAATTTACTATTTTACCCGGAATTTTAGCAAATTTCCGGAATAATTCCGGCTAAACCGGAATGGTAAACAGGTCTGGGTGTTGCTATCTTCCACTTCTTCATAATCAAACGGCTAAGCTCTCGGCAATAGAAGGTATGTACGCGCGTTTCCAAGTTAAGCTGGTGCCAAGTCGTCGACCAATCGCTATGGCCAAGCGCAACATGCATGAATAATTAGCTGCACCTCTCCGATCGGTTTCAGGTTGTTTTTTACCGCAATTTTTTGTTAACACGAAATACGGTTAACGCACACAAAAATCTTTGTCCCGTGTTAAACAATACATACTCCACTGTATTAGAATAGGCACATTTGGGCTTGCTAAATTTTTGCAACATTTCATCAGACTCTACAGAATATGTCACCCCAATATCTTCTTCTATTACTACTTCTACTAGTATCTCACACACACACACACACAAGGCCAGAGTGATTGTGAGTGATGAAAAGCCTGTCCTGTCAAAGTGTCATGAATCTGACAGACGATACCGCTCTATTCGCTGTAGAACGCTTGTAGAATCTAGTTTTGTACCCAAATCAATCGAGGTACTCAGACTCTGTTAAGATTAAGAAGTAGGAGGTTTGAGATTCTGTGTGCTGTGTGTAAGAAAGGAGAGAGATACAGTAGTAAGAGGAGGGGGGTGCAGAGGAAGAGTGCGGTTGGGTGCAAAGAGCGAATGGTGTATGAAGGAGCATGTTGTGGGGAATGGGGAAGACTCAAAAGTATACTGGCTCTGTGTGTTATCTAATTTTCTTCATACTTTGTACCAATGTGGGAGGGGGCGGATTGAAGTGGATTGGGTAGAATGGTTGGGGATGTGAAGAGGATGGGAAAGGGGGGGGGGGGGGGGGCGGTACATTCGTTGAGTATGAAGAAGGTTGTTGTCTATTGGTAAGATGAACTTTGCTTCTTTTTTTGTGTGTGTGTACCTTGATTTTTGCTCCGTTCCTTTCGTTTTGTTCAAATGCATGGATATTGTTTTCTGTTGCCCTTGTATCATGAGACCACAATGTAATTTCTCTTGTTGAGATAATAAAGAAATTTTGACTTTTGACTTTGACTGTGACTTTCACAATCCTGAGCAATCGTTGTTCTTTGAAACCGATGCCCTCGTCAGATGACATCAAAACTTCTGAGAACATTTTCTGTTTGATGTTGAACCTACACACACTCAATCAAAGCTCCCGTTAAGAAATAGGCACATTGGGGGGGGGTTCTTTTTTAAGGGCTGGGCTGGGTAGGAAGTTGGTTTGTGAAAATCTTTATGAGGGGAAGGGAGGGCTCAAGGGGGGCTCCCAATGGAGATGTGATTTAAGGGCGGGTGAAGGGTGGTGGGTTAGGTGGCAATAGTCTATTCTTGGGTGTTTTTTCGTCAATATCTTTTCAAGTTAAAAGTTTTGACCCAATATCGTGTTAATGTTTCTCTATCTTTTATATTTCCGCTCACTCTTGTAAAAAGTATCTACCTTCGAAAAAGCACAATTAGCGTACTGATCGATTCATACTAAAAGTGAGGTGAGTACACAAGACACTATTACTAAGGCAAGATCACAACAGTACTAAAAAAGAGTTTGCTCAAGATTTTACAGCTCTGTAAGCGCATGTACACACATTTGCGGAACTTCCGTACAGAAACCCAGTAAATAAGTAAAAGAAGGAAAAAATAAGCGGACATGTGATGTGCATTTATTTTTTCCTTCTTCCTTTAATTTATTTACGGGTTTCCCGTGCGGAACGTCCAAGTATTAGTGTACACAGCCATTGTCATCTGCAAGCGTGCAGAACATGCTAATTGCTATAACCGGTCTAAGAACAATCGGAGTAACTTGGTTCCAGTATTTTTCGTCGCTTTTTGTTCCTCTTTCCAACCAGAAAGAGATGTCGATGGCAACACAGTACTGCCCTGAGATGGGACCAGTACCTCAGAGATTTACACAAGGTCTCAATTCTAAAGCGCATTGAGCTTTACGGTAGTGTGCTATATAAGTTTCCTAAATAAATAAATAAATTCTCTACATCTGTGCAATGCCTGTTCCTGCAGGCACAGGAGTAGGTACGACTTCCAGCATTTTTCAAAGCCTTTTGTCTTTCCAACTGGAAAGAGTTGCTCTGGCAAAACAGTACTTGCACAACCCCAGTGTAGTACGTCCTAAAAAGGAGACAGTTTACGCAGGGTGTCTCTGCTCTACAAGACAACGCTGTCCGTTAACTTTGCAGAACATGAACCCAGTCTGTTTAAGGCCCCTTGTTAATTAACCCTTTCACCACCAATGTCGCATTTTTGCACCATAATGATTTAACACCCATGTCATTAAATGCCTCGAAACCAGGGTCCGGTATCCAATGATCTACTTTTCTTAATTTTGTGAGGAAAGGATAGACCTTGTTTTAAACGTGTCAGAGATGAATCCCCAATAATGCCATTATTGGATAAACTTTTTTTTTCTTTATCCATGTAAGTTTAATGGGAAATTTTTGTTCAAAAATGGCTGGCGGCGAAAGGGTTAATGTTGGGTATTTTCTACGATTCTTCTCCACCACATTGTGGAGCGGAGCAATGTTTCCGGTCACGTCTGTCTTGCCGCTTCCTTTTCCTTCTTGTCTCCCGTCTCTTCTCTCACTCAGGGATTGGAATTCCCAGACACACTAACGGGAGCCACGTCCACGTATCACACATTGATGGTGCGAACACTGCGCGAAAGAGAGAGAGGCCGTAAAGTACATTCCCTTCCAAACGCTTCACAACGGCTGGCTGCCACACTGGTGACGCAGCTTCGTTTCGTTAAGTTCGCCACATCTTTGCATTGACGAACCGAAAAGTGCCCCCTAAGTGGCACTGACAAACAAACCAGCCAACGCATACTACATACAGTCTGACTCACTCTTCAATCGGCTTGGAGAGAGAGAGAGAGAGAGCAGCTTGCCAGACCTCACAGCAGGGGCGCTCCAGTCCAACAGAAACCCGAAGGACCTACGACGTACTGCTGCCTTCACGTTGGAACATGGAGGAGGGGGTTCCAGAGGCTGACTGGGAACATGAAGAGGTGGCAGGGTGGGAGGGTTCAGGTGCCTCGTGGTAACTGTGGACGGTGCTTGCACGGCTTCTTGTTTCGGGAGCGTTTCTTGGGAGTCTGGATGCTGCTCCCATCCACCACAGCCTGCCCCTGCTGGGACTGTCAGAAAAACAAGAACAGATAGATGCAGGTCATACATATTTAATGGTTGCAAACATGACACAAGGTACTATCTTTCACGCACGATTCACGCACCTTATAATCCGTAAAATATCAATGAAATTCAAAAACCTCATTATCTCAATTTTGGTACTTTTGAGAAAAATGACAAAAACTTTTAAAAATTAACCGCGTTGACCACAATTGATTAACTATAATGAATATGTTGTTCAAAACATTGCAAGTTTAATCCTGCATTTTGTTAAAATGACTTTTTTAAAAAAAAAATGACTTGAAAAGAATGAAGATATGAGGTTTTTGTCCTTAAGTAGATCTGAATTTGGGACTTACGAGCTTTTCTTCAATTTACACAACCTCATACGAGCTTTTGGTGGAAGGTGGCGGGAAAAATTAAAAAGTTGACTATGTATCTAACTCAACCCCCCCAAAAAATCGAGATACGTTTTTTAATTTCACCAACAATTTCTCTCTCCCCCTTCTCTCTCACCTTTGAGGTTCGCATACTCTCCCCCTGATGCGGGCTATCAGCTCCCTTAGTTCTGGTGCACTCCACAGACAACCGTTCTGCACCCCCACTGCAACACAACAACAACAACACAGCCCTTAAACTCGAAATAAATCAAATCAAAGCATGCGCACACACTAACATCGCAACGCATTCAAACCATGACACACACACAAGACAGCAAAGCCATTAAAGGGGTACCCCCAAATCAAAGCATGCGCACACACTAACATCGCAACGCATTCAAACCATGACACACACACAAGCCATTAAAGGGGTACCCCCAAATCAAAGCAGCATTAAAAGCACACACTAACATCGCAACGCATTCAAACCATGACACACACACAAGACAGCAAAGCCATTAAAGGGGTACCCCCAAATCAAAGCATGCACACTAACATCGCAACGCATTCAAACCATGACACATACACAAGACAGCAAAGCCATTAAAGGGGTACTCCCTAATCAAAGCATGCGCACACACTAACATCGCAACGCATTCAAACCATGACACACACACAAGACAGCAAAGCCATTAAAGGGGTACTCCCTAATCAAAGCATGCGCACACACTAACATCGCAACGCATTCAAACCATGACACACACACAAGACAGCAAAGCCATTAAAGGGGTACCCCCAAATCAAAGCATGCGCACACACTAACATCGCAACGCATTCAAACCATGACACACACACAAGACAGCAAAGCCATTAAAGGGGTACCCCCTAATCAAAGCATGCGCACACACTAACATCACAACGCATTCAAACCATGACACACACACAAGACAGCAAAGCCATTAAAGGGGTACTCCCAAATCAAAGCATGCGCACACTAACATCGCAACGCATTCAAACCATGACACACACACAAGACAGCAAAGCCATTAAAGGGGTACTCCCTAATCAAAGCATGCGCACACACTAACATCGCAACGCATTCAAACCATGACACACACACAAGACAGCAAAGCCATTAAAGGGGTACTCCCAAATCAAAGCATGCGCACACACTAACATCGCAACGCATTCAAACCATGACACACACACAAGACAGCAAAGCCATTAAAGGGGTACCCCCAAATCAAAGCATGCGCACACACTAACATCGCAACGCATTCAAACCATGACACACACACAAGACAGCAAAGCCATTAAAGGGGTACCCCCTAATCAAAGCATGCGCACACACTAACATCACAACGCATTCAAACCATGACACACACACAAGACAGCAAAGCCATTAAAGGGGTACTCCCTAATCAAAGCATGCGCACACACTAACATCACAACGCATTCAAACCATGACACACACACAAAACAGCAAAGCCATTAAAGGGGTACTCCCTAATCAAAGCATGCGCACACACTAACATCACAACGCATTCAAACCATGACACACACACAAAACAGCAAAGCCATTAAAGGGGTACTCCCAAATCAAAGCATGCGCACACACTAACATCGCAACGCATTCAAACCATGACACACACACAAAACAGCAAAGCCATTAAAGGGGTACTCCCTAATCAAAGCAAACAACAAAACAAAGAAAAAATGTTTTCGTCATTTTGCAAGAGGCATGCATTCTCTCTCTCTCTCTCTCTCTCTCTCTCTCTCTCTCTCTCTCAGGACTGAGCGCAAAAAACGATTTTTTATATCATGCTTATCTCATTATCCTAGACAAATAAAAGTTTGTTGGTCCGTTCATTTCTTTTCGACCTCTCTATCAAAAATATCACCTTTCAGATATTTTTACATTTCATGACTTTCTTTGCCTTTGGCTCTGCTCAAACAAAGGAATGCATTTTGGGATGTGTTTGATGTCTTATTTTCACAAGAAGAGCAGAGAAAAAGAGGAAGAAAAAGAAAGAGGAAAAAAAAGAAAAAGATTAAACATAATCAATGAGGAGATAAAGGTGAAGTACGGGCATGTGAGAGGGCCCCAAACAAACAAGCGCGAAATCGCAATAGTTTGTGGCACGCGGTCTATTTTTACCACTCCAATCATGAGTCACCTCCCCTGGCTTTTCAATAATTTTAATCTGTAAACCAGAATGTTATCTCTGCACCATTTCGTAACTTTTTATATCTTTTGGAAAACATTTAAAACTATGTATCCTACTTATACTCATCAAAAGAAGCACTGCATACTCGTCGTGTCTGTTGTAGTGTCTGTATTACGTATGTTTATTATTTTGTACGCTTTTAAAATACATCATTTTAAAGAGCGGCCTCAATTTGAAGTGTAGCCTCGATTTGAAGTGCGACAATTTTGTCAAAATGTGCGACAATTTTGGACCGACCGACAGACAGACAGACCGACAAAGTGAGTCATAGGTTTGTGGCTTGAGCCACAAACAAAAAGCGTAGCCAAAGGCATTGCCAAAGTACACAAACAAAACTTTGCCTGCGACATAAATGTTTTTGTGGTTCATCTACACGGACATTACTGTCCGATAGCTTCATCTAGCCAAGCCCTGTCAAATTTGTGTTGGCATCCTTTGTCAATCTCCTCTTTAATCACATCTATGGTGTGATGAATAATTCTCAAGTAATAAAAATAATGTCCATGGTTGAAGATGAAACATTCACTCGACAGCTAAGAGAGTAAGAAAGCATCAAAATCCTCTCTCGAATTGACACCAAAGAAGCAGCCGAACACATGAGAATGGCGCATTGCCATTGGACGTAACTGGCCAACCACAGAGAAGCTTACAAAATTCAGTCAAGGGTGTGTACTCGCATTACAAACTTCTTTTATTTTTACTGTGTGCAGACTCCACAATCTGTATGTTTGTCTCTCTGTACGTTTAAAAAAAATAATCTATTGAATAGAAAAAGTGCATTTACACGCTTACACACAACAGTACTCACATCCCTGGAAGCATTCAAAAGAAAAAGGCAGAAAAAGACAGAGAAGATTTAGAAAAAAGAAAACCTTAAAGAAGAGGACCAAAAAAAACCATGTTGCTGACCTTGTTGGGGAGGAGAATCCATGGAGGTAGGGGCAGAGGTCTCCCTTGAAGCACCCCCCGTTCTGCCAGAAGTGGCAGGTGACGGCGCGCGGGGAAAACCGCCCCTTTCTGCGGCAACAAGAGCCCTCGTGCCACGGAGGGCAAAGACCACCGCTTCCCTGGTCAGAGCACCCTGAAACCACGGGGTCAGGGTCAATGGATGGGTTGCAAAGGCCTACCAAAGGTGTAGAGTGGCACAGTGGTAGCGCGTTCGCTTCGTGTCAAGTAAACCCGAGTTCGAACCTGGGTACAGGGGATTTTTCCTCTCACTTTGCACTAGGCCTTGCGGTCTGAACGTGGAGTCTTTCGGATGAGACGATAAACCGAGGTCCCGTGTGCTCATGCACTCAGCACACGTTAAACCCAGTGGCAACGAAAAAGTTGTCATTTGGTCAAAATTTACCCCCCTCCCTTCCTTCATCAGTCACACAAAAATCACATGCAAAAAAAAGAGGAAAAAAAAGGGTGGAGCGCCTCTGGTTGTGACGCGCTCTCCAGGTGGGAGCAACCCGAATTTCACAGAGACGCCTCTGTGACTATATATAGTATAATGCACCTAACCGAACCTAACTTTTTGCGTTGCTGCCTGTCTGTCGTTTCCGACAATCACTGCCAGACAGCAGAGGGGGCAGATGCTATTCCGGCAGGCTGGGCCACAATTTGTTTATTGTGGAGAAGCCTTGCCCAGGGTACATGCCCACTCTCTCTCGGCCAAAGGGATTTGAGGATGAGAGTTGGCGTTGGGGAAATTCCCCAAAGGCCAACTAATCCCATTGACTTTTTGTAACATCACATTACATAGTTCTCACATGGATTAGGCCATGTTTTCCTTTTGTATCACTGCGTCTACCTTTCACCCTCTTTCTCGTCTCTCTGTCTGTCTGTCTCTCTCTGAAAGTGTGCACACACACACATAGTGACATAAAAACACATGCACAAGACACACACATGCAAGCATGTAAGCATGCACACACACACACATACATTTGTCTGAATCACTTTCAGTGGAAGGACGTTAAACTGACGAACAACACACACACACACACCTGACGTTCTTTCCTGGATGAAGGATCTTTTTCAAATCACCATTGTTGCTTTTAGAATAGATCTACAAAATGTGTGCTTTGGGCAGCGGTTCTTCCATACATGTACGTTCATAATGCCAGTACAGTGGAACCTCCCTTAGAAGACTCCCTCCCACATAAGACCTACTTCTCTGAGACATTACCCTTCTTTGTAAGTATTAAAATTACCTCCCTTATAAGACCCCTCCCGTATAAGACCCCTCCCGTATAAGACCTCATTTTGGATGATTTCTTGAGGTCTTATAAAGGAGGTTCCACTGTAGTAACACTACCAGCTATTTTGCTACAAACATATACCTAAATGTATGCATACAACACAGTGCAGCAAGACAGATCAGAAACATGGTGCATAAAAGGGTAAAGCAGTTCCACACACACTTCAGCAAAGGGTGCATTGAGGGGCATTGGCTAGAAGGTACTTCCAGAGTGCCTTTCCTCCTTTAGGGATAGTGTTTTCTAGCATGCACGCCCACAATTATACGAGTGCAAAGCGGAACAGTAGTTGACACAGACTCTTACTGCGTCCTCTGTGTTTGCCGTAGAGGCGTCTGAGCCAGGCTTTCTCCAGATCCTTAGCGAAAAACGCGCCCCCCTGTGCCACCAGTGTACCGGGCGGGGGCTCTCCCAACAGTACCGGGATATCCACCCACTGCAATGGAAGGGTCAGGCATTTACTATAGTAATCTAAGGTCATTGGAGTCTTATAATGTCAATTTGCTCGTCCTCTCTATAGCTACTTGAACCACAAGGAAATGAAAGCGATAGACGTATCGGTATATATATCCTGGAAGTAACAAGATAAAACATACAGTGATATCCCACGTAACTCGAAAACGGGTAATTGAAAAAGACAGGATAACTCGCAATAATTTGTTTGGTCCAAGCTCAATCATTTTAAACCAAAATGTCTTTTTATCTCAAAATATTGACTATTTCAAATGGAAATTTCTGTCCCTTCATCAGATCTCCACTGAACTTGATTTTTTTGTTTAAGGCTGCACAGTGAGCTCCAGCAACCTTGACACAAAAGCCCCTACTCAATCGGCTGTGTCAGAGATTCATGCAACAATTAATCTGATTGGCTGAGAATTTGTGAAAGACAGGCCAAACGATGACCAGTCTTTGTCAAGTCATCCGGCTACAACAGAACAGGCAACTGGCTTTCCATAAACCAGGATCCACCAATTGTGAGCAGAAGTCACTTCAGCCAACAGGCTTCAGGTCATCTGGCACTGGGGGAGATGGTCTTTCATGTCAAAAGACAAAGCTGTAAAGCGATTTCCTGATGCAGTAGAACACACACACACACACACACCACCACCACCACCACCCCAAAGAAAAGGTGGGGAGGAAAGCAATTATTTCTCAACCTCAGTCCAAATTTCAGGCTTAAAGTCAACAAGTGATAATTTTTTTTTTTTAAAGCAACTAAGCTTTATAGCGCTAATCAGACACAGTAAGTCTACCACTACAGCCGTAGAAGAAGAGAGCGAGCAGGGCACTCACAGCGCTTTCCTCCCAGTCCATGAAGCCTGCTGCCTGCAGAGCCTGCACCTGCTGGTGCAACAGTTCCCGCATGATGTCGTCCTCCGTCAGCGGAGCCAGGTCCTTCCACGGCTTCTGGTCGCCAGCGGAAGACCCATCCGACCCAGACTCCGGCTCCAATCTCTGCGCTTCCGACTCCAGCTCTTCAGACTCGAGCTCGTCTTTTGCGTCCAAGGCGTTGTTGCCCTGAGGCTGGTGAACGTCTTGCAGCCATTGGCCAGGTGCAGGGGCGGAGCTTCGCCACAAGGTTGGGCAGCTGCACGCCCCCTGGCAGGAGCAGGCACCGTGGCCGTTGGTCAGCCCGAAAAGAAAAGGAAACGAATCCCACTGGTGAGAAGAGTCTCTCCAACAACTGACTGGATCGCCATCAACATTTCCAGCATCACCATTACTTTCTTCTTCAACATATTCCTCTTCCTCCTCAGCACATTCCTCTTCCTGATCAGCACATTCCTCCTCCTCATCAGCACATTCCTCCTTCTCTTCTTTGACCTCACTGTCCTCCCAAGGACTGTTAGGAGGAGGCACTGGTGCATCCTCATTGTCGCAGGGTTCTGGGGTCTGTGTAAACTCCTCAGAGAAATCAATCTGGAGCCCTAATGAGCCCATGATCTCCTCTCCCCACCGATCGCAACACTGTTCCAGAATCCAATCCTCCAGCCCGCTCCAGTCAAATGCAGGGGCAGTGACCAGGGACTCCATGTCCCAAAAGCTCTCCAGTTCCGTGGATACATCTCCGGATGACTCCTCATTGGGCTCAAGAGAATCAGCAGCTAAAGTCATTACAGATGACTCCTCATTGGGCTCAAGAGATTCAGCAGCTAAAGTCATTACAGATGACTCCTCACTTAGCATAAAATGTTCCACGGCAAATATTCTACATGATTCATCCCTGATCTCAAGAGATTCCCCAGCTAAACCTCCGAACAACTCCCCACTGGGCTCATGAGATTCTGAAGCTAACATTCTAGGTGACTCTTCGCTAAGTTCCCATGGTTCAGCAGATAAGCTTCGGAGTGACTCTTCCTGGGCTTCGGCAGTTGAATCTCCAAATAAATCCTCCCTGGCATCAAAAGGTTCTGCAGCCGACATTCTGAATGACTCCACCCTAGGATCTTGAGGTTCTGACATTCCCAACGACTTCTCTCTGGGCTCCTCGGGTGCTGAACACGGACACCCTGGTCTTTCACAGCAGAACTCCTCCTCCTCGGGTTCCTGTCGGCCCATCAGGGCACGGAAGGCCTCCAGCCTTTTGCCCTCCTTCCCCAGGACGCTGGTCCTCAGAACCCCACAGGCCACAGGGTCTGCACAACACACTCTGAACGCGGCCTGTCCCCTGGGAGCGTCTTCCCGCTGTTTCCGGGGCGACGGTGTGCGTGCATTGCCCGTCGCTGCGGTGATGTCGCGAAAAGGTTTCTTCTGCCACACGGTGGGGGTGGGCTGATCGTGTTGGGGCGAGGTGTCGGAGTGGGGCAGCTCGGGGAAAGCATTCTGATACCTGCCAACACAATAAACACATGTCCTAATTACATGGGTGAAAGTAAAACATTCTCTCAATCCTGAAATGACAAGTAACAATGTTCGCTGAATCTTCCCAATCCTGAACTGGTGACTACATTAAAAATAATGTTTAATATGAGTATGTTTGTGTGTAAAGGATGTAATGGGGATAGTGTTAGAATTGCATATCTATCATATTGTTTATATCTGCCATCAATTTTGACAGAAATGTTTGATTTTATAAGACCATGGTTCCTGATGACAAGATGGCCCCAATCCTAAAGACTATCAGATGCTCCAATCCTGATTTCAGGAGCATGCCTGAACTACTTTCACCCATGTAATCATTTACTGCCACCAAGGTGCGCCTTGGGAGGGAGAGGGGGAGGGGGAGAGGGGACGGGGAGAGAGGGGGGGGGAGAGGGGAGGGGGAGGGGAGGAGAGGGTTCTGGTTTGTTATTTATCAAAACGTTAAACTTTCAGTTTTTTAAAACAAAGATTATATCAACAGGCATCAGAACTGTCTGAAGAGATATCCTCCGAAAACCACTGTGTGCAATGTCATCAAGCACCCAGGGACTAGAGAAACAGCACTGACCTCAGTTCCCAACATGGCCAAAAGGGCCAAATTCTGTCAGAAATCACTATAAACGCCATTTGACAGCAACGAACACACTCAGCATAAAAGGCCAAACATCTGACACCAGAAACAAATCCTCGGCCAGTAATTCTTCATCCTCTGACAATCTGCAAGTTCTCTGACAATTTGCAAATTATCTGACAATTCTGATGCATGAAAGTTAACTGAATTAGCAGGCCTCCAACTTTTTAGTCTTCAAAAACAACGATTACATTAATTTACCGAACTAACAGGATTTAAATAGGCAAATGTTAAGAAGAGTCCCCTCCCTTGCCCCTTCCATTCATTTCAGACGGTTTCAGGTTAGTGTTATTAGGAATAGGTTTAGGGATAGGCTTAGGGTCAGATAAGTAATAAATTTTTATTTTATTGTGTATTTGACACTAAACTGACCCTAAACCTATCCCTACCCCTATCCCAAACAATATTCCTAACCCTAACCTGAAACCGTCTAATCCACACCCCAAAAAAGAAAATATAATGGTAATGTTTACGAGATCGACACTAAACTGACCCTAAACCTATCCCAAACCCTAACTAAAACCATCTGAAACGAATGGAAGTGGCAGAGGAGGGGGCTATTCTTAACATTTGCCTTTTGAATATAATGCAAAGTCATTACCTTTTCACGGCGTCAGATTGTGACAGTCTTCTTGTGCGATCCCGCTGTGGTGTAACACGGGACTCCTGGCAGGGAACATCTGCACACACACACACACACACACACAGACAGACACACACAGACAGACACCCCACCCCCCACACACACACCCACACACCCCACACACACACAGAGACACGCACACACACACACACGCACGCACGCACACTTAAATCGTTGTACTTAGATACTGTTCATAATAAATTCATGGTTTTTTTCTTTGAAAATTAAAAAAGACAACATTCCCCGTGGGGATACTGGGGGGTCTTTTGTAAAAATAGTTCCCCCACCTTCTGGAAGTTCTGTGCTTGTAATTTCCTCTAATCTGTCACTCTCTTTGACTCTGCCTTTTCCATTTGTTTCCAATGATCTACTATTTTTCTGACTTATTGGCCCATTCTCCTGCCTTTTTTCAACAAAATTTTCCAAATGTTTCTCCTTTGAGCTCCTCCGAAATCAGAATGTGTCGGCTGTACGCAGCGGGGAGACCAGTGAAAACTGAAAACCGGACACATACGTACCTTACCCATTATGGCCATATGGTCTAGGAACGCAGAAGAAGAAGAAGAAAAAAAGACAACAAAAGCAAAGTACTAAAAACCAGAAGAAAAATAAGCAGCTTAGGATTCCATTATAGAAATAAGATTACCGTCAATATAGCTTGTTCCTTTCTTTCAAGGCCTTTTTTTTATTTTAAATATCTTCCTTGACTTGAAGCTGATTTTTTTTTAATTCAGAATGTAAATACATTCTCTTCAATCAACCGAAACATATAAATAAAAAAGAGTTATGCCTATAATATAGCATAAAAGGTCCATTTGCCTAATTCTTAGAGGCTGGCACAGTAAATAATCGTCATATAAATATATCTTTTAAAAACTGAAATAACATAATCTCACTGGTTCTCGATTTTTTTTTAAAGTGCTAAAAACTAAAATTTTATCCAAATCACAGTATATAATACAATGACAATGTCGGAACAGACTTACCCTGCTTGTCTTGATCGTCTGAGCTGGGGAGCTGACAATCCCAGAACATCTTTTGAACGATGTAGTCTGCTTTGTCTTTGGTAAGCCCCTGCAACAAAATCAACTCAACACCATCATGTACTACTACTAGTTATGTACCGTATTTTTCGGACTATAACTATTATAAGGCGATACTTTTTTCCAAGACTGAGACTGAGCAGGAAATTTGAACAGCATCCGTTCATAAGTTATAATATGACTGCTAAAACAGTAAAATATAATAACAGAATCATAATCTTATAATCAGGTGCTCCTTACAGGCATGGCAGTGGGAGCAAAGTGGTTTTCAAGGAAAATGGCCGGGGGTACAGGGGGTCGAAGAAAATTCAATAAAATTCAATAAATGAGTGAAATTTTCACTTTTTCATGCCATTTCAATGCATTTTTTAAATAATTTTGTTTCAAACTGTTTCGCGGATTTTCCGCGATTCGCGGAGGTCTACCATACCTGGCCTTATAGACCGAAAAATATGGTACGTTCATGCGAACCAGGCTGATAATGTTTTTCATGGAATACTCCTATAAAAAATATGCTGGACTGCTTTGATTCCTTGTTGTTAGAAATGTTTGTACGAATGGTGAGTGAAAAGCGCATTGAGTTGCTTTGCAAGATTATGCGCTATATAAGCATTATCATATAGTAAAAAGCCAACTGTCCGTCCGTGTGTGTGTGTGTGTGTGTGTGTGTGTGTGCGTGTGCGTGTGTGTGTGTGTGAAACACAAAACGGGCCTTATAACTCTGCCGTTTTTCGACTGAATCGCTTCAAATTTGCTGTGAGCCCTAACGATGGCAACGGCAACCGAGGTGGCCGTATCATTTGCGCGGTTTCGCAAATGCGCGAAACGCGCATCCGCCGGCCTCTCGGTGCCCGTATCTCCGGCGTTTCTGGGCCGATTGCCTTCGAATTTGGCAGGAAGATGACCGGGGCCGGGGACTATCAGTGTGCCAAACCGGAAGCGAATCGGTTCAAAAATGCGCGCGCTAGACGCCGCTTCACCTTTTCACTAATAACTCCGTCGTTTCTTAACCGAATCGCCTCAAATTTGCTGTCAGGCTTGCTATAACCCGGGCAAAGCATGGCAGGAAATTTGAACAGCATCCGTTCATAAATGCGCGCGATATGCACCAATTTACAGTTTCGCTCACTAGGCGAAATGACATATGTCCAAACGTGCTGTTATTAAAGGGGGGGGGGGACTGCTGTGGGCATGAGACCATGGTTCACACGTGCTGGGGTGACGAGTAGGTCAGCCAGCTGCTTATGGGTGGGGTAGGGGGTGGGTGGGTGGGTGGAGGGATGGTGTGGGGGGGGGGGGGGGGGGCAGTGGAGATTACAAGGGGATGACACTACACGTATCTGTATTATTAAAAAATCGGGACTTTACTGGCTTAGCACTGCCTCCGGGCATTGCCTCCAGTATTGTTCAATACTGCCATGGGGTTAAAACTGCCACGGGAATTAACTGCCACGGGGCGATTGCTAGTTAATTATTATTAGTACTAGCGCAACGCTGAGTACCGGTAACGCCTAGTAACGGTAACGCCTCGTAACGGTAACGCCTCGTAACGGTAACGCCTAGTAACGGTAACGTGAAGTACTGATAACGATGAGTACAGCAAATTTGAAGCGATTCGGTTAAGAAACGGCGGAGTTATAAGGCCCCGTTTCCCGTTGGCGCTGCTCTGAGAGTGATGCGCTCTCCCGATTCTCTTCAAATTTGCTGCCAGGCTTTGCCCCGGCCACAGCAAGCCTGACAGCAAATTTGAAGCGATTCGGTTAAGAAATGCCGGACAAAAAAACGCGGAGTTATAAGGCCCGTTTTGTGTTTCAGACACACAACCTTGCCTTTTTATTATATGATTACATTTACGACAACACACAGCCATATGATGCTACTCACGGTGAGCTTCACCATCTCCAACACGAACATCATCTTCTGCAGGGAGGACACGCTGGGCCCCCTGTCCAGCGCCCTCTGGACGTCGGGGGCGCAGTGCGGCAGCTCAGCCAGGCTCTGCTGGAGGTCCTGCACCAGGTCCTGCCGGCTCTGGCGGAACGTTCCCAGGAACGTCCTGAGGTGCAGCACCAGGGTGTCCATGGCCCCGTTCTCCTGGAGGATATCAATGATCAATGAACATTTATAGTGTGTCTCTTGTCTCCTGGAGGATATCAATGATCAATGGACATTTATAGTGTGTCTCTTGCCTCCTGGAGGATATCAATGATCAATGGACATTTATAGTGTGTCTCTTGTCTCCTGGAGGATATCAATGATCAATGGACATTTATAGTGTGTCTCTTGTCTCCTGGAGGATATCAATGATCAATGGACATTTATAGTGTGTCTCTTGTCTCCTGGAGGATATCAATGATCAATGGACATTTATAGTGTGTCTCTTGTCTCCTGGAGGATATCAATGATCAATGGACATGGAGGATCAATGGACATTTATAGTGTCTCTTGTCTCCTGGAGGATATCAATGATCAATGGACATTTATAGTGTGTCTCTTGTCTCCTGGAGGATATCAATGATCAATGGACATTTATAGTGTGTCTCTTGTCTCCTGGAGGATATCAATGATCAATGGACATTTATAGTGTGTCTCTTGTCTCCTGGAGGATATCAATGATCAATGGACATTTATAGTGTCTTGTCTCCTGGAGGATATCAATGATCAATGGACATTTATAGTGTCTCTTGTCTCCTGGAGGATATCAATGATCAATGGACATTTATAGTGTCTCTTGTCTCCTGGAGGATATCAATGATCAATGGACATTTATAGTGTGTCTCTTGTCTCCTGGAGGATATCAATGATCAATGGACATTTATAGTGTGTCTCTTGTCTCCTGGAGGATATCAATGATCAATGGACATTTATAGTGTGTCTCTTGTCTCCTGGAGGATATCAATGATCAATGGACATTTATAGTGTGTCTCTTGTCTCCTGGAGGATATCAATGATCAATGGACATTTATAGTGTGTCTCTTGTCTCCTGGAGGATATCAATGATCAATGGACATTTATAGTGTGTCTCTTGTCTCCTGGAGGATATCAATGATCAATGGACATTTATAGTGTCTCTTGTCTCCTGGAGGATATCAATGATCAATGGACATTTATAGTGTGTCTTGTCTCCTGGAAGATATCAATGATCAATGGACATTTATAGTGTGTCTCTTGTCTCCTGGAGGATATCAATGATCAATGGACATTTATAGTGTGTCTCTTGTCTCCTGGAGGATATCAATGATCAATGGACATTTATAGTGTCTCTTGTCTCCTGGAGGATATCAATGATCAATGGACATTTATAGTGTCTCTTGTCTCCTGGAGGATATCAATGATCAATGGGCATTTATAGTGTGTCTCTTGTCTCCTGGAGGATATCAATGATCAATGGACATTTATAGTGTGTCTCTGGTCTCCTGGAGGATATCAATGATCAATGGACATTTATAGTGTGTCTCTTGTCTCCTGGAGGATATCAATGATCAATGGATATTTATAGTGTCTTGTCTCCTGGAGGATATCAATGATCAATGGACATTTATAGTGTGTCTTGTCTCCTGGAAGATATCAATGATCAATGGACATTTATAGTGTCTCTTGTCTCCTGGAGGATATCAATGATCAATGGACATTTATAGTGTGTCTTGTCTCCTGGAGGATATCAATGATCAATGGGCATTTATAGTGTGTCTCTTGTCTCCTGGAGGATATCAATGATCAATGGACATTTATAGTGTGTCTCTTGTCTCCTGGAGGATATCAATGATCAATGGACATTTATAGTGTGTCTCTTGTCTCCTGGAGGATATCAATGATCAATGGACATTTATAGTGTCTTGTCTCCTGGAGGATATCAATGATCAATGGACATTTATAGTGTGTCTCTTGCCTCCTGGAGGATATCAATGATCAATGGACATTTATAGTGTGTCTCTTGTCTCCTGGAGGATATCAATGATCAATGGACATTTATAGTGTCTCTTGTCTCCTGGAGGATATCAATGATCAATGGACATTTATAGTGTGTCTCTTGTCTCCTGGAGGATATCAATGATCAATGGACATTTATAGTGTGTCTCTTGTCTCCTGGAGGATATCAATGATCAATGGACATTTATAGTGTGTCTCTTGTCTCCTGGAGGATATCAATGATCAATGGACATTTATAGTGTGTCTCTTGTCTCCTGGAGGATATCAATGAACATTTATAGTGTGTCTCTGGTCTCCTGGAGGATATCAATGATCAATGGGCATTTATAGTGTGTCTCTTGTCTCCTGGAGGATATCAATGATCAATGGACATTTATAGTGTGTCTCTTGTCTCCTGGAGGATATCAATGATCAATGGACATTTATAGTGTGTCTCTTGTCTCCTGGAGGATATCAATGAACATTTATAGTGTGTCTCTGGTCTCCTGGAGGATATCAATGATCAATGGGCATTTATAGTGTGTCTCTTGCCTCCTGGAGGATATCAATGATCAATGGACATTTATAGTGTGTCTCTTGTCTCCTGGAGGATATCAATGATCAATGGACATTTATAGTGTGTCTTGTCTCCTGGAGGATATCAATGATCAATGGACATTTATAGTGTGTCTCTTGTCTCCTGGAGGATATCAATGATCAATGGACATTTATAGTGTGTCTCTTGTCTCCTGGAGGATATCAATGATCAATGGGCATTTATAGTGTCTCTTGTCTCCTGGAGGATATCAATGATCAATGGACATTTATAGTGTGTCTCTTGTCTCCTGGAGGATATCAATGATCAATGGGCATTTATAGTGTGTCTTGTCTCCTAGAGGATATCAATGATCAATGGACATTTATAGTGTGTCTCTTGTCTCCTGGAGGATATCAATGATCAATGGACATTTATAGTGTGTCTCTTGCCTCCTGGAGGATATCAATGATCAATGGGTATTTATAGTGTGTCTCTTGCCTCCTAACCAGGCTCTCAATGCTTTACAAAAAGTAAAAAGGTAAAACATGAAAATTAATGCACAAAACATTTAACACATTCACAATAACTACAGCCCTAACTCCCTCCACTCACACACGCTTCTCGCTTATATATTTAGATATAGAAAAACTCTCCATACCCAATTCTGTCAACTGATCACACACACAGTTACAAACGCAAACACACAGAGACCCAGGGCTCCCATGGACCCCCCATTTGGGGGTCTATGAAGTATTATAATCCTAAAGGACCCTCTAAAAGAATGTGTAGGGGGTTCCAGGGATGCACTATAAAAATGGGCTAAATAACAAACCATAGTCTTTGCATTCCAAGTTATGACCTATCAAGGAACTTTCAAGTTTCAGCATCCATTGTTTTCACTACTTGGCCTAATTCATTGAACTAATTCTCCCCTTTTTTTCCAGTCTCTTCTCTCTTCCTGATTGTTTTACTCTTAGCCCTATTCTTTGCTTACCTCTGTGTGCGTGCATAAATGCGTTCGTGTGAGCACACATTGAGATTCTGAAAACTTCTGTCAAGCTACTCATCAAGTACACTTGAATTTGAAATAAATATTCTTTTTAGCATTTGCAATTCATTGGGACCCTCTAACCCTCCTCTAGGACCCTCTAAACCTGAAGTGAAGGAGTCCCTGGGACCCCTTGTTTTGCGGGACAATTGGGAGCCCTGGAGATCAGTAAGGAATCACTCGCACCCAACCACACACATGCACACAGACACACCTTGCCCTCCTCCCACTCGGTGTCTCTGAACAGGTCCTGGTGACGCTGTAGCCACAGCCTCACTTTGTCCTCCATGATGGTGTCTGGTGAGGGAGCCATCATTCGCCCTGACATCCTCTCCTCCTGTGCACTGTGGTGGCCAGTGCTGGGTGGTTCAACAACGAAGTAGATCCCCAGAAAAAGGCTTAAAACAGCCTCACTTTGTCCTCCATGATGGTGGCTGGTGAGGGAGCCATCATTCGCCCCGACATCCTCTCCTCCTTTGCACTGTGGTGGCCAGTGTACCAGTGCTGCATGGCTCAACAATCAAGTAGATCTCACAGTCACACAGACGTCTCTACTCCCTCAGTCCCTGACAGTAGGACCGTTATACGAAAGCGAGGTCATGTCAATCTGAAAATATAAACTGAAAAGTTCATTCAGGCCTTCTTTTTTGGGGGTGGGGGGGTGGGGTGCAAAGTAAATTCTCTTATCATCACCCTCTTCTTCTAGTAATGAACTAACATTGAGTAACAACAACAGTCCTGAATTAAATAGCAAGATCTATTGAAACCATTGTGCTGGTTAATTTATCTGTGTGTGTAGGATTGGAAATAAAATAATGTTTTAAAAATCCAGCCTGTGATTGTGCATGTTAACAGAAGATGGAAGGCACTGCAGGCCGTGTGTGTGTCTTTCTGTGCTCAATTACATGCTTTAATTATGTAATGTCATAAAAAAGCCTGAATATACAGAGTTTGCAGTCCGCAGCTGACTGAAGCCGTTTGGTTGCTCCCACGCTTTCACTTACACTACAGGTGGGGATCATTGTGAATTCACTCACTGCCTCTGTTACCATACTTAACACTTCTCACCTTCTAGGTGGGAAGTAAGAAAGCTGACTTCATTCTTTGAAACTACTAATGCAAGGTTTGCAGGCTGCGAAATAATCACTCTTTATGACATTTGCATGGATGCAACTCCCCAAAATGAAAAAAATACTGAAAGGCAGGGGTTCAGGGGCCGCCCAGTGCCCTGGAGAGGTACAGGGGCACAGCCCCATTGGACGATTCAGGGAGGCAACGCAACAGAGAGAGAGAGAGATAACGAGACAGGCAGTCACAATGATGGACAGAGACAGTTTTGACAAATCCACTAAGCCTTGTATTAGTTGTAAAATGATTACATTGCCTTTGAAAACAATATGGCATCACTATGCTGTGTTCAAGATTCCCACCGAGAGAGACTTCCAGGATAGAACAATCAAGATCGAAATGCCCCAAATCACCTGTGGTCAATTTTTGGGGAATGAATTTTTTTTTAAACTGAAGTTCAGTTTCTGGTAAAATTTTAAAAACTGAAATCAGTGTAAAACTGAAAGAGTAGCACTCATGCATTAGGGCTTTTTGGTGTCACTGAGTAGTGCGATGCGTGTGAATTGTTTTATTTCTGCGCAGCATTTTCTCACAAGGTCAAGCTAACACTTGCCCATTCACTTACCGGGCAGGTGGTTTAAACTGGGGGGCAGGTAAAGTAATGTGTCCACCTGCCCCTAGGGCAGGTTGCAAAAAAACAGTTACTGCCCTATCCTGTGTATTTGTAGCACAGGAATTTTTTGGCAAACCACCAAAACACAAAGCAAAATTCAAAATAAAAGAAGAATGAAAGAGCATACAACATTACAATACAAGGGCTGCAAATCCCATATCAAGCCTTCATGACTACTACTACTACATGTAGTACTACTAAGGAGCCGTTGTAGCTCAGTTGGTTGAGTCACTGGCTAGTAATCAGTCAGGTTTGCATGAATGCTGGTTTGAATCCAGCTCAGATTGCAGTAATATGTCCTTGGGAAAGGCACTTTATTCCCATTTTCCTTACTCCACCCAGGTGTAAATGGGTACCTGACACCAGTTGGGGGAAAAGTCCTCCAGAAGAGACTTAAAACTGAGGTCCTGTGTGGTCCTGTGTGCATGCACAAAGATCTTGCCCACACATTAAAGCTCATTCCACTGAGTCGGCCATGTTGTGCCGGTGGAATGGATGACACTAACATAGCATGCATCCTGTGTGCCAATTACAGTCTAAACAAGGTCAAGGTCACGACGGCGATAATTTATATAAATACGCAGATGCCTTCCTCTCATGGTGACACACCACCACACAAAATTTGAAGCGATTCGGTCAAGCGGTTCTGGAGATATCCTTGGGACAGACAGAAGAAAAAAAGAAGAAACATAGATGAACGAAAACAGAATCCTTAGCGATCGTAGATCGGCAAAGGACAAAAAGACTTTGGGCATGGGGCAGAATAAACATCCCGAATAAGAAGAAAAATATACAACTATTAGTACTACTACTAATATACGGCTATATTTTTTCGTCCCTATTTCTAATCTAATCTAATCTAATCTACTAGTAGTTTTATAGTGAGCTTTAGTGAAGTTGCTTGCTTTCTATGCTGGTGGTGATAAACTAAAGTCAGCAAGTTCTTCATCCCGTTGATCAGCCTAGACCTCCTTCTTTCAATTTTCATAGGACAACTGCAATCATCTTGTTGATGGTTCTGTTGTAGAGAAAAAAAAATGGTGATATTGCGTCAACAGACAGTGAAAAGGCAAATACATTTAATGAATACTTTACAAGTGTGTTTACAAAGAAGAATTTAGATAACTTACCCCCAGTAAACGAAGCTATTTGGTCAGAAGGTAAAACTTTAACTAAAATTTTGGTTACACCAAAAGCTGTTGAAATCAAATTAAAAGAACTGGATGTAAATAAGGCCCAGGGACCAGACAACATACCGCCTAGAATATTAAAAGAATTAAGTAAAGTTATCTGTACCCCTAAGTATTCTTTTTAATAAATCAATGGATAATGAAACTGTCCCTAGTGATTGGAAAGTGGCAAATGTTATTGCTCTACTTAAAAAGGGAACAAAAAGTGATCCAGGAAATTATCGGCCTGTAACTAGTGTAAGCTTGACATATGTTACTAGTAAGGTTTTTGAATCTATAATTCGAGAAGTAATTGTTGATCATATGTTAATTAATCATCTTTTTACAGGGTGCCAGCATGGTTTTAGAAAGCATAGATCTTGTGTTACACAACTACTGCAAGTGATGGAAGACTTTACAAAACTATTAGACAAAGGTGAAAATATTGATGTAATTTACTTGGATTTCAAAAAAGCATTTGATACTGTACCGCATAAAAGATTAATTATTAAATTACAATATTACGGAATAACAGGTAAAGTTTTAGCATGGATTGAAGATTTTTTAAAAGAAAGACAACAAACTGTAAGGGTGGGAAATGCATACTCTCAAAAAACAAATGTGTTAAGTGGAATACCTCAAGGGAGCATTCTTGGCCCAGTTCTTTTTACAATTTTTATAAATGACTTACCTGAAGAAATAAAAAGCTATTGTAAAATTTTTGCAGATGATATGAAAATGTATAATATAACGAAAAATCAAGATGTATTACAAAAAGACTTAGATTCATTGGTTAGGTGGTCAGAAACATGGTGTCTGTAGAAAACGTCATTATGAAATGCTCTGAGGAAAAAGACTTGGGAGTAATATTTGATGATAAACTGAAATTTGATGAACACATTCACAGTGCTGTAAGTAAAGCTAATCAGAAAATTGGTATAATTAAACGAACGTTTTCTTTCTTGGACAAGGACACTTTTTTATGCTTGTACAAAGGTTTAGTAAGACCATTTAGAATATGGAAATTGCATTTGGTATCCAGGTTTAAAGAGACAGTCAGCTTTGATAGAAAAAGTACAGAGACGAGCAACTAAGTTAGTACAAGGTCTTCAAAATGTTTCTTATTCAGACAGGTTGAAAGAACTAAATTTAGTATTTACCTACATTAAAGGCAAGGAGAATTAGGGGTGACCTAATTGAGTAATTCAAACTTATAAAATATTTAATAGTGTAGATGACCTAAATGTACATGACTTATTCACAATATCAGATTTTGACAAAACAAGGAACAGTACCGACAAAATATTTATTCAACATTGCAGGACTAATAGAAAATTTTATTTTACTAACAGAGTTGCACCTGTGTGGAATAAATTACCACCTAACATGAAAAGAGCACAGAATACTAACATTTTTAAAAACCTTCTCGACGAATGGAATGACTATAACTCAGTATAAGGCAGTTATGTGTGATTACGATGAATAATATTAAGAAAAACTGAGTGTGCGACAGACCGAGACAAATAACTAAATAAAATGAAAGATGGGACAGGAAAGCCTTAGGGCTATGTTTTGAGTCCCAAAATCCTAATCCTAAACTGGGGGACTCCAGTTTATGGGCCATAGGTTGGCTTCAGAGGGGGTTCTTCTTTTCTTCAGGGCCCACGGTCAGCATGTTGACCATTCTGGCTCCTTCTAGAAAAAAAGACTGACAAAGGGGGGGGGGGGGGGGGGGGGTCGATCGTTTTTTTTTCCGAAGACACAACTCTAGGAACGACGGAATTAGGTCAAGCCGCAGCGATTTTTCTGGTTGAAAATCCGAACCGCGATTTTGGCTATGTGCCAAACGGTCACTTCCTTTGCTTGTTTTTATTGGTGGTTATTCTTGGCGCTGACCATCCGAGTTTCTTTCTTTCGGGAAGCAGACACCTACTCTGTCATTCGGGAACGATCTTTTTTTACGCTAAGACGGCCGATCGCGAGAGACAAGCGATCCAATATTTGGGTCCAATTCATTCGTTTATCATTTCTGAACGGTAATTATATAATTCTTTAAAACAAATGCTTAGTTACATTTAATTATTTTTCTACAAGTACACCAAATTTGGTGCATCTAGAATAAATCTCAATGCTGCTCAAGGTCTCCACAAGTCGGGAGGTGTTACGTCGAAGACTGTCGGACATGTTTTCTGTCACGCGCATGTTGATGTTGCGATCTTGTGAGTCGCACAAAAAGCTTAGGCCTAATCTGTCTAATATTTGGGGTTGATGTTTCCCCTTTGAATAAGCTTTATTTTGGTACCAATGTTTTGTTTATTGGTAAAAAAAAGAAAAAGTTATGGCTGTTTTATTCATCCAAACCTTGATACGGTAAGGGCCGGTAATCTTGATCAACTTTTTCTTATATAGCTCATGTAAAAAAAGCTAACATTTTAAAACGTCGTAACTTTCTCAATTTTCGACCGATTTTGATAATTTGGGTATCATTTTAAAGGTCTTGTCGGGCTCTTTCCAATGACATAAATTTCATTAGGATTTGACAAAAAGTACACATTTTTTTAAAATTTTATAACCACCCTACACAACTCTCTGCTTCCTCCGGTCTATACCGCTCTCCCTTCTTGAAAGCAATTATTGACATACATAATATGGTCCAACCTCCAATCATCAAATTAGATTAACTGAGAGTAAACTACAAACCGTCGAGATCAAAATCTCCGACAGTTACGTGCGAGCAATCAGCTGAGAGAAGTGAATGTGATGCAACTTACCATTCAAGTTCAAGTTCAAGCCGAGTTAGATTCATGATGGGACGAATTTCAGCACGCAATCCATTGCAGATGTGCGGTAATGTTTTCATTGCGCATCCTTCTATTAAAATTAAAAGTTCAATTGTAGAACTCAATCATGAACTTGCTTTGAGAATGTGTAGATTTCAAAGTTGACAGAGACTTTTTTCCTGTGCCATGGCGTACAACCGGAAGTGTGTAAGTTAAATCAGTCCGCATATTGTCCTTGTCGGCCTCATCGCCATTTTGAGTTCAGCTTTATTTAAATCGTCAAAATTAGAGTTTTAAGCATCCTCTCTTTACTATCAATATAAAGCTACAGAATGATAATAGCTGAAAATGCTAATAAATTAAAAATTTGAAAACTAAAATACGTAAAAACGTTTACGAACATCAAGAGTTACTTTTTGTTGCGGACGTGGCTGGAGTTGCCAGGAGGAAAGGTGCGCTAGGCGATCACGTGTGATCACATGGGTCCCTCATAGTAACATAGGCCTAACCAAAGCATTTATTCTCGCACACTTGTCCTGTCGCGCCCCTTTGTTTTGGTAGAAAAAAACCTGGGTTATCACTATCAGCCGCGAATAAAGTGAGAGCGAAGCTGGTAACGTTAAACAATCGCTAACTTCTTCTTCTGCGTTCCAAAAATGCTGATGGCTGGTTGATCAAACCCGAATTTTGATGAAATGGGCGGTTTGTTGAAGGTCGTTTTAAAGCCGCTAACAAAGTGAGCGATAATGTTTTCACTTCAGTGGATTCTGGGGCTGTTCTTTCCTGGTTTTCTTCCTACCTCTCTGATCGCACACAGACAGTTGTTGTCAATGGTTCTTCATCTCTTCCAAAAGGTCTTCGGTTCGGTGTGCCCCAAGGTTCAGTCTTAGGCCCTATTCTTTTTGTTCTTTTTACCCGGCAACCTCTCTCCATCATCATCAACCAGCATTCTCTTCTACATCATAGCTTTTCTGATGATAATCAGCTGTACATTTCTGCCCACCTGAGTCAGTTAGATCAAATGATTTATTCTTCTAATTTGTGCATTTCTGCATTTAAAACATGGATGTTCTGTAACAAACTGCAACTAAATGCTGAATAGACAGAGATGATTCTTGTAGCCTCTAACCATACAATTAACACTCAGTTCTGTCGACATTGATGGCACTGAGATCAAGCTATCAACATCTGTCTGCAATCTAGGTGTTACTTTGGACCAAACCCTTCCAAGGTTCGCAAGTCTTGCTATCTAGAACTTTGAAGAATGAGTCAATCCGCCGTTTCCTCTCTCAAGATGCCCTGAAGACTCTAGTCTGTGCTTTTGTTCTGTCTCGCCTTGACTACTGTAATTCACTTCTTGCTGGCTGTCCATCAACTCTCATCTCTAAGCTCCAACGGGTCCAGAATAATGCTGCTCGTCTCATCATTCTCGCTCCCCTAGGTTCGATCATATAACTTCGGTTCTTCGTTCCCTACATTGGCTCCCAGTTCAATCACGTATTGACTACAAAATTCTCCTTCTTGTATTCAAGTCGATCACTGAATGATCAAGCTCCCTTATATCTTTCTGATCTTCTTCATCTCTATATGTCCCAGCTCGCCAACTACGTTCGTCTTCTTATTCTCATCTCCTTTCCCTTCCTTCCATCCGTCTCAACTCTGCTGGCCAACGTTCTTTTTCCTGTCAAGCACCATCTCTCTGGAATTCTCTGCCTTCTCCTCTCCGACACTCAAACTCACTGTCTCCTCATTCAAAACCTCTCTTAAAAGCCATCTTTTCCCTGCTGCACCCTAAATATTTGATCAGTTGTCTATCGTTGTGTGCACGTGAGGGAAGATTGAATAAGAGGTTTGTGCTGTGGTGTGTGTGTGTGAGCATGCATGTGTGCGTACATGTGTGCTTGTGTGTGTTTTGGCTTTGTGGGTTATGTGTGCACGCATGTGTATGTGTGCGTCTGTATGCATGTGTGTGTGTCTGTCTGCGTGCGTACGTTGTATGTGAGTGTATTTGTATCCTCTGACGTTTTGTGTATGTGTGTTGGTGTATGTGGTCAGTCCGTGCAACTCAGTTGCTATGGCTTACTGAATGAAAGATGAATAATGAGTCGGTGTCGATAAATGTGTGTGTCAGTATGTGTGTGTGCGCGCGTGCGAGAGAGAGATAATTGCTTTGCATTTTTGTTATCTACTTGTTGATGAATAATTGATTGTAAAGCGCTTTGGGCTCATTTGATGTAAAGCGCTATATAAATGTATTATTATATTATTATTATTATGGTGCGCCAAATTGACAAATCTGTTCGGATAGAGTTTAGAAACTGTAGATAACAGTCCGATATGTGTTCGATACCGTTTTACAGCTCTATCGAACAAATAGGTAGTATATTTAAAACTCAACTGAACAGAGAAGTATGGTTTCCACAAAATAATTATATCAAGCTACAGTTTTTATATCGCGATTTCTGATTGGTACGGTTAACAGATAATTTTCTTGCCTTAGCTGGATCAATGCGCTGACTGTAGGGGAAGACGGGGTAAAAAGCGCATGGGCGGGTAAGAAGCCCACCCCAATTATCTTATGAAATAAAGAAAATTTCAGTCAAATTTGCTCATGAGACGAATGCTAGACATTAACGCTCGTCTCATGGGCAAAATGAGACTGAAATTTGCTTCATTTCATGAGATAATTGGGGTGGGCTTCTTACCCGCCCATGCGCTTTTTACCCCGTCTTCCCCTACATCTACCCTGCAAATTCCTAGCAATCATTATAATGAAGAAATGGTCACTTTGTCAATCTAGAGTAGGCCTACAGGATGTAAATTTCTTCACTGCATTGTTTGATTTTGCGCGTTTCACACGAAGACGCAAGCACTTTCTACCAATGAAATGCTCTGTTAGAAGAAAATCACAAAGTGGCCGGCTCGGTAGAATTTTCCCATCAAAAACTTTGTTGAGTACCTCGAGAGAGTTTTGAAACTCTACCTAAACACCAGCTAGAGTATTGAAACTGCACCCAGCAGTTCGACAGGGTTTCCAAACTCTATCGAACACCTATTGAGATCAGTATTTCGCGCACCATACTATCTATCTATCTATCTATCTAGCACTGTTTGTCTCCCACTGTTTGTTTGTTCTCTTTCCCCAATCGATTATGCAGAGGAAAAGATATATTTTTAATACTACATTATTATAAGTCTAAAAGTCCTTCCTTCTGACTGACAAGTTTCGACTAATAACATTAGTCGAAATATCTGTTGTTGTTGGCTTTTTGCATAGTATTGTATAATTATGCTAATTAAAACCTTCATCCAAACGAGAGCATCATCATCATTGAATATTATGTGCCTTTTTGTGACTATTGTATGTACAAATTATAGTAAGTTGTTATTTTATTATGCATGCAACTGCATTTCAGTCCTATATATCTCTGTCTCTGTTTGTGTGTCTCTCTCTTCTCTCTTTCTCTGTCTGTCCCTCTGTCTGGCTCTCTGTGTCTCCGTCTCTGTCTTTCTCTGTCTGTATGTCTGTCTCTTTCTCTTTCTCTCTCTCGTTCTCTTTCTCTCTCTATCATTATAAGTGTGGGTGTGTGTGTGATTTGTTAATAGTGTGGCCTGGGCGTCTTTAAGTGTCCATCAGTGTGAGTGTTTCAAGTTGGTTGCGAAAGTGTACTGTAGATTATGTCATTCATTATTTGGGCGTGATTGAGAAATTGACTGAGGGATCAGGGAAGGGGGGTGTTGGTCAATGTTTAATGTATACTTTTTGTTCATTGTGTTTACTATTCATTTTAGTGATTTCTGTAAAGCGCTTAGAGCTTAAAGATTTGGCGCTATAAAAGTTGTCTTAATAAATAAATAAATAAATCATGTGTATGCCTACTTGTATTCAGCAACGAAATATTACACATTGCAAGTATATAATTTTCTAATTATCCATAGATATTACACTGTGAGTGATCACACACACACACACACACACACACACACTGACACACGCACACTTTCTTCATCTCCTCTCTTCTCTTCCCTCTTTCCTCCCCTTCTCCCCCCCCCCCCCCCCCCCCCCGCCTTCTTTCTATATGTCCCAACCCCCCTCTTTCTCTCCTTAACCTTTTGCCTGTACTCCTCTTCAATGCTTTTTTTTTCCGGTAAATGTAAAGATGTGCCACCCCCCCTGTATTTCTCGGTTAATTCCATTTGTCCGTTTTTGCCTTTCTTACCAAACATAGAGCTGTATTTTATTAACCTTTTCAGCTAATTATCTTTTTGGAATACTAACCCTATCCCTAACCCTACCCCCCTATAAGACGGAAAACGCAATGAACCACGGACTGTGTATTAGATAATGGCCTTTATCATGACTGCAATTAATTATTGAAGAAAGATAATTAGCTGAAAATGTTCATAAAATGCAGCTTCATGTTTGGTAAGAAAGGCAACAACTGGAAAAAAATGGAATTAACCGAGAAATGTAGGGGGGGGGGGGGGGCACATCTTGACCTATACCTCTTCTCTCTCTGTGTCCATCTCCTCCTCCTCTACCCCGATCTCTCTATTGTCTTGCTTTATCCCTCTCGTTTCTCTTTCTCTCCTAGTCTTGCCGTCTTTCTTCTTCCTTTTGTGTTCACCCCTCTCCTTCCCTTTTGCTCTCTCCCTTTCTCTTTCTCGACTCTACTCACTCGTATTTTTACCCGGCCAGAGGCCGAGGTATTGCGATCGGTTTGTGTGTCTGTCTGTGTGTCTGTGTATCGATTATCTTAAAAACTACTGTTTGGATTTTGATTAAAATTGGCAGAGGGGTAGACAGCTTGAAAAGGAAGCTTCCTTTCGTTAATCAACACCGTGCTGACCTTGACCTTGAAGTTTGACCTTGAAAACCGAAATTTCCTTCTTTGGGCTATGTAATTTCCCCCCAGCTTTATTTCGTGAACTAGTGGACAGAATCGCTTCAAATTTTGTGTGGTGGTGTACCATGGTGCAAGGAAGTTTGTATAAAAGTTCAGCTGTATATCGTGAACTACTGAACAGAATCGCTTCAAATTTTGGGCTATGTATTTTATGCGTTCTGTAAGGGTGGAAAGTGGTGTGTTTATTGGGGGGGGGGGGGGGGGAGAGGACATAACTCTGACCGGGTTTTCATTGTCACAATGCGTTGCTGCCGCTCAGCGATGCCCTTGTTCTACATTATTATCTGACCCTAACCATCAAGTCCCCCCCCCTCTCTCCCCCCCTCCCCCCCCCCCCCCTCAGTCTTCCCCCCGCCGCCACTCTCTCCGTCTTTCCCTCTCCCACAATGTCCTTGTCACAAACGGCATGCTTGGCGTTACCCGCTCTAGGCTATGCTTTACACACACACACATGCGCGCGCGCGCGAACGCACATACACACACGCGCGCGCGCGCGCGCGCGCGCGCGCGCGCGCAACACGCACACACACACACACACACACACACACACGCGAGCAAAGAGTACACACTCGACTCAGTCACGGGATATTGAGAGAGAGAGAGAGAGAGAGAGAGAGAGAGAGAGAGAGAGAGAGAGAGAGAGAGAGAGAGAGAGAGAGAGACAGACAGACAGACAAACAGACCCAGAGAGAGAGACCTTTTGCCGGGAATTTTATTAATGAAGGTCAAAACATACGTGATTTTCTATTTTAAAAAAAGAAAAGAAAAAAAAAGTAAACCTCAAACCGGCTCAAACTCAACCTGAAATGTTTTAATGTCAGACCGCATATGCACACATAATGTAATAAATGAAAATAACA
>CM065704.1:44376453-44426453 GCA_017654935.2 Phymorhynchus buccinoides | reverse complement strand
GTAGAATTTCACGAGACCCCACCAATGTCACAGTCGGATCGCAGCTGGGTTGAATCGTATGCAGTGTGTTGGCCCTTTGTCAGGTTAAACAAAGCAAGGGCGTACTTAATGCAGCCATGTACCCTTTAACCCCATACAAAAGGTCATTCATTCATCGATGGAACGGTAATGCCCCACATGGCCGAAAGGCCGAAGAGGGCGTTCCAAACCCTATTTCGAGATGGAACGGTCAATGAATTGTAAAGGCTTCTTTTGTTTTCTCACGAATAGAAAATATTGTCCTAAAAGACCCCACCACGTCACGTCAAAATCACGTTTTATAGCTGGTAAGAACTCTTAAGAAATCTTCCTAGCATAAGAGGGAATGTGACACGTGACGTGGGGGATCCTTAATGCAGAAGTCCTACTTTTCCGCAACACACCGGAATCCATTTTTTGAGTGTCAAACTTGTGGTCTCCGGTTTTCGGAAAAAATTATCGCTTCGGTATTTTGAAAGCCAAAACTTGTGGCTTCCGGTTTTTGGAGTGCCAAAACTTATGGCTTCGTTTTTTTGGAGAGCCAAAACTTGTGTCTCCCATATTTTGGAGTGCCAAAAATTGTGGCTTCCTGTTTTTGGAGTGCCAAAACCTTTTTCGAATGCCCAAACTTGTGGCTCCCGGATTTTGGAGTACCCTAACTTGTGGCTCCCGGATTTTGGAGTGCCCAAACTTGTGGCTTCCGGATTTTGGAGTGCCCAAACTTGTGGCTCCCGGATATTGGAGTGCCAAAACTTGTGGCTTCCGGTTTGGGGAGTACCAAAGCTTTTTCCTCCGGTTTTTGGAGTACCAAAAATTGTGGCTTCTAGTCTTTGGAGTAGTAACTGGGGTATAAATAACATTTCCAGGAAGAGATAGGACACACACACAACACACACACCGCTCAACAAATTTGTGTTGATGTAATTTAAAAAATGACAGGTTTTTGGTTTTCATATTTCATTTCAACTCTTTGGGTTTTGAATAATTCTAGTTTCAAGTTTTGAGACCTCTTCGGCACTTGCACTCCCACTTGCACTCCTCTAATATAATTTTTTTCAAGCTTAGAACCGCAAAGGATTATTTCCATTTCCAAGACACAAAAGAGCAAGAAAAGTTGCTCTAAAATAGGTTATCTTCTCTTAAAGTTACTGGCAAAACGGTAGATTTTCCCTCACTATCGTTGATTTCTATCTAGAGTAAGTGTTAATTCTGTGTTTTGATTTTCAGGGCTGAGGTGACAGACTTGAGACTGAATCACCCCCTGGTTATCCCGGAGCCGAACCTTGCACCATAATTCACATCACTGAACATGGACGCCTCCAGTGCTGACACAGCGTGTCATGATTCCCTGACCATGGACGTCTCCAGTGCTGACACAGTCTATCATGACTTTGTGACCTACAAAGAATCCCAGTGGCCAGCCTTCAGTCAACTTTCTGACATTGTCTGGTATTTTGTGTTAGATTTTCTGCCAACTAACGACCGTTTCAATATGTCACGAACATGCCAGGCTCTTCACCAGCGCTGTGACAGCAAGGCGGCGTGGAAACGTGTCACTCTGGAGTTGACAGCGAATAATATTCCTGGAAAGGAACATGTTCGCTTTGGCCGTTTGTCCGAGGACCAGGAATCTGCCTTGGAAACGTTTGGACACCACTTCCAGGAGGTGGTGCTGAATACACCGCAGTGTAGACTGGATCCCAAGACTTATGCTTCCTTGCTGGCTCTGATAGAATCCAGTGCCTTTGAGATCTTCACTGTGAAATTGGAGGTTAGGACCTATGATTTACCAAGCAATATCTCTAGCAACATTGAGCCGGTTCTCCCAAGCTGCCTTAACCTTTTTGAAGCCCCGAGTCTAAAACCAAACTGTGTCTTACATATAGACTTCAAGTTTGAAGGAAGTGCCTGTGAATTATTTTTTAATTTGTCTAAATTTCCGTCAGACATAATGCTCAAATACATATCTACCATGAAATTAGAGTTTAATGATTACTATTTTAGTTATTTGCTTGGAATTAAAGCACCCAGCGTTATTTCTGACCTTGTTGGTAGACTTCCAGCTCTCCAACATCTGACCGTGGGTGATTATGATTGTTCCAACCAGCTCCTGAAAGCTCTCACATACAGCTGCCAGAAGAACGGCGTGCTGTGGACATTCGCCATCTACGGTTTTCAACATAAAACAGGTGTAATGGGAAAATGCACGGAAACTCTTTCCTCCACAGCTTGGAATGATCTGGTGACTGTCTGCTCTCAGCTGCAGGTGTTTGTTTCGATTGGCTCGTTAGCTGCTACTGCCCATGTGAACGCTGTGATTAAACCAGAAGCTCACTTGACGGGCATCACAGTAGAGGGAGCGCAAGACAAATACTTTCTAGAAACCCTGACTCGACTCTGCTGGGACCACTGCACCAGTCTGAGGAAACTGAAAATAGTGAAAATAATGACAGTGAAAATGTGTCCAGATTCCTTTTACAGAAGAAAATGTCCTAACAGGTTGAAAGAGATCCCCCTAGCATCTGTAGTCAGAGACTGTTCAAAGCTGGAGGCGCTCCATTACAGTGCAGCCGTTGATTACGAAGACGTCGTCAAAATCGCAGCCGTTGATTACGAAGACGTCGTGAAAATCGCCAAGTTGGGCAGACAGTGGAGGAGGCTGGAGATCGGGGGTCCAGTCAAGATCAAGGACCAGGGGTCACAGTGTCTGGAGGGTGAGGGGTCACAGATCAGGGACCAGGGGCCACAGTGTCTGGAGGGTGAGGGGTCACAGATCAGGGACCAGGGGTCACAGTGTCTGGAGGGTGAGGGGTCACAGTCTGTGCGTGACACTACCAGTGAGGAACGGAGATGCCTGGAGGGTGAGGTGTCACAGCTTCTGGGATACTGCTGGACACTGCTCCCTGTGGAGGACTCAGGGTGATGATCTGTTATGCCCAGAATGTGTCTGAGGTGTGGGAAAACTAAGCTGCAATACAAGGATGGTCTTCTGAGTGCTGTTAACTAAAGACATACAACGCTGGACTTTGCTTCCTTTGAAGGACTGAGGAGGAACAGGGTGATGATCTGCTATGCCCAGAATGTGTCTAGGTGCAGGAAAACTAAGCTACAATATGTGGATGGTCGAGATTTCTAAGTGCTAGAAACCTTTCTGGCCGCTCTTTAAAATGATGTATTTTAAAAGCGTACAAAATAATAAACATATGTAATACAGACACTACAACAGACACGACGAGTATGCGGTGCTTCTTTTGATGAGTATAAGTAGGATACATAATTGTAAATGTTTTCCAAAAGATATAAAAAGTTACGAAATGGTGCAGAGATAACATTCTGGTTTACAGATTAAAATTATTGAAAAGCCAGGGGAGGTAACTCATGATTGGAGTGGTAAAACTAGACCGCGTGCCACAAACTATTGCGATTTTCGCGCTTGCTTAAAAGTGTCTTTGTAATCTGGACTCAATAAGTAAAGCGGAAGGGCTGAGGTTTCCAGTACTGTCTAGACTTATGTTCTATATGTTTTCTCCTGTTTTCAGGTTTAACGTTGGTAAGATACATTGGTGCGTGTTTTATAATTCGTGGTTGAACTTTACGTGGTGACAGTCCTGAGGTGACCATAGCTGTTTCCTCCGAAGTCGGAGTGTGGCTGCCCATGTGGCGGGGTAATCAAAAATGGTCACACACGTAATGTTCTCATCCCTTGGTGTATTTGTACCATAGTGTTCAAGTGATTCGGCTGTTGGGATGATCCCTGGAGTCTTTAAGCCAGGGTACGACAACAACAAACAACAACCATAGCTGTTGACGGGACAATAAACGACTATTTTAAAGTGTCTTTTGTTAACAAGTGTATCTTGCTTATTTTGGAGTTGGTGTCAGTGATAAGGTTACATACCATGTCAGTAACTTGCCGTACATGTTTTGTGTGCATAAAAACTCTGAGGGGTGGGGGGGGGGGTGGGGGGGGGGGGGGGGGGGGGGGGGGGGGGGGGTGGGGGGGGGGGGGGGGGGGGGGGGGGGCAAACACTAAACCTAGGTTTTTGTTTGGAATGTTTGTATGGAAGGACTCAACATCTGTCTAGATACAAAACTTACACCAAATATTTGTGTGTGTCCTTATTCGTGATTTCGCTTACAAAACTCACAGTAAGTGTAAATGTTTTCCATCATAGACATTGCCCGTGCTCTTGACTGTATAATATATGGGATTTTGTTTTATTTCTTTTGCTTTTTTTCCTCTTCCTTTGTTTTGCCTTTTTATTGTTTTGTGTGTGTGTATTTTTGGCTTACAAGTCAGATGCAGAAAGTAGTTTTTGTTTTGCTTTTTTTCTTCTTGCTTTGCTTTGCCTTTTTATTCTTCTTTTTTTGTATTTTTGGCTTACAAGAGTCAGATGCAAAAAGTAGTTTCTCTTTTGTTTGTTTTTGCTTTTGCTTTGTTTTGCCTTTTTATTCCTTTTTTGTATTTTTCGCTTACAACTATAGTCAGAAGCAAAAAGTAGTTACACAGTTATGTATGTCATGACAATAACTTGGACTTTATATATTTTGTATTGTTTATGTGAAGGGGGTCATTCGCATGTTCTGCTGCATTGTAAAAAAAAAGTTTTTAATTTGCAGGTGTCATGAAACTGAAAGCTTTTACGAGCATTTACATTGGCTCTGGTTTTAAGCGCAACAATCGTTCTTCTTCTACCGTTGAGTATCCACAATCATCAGTTTGATTTGATGATACTATATGTGGTTGGGTGGGGTGTTGTTTGCCTAAAGGGCCATAGTAAATGATAGACTAGGGATGCCCCAGGATCGACAAGGCATCTTCATCGTAATACAAAATACAGCCCAGCTATCCAGAACTGCAGTTGCCTCCTTTATCATCTGAAGTTCATCATTAACTGGGAAAGGAGACACACGCATCTACCAACAAGAGGAGAAAAGAAGGGTTTGCTCGCAGTGTGTGGCGTAAACTGCCGTTTTGAGAAAATAATGCTTTACGCCCTCTTCGGCCTTTCGGCCATGCCGTTTTTCCTCGCCTCCTTCCTTTTATATCCCTGCCGTGGCTTTACTTTGATATATTTCTGCTGCTGTTCCCTTTGGTGTTTCGTTTATTTTAATCATTTTAATTTCATCATTAAGCTAAGTTCATCATTTGTTGGACACGACTTACTAAGTTGCTAGCACACGTGTGTGTGCCCGTCTTTCTGTGTGATCCAGAGTTGTGATCTGCGTTTTGTCTATTGGACTGGGTCTGGCATCTAATTAAAGAGGCAGAAATGAAACAATATTAATGTGTGTAGTGTTTGTTTTTAAATACAGCGATTAACTCTACTACTTCGTGTTCTGACAGCATCAATGCTTATTGTAACATGCATTCTTTTCATTTCCCCTCTTCATAATTCACTTGGTTCTCTTAATCTTTAGACCCATGTGATCTGTCGAATGATCGGAGTCAGGTATTATGTAAAGCTCAACCTTAGCTAAACTGAACTGCACAACTGAGGGAAAGTGTCAACGCTCGATCCGAGTGCCATTTGGACAAGGGCAGGCTAGTTTGACATGGCTTCCCTTTGGACAATTATGTTGTTTGCCACATTACTGCATTTGGACCTTTAAAGACCCCCCACGTCACGTGTCAAATTCCCTCTTATGCTTGGAATATTTCTTAAGATTTCTTACCAGCCATAAGAGAGAAAACACGTGAAAACCATGATTTTAACACGTGACGTGGTGGGTCTTTAAAGATCCACTAGATCACGTGTCAAAATCACGGGTTTCACGTGTTTTTCCTCCTATAGCTTGGAAGAAATCTTGTTTTGACCGGGTCTCACTCCCATACAAATGCCCCCAAATTCAAACCGAAACGCCATTTTAAAGAGCAGCCCCAATTTGAAGATGGGGACATGTGTATGTGGGTCACAGCAACCCAGAAAAAACCCAAGGGACTTAATCTTGGTGCGTCAGTGTATCTTTAATTCCATGTGCTCGAATGGCTTTTATCATTGGCTGACATTGAGCCTCGAATGTGTGGGCCAATGGTATAGTGAGAGTAATTTAGGAGCTGCATGATGCTTGATTATATCCAAGGCCGGACCAAGTGATTCGTTAGGGGGTGGTGGAGGAGGGGAGGGGGGTCCGCCAGGGAGCTAGCTGCATAGATTCCGGGTTAAGGGGTAGTGCCCTTTGGGACGCCCAGGGGGCGAAATCCAAAAAAATAAATTGCAATTTAGTGATTATTAAGACAAAAACCGAGCCTTTTATTAAAAAAACCTTTTCACCCTTATATAAGGTACACGTTTTTGTAAGAGGGGGGGAGGGGGGGGGGGAGGCGGAAACCAGGAGGAACCCCCCCCCCCCCCTTAGATCCGGCAATGATATCTATAACAATGGAAATTTATACATGGTTATGTGTTAAGAATATTTCGATTGTTTAATTCAATCTCTCTTCGCGAAAGTGCTGTTGACTATACCTCCTCATTTTCATTTAGTTCTATTTCCCCTCTTTAATTGGTTTACTTATTGGCAAAAACTAGTCGTTTGATTAATTATGTATCAATTAATTATTAAACTGTGTCATTGTGTTAAGTGATTGATTATCTAAGTTACAGTTACTTATTGTACACGATATAGTGTTGTTGTTGTTGTTTTTAATCTTATTTTACTGTTCTTCTTATTTCAGGGTCCTAAGTCTTCAGAACCGTTCTTCATGTGTTCGCCAGTGCTTTTCATGCAATTCCTTCATCAATGATTTGGGAGCAGGGCTTAAATAAGCTTTTGCTTGAAAACACGATTACGTTGTCTCCTTTGTCATAGCCTAGTCTAGTCAATCTGCCGACAGACGGCTCGATTGCAATTCGCTAGTTTTGACACAAACCGTGTCAGCAGACAACACGATTGCGTTGTCTTTTGTCACAGAGCTTTATTCAAGAATTCAAATTCAAATTTGAACAAGTCATGCGCTAAGGCAAGCTATGATTCAAATTGACCGCCAGTTGCTCGCGTCACTTGACCAGATCGAGTACAAAGGCCTAATAGCCACTCGATCTGCGGACGCGCCTGTGTGCTGAACCTGCAATGTCTGAGCACTATCCCTGCTCCTAAATGATCTTATTTGCTGCACTGTCTTTCTTAGTCTTTTCCTAGCTATCTTTCCCGATAAATAAACAAAATCAAACAACTGTCTGGTTTCCTCTATATGTTCCTGGCCTGCGTGTGTGTGCTGATCAACACCCTCAAATCCTTACCCCTCATCAACTTCCACCTTATCCTTACCCCTTACCCTTACCACCCCATCATATTATTATTATTGTTGTCCTTTTGGAACCCTTGCCTAAAGTCTTCATCATAGCCCGGTTTACGCATTGGACTGTAGAGGGGACCAGTATTGTTTTTTGATCTTGTTGATTGTTTGCTCCTTTCGTTGCCTGCTTTTTGCTCCTTTTGTTATATTTTATGGGGGGCCAAACGTGGTTTTATTATCTACTCTATTTTAGCCTATTCAATACGAAAATGAGCTATTGAATACACAAAAACCTATTTAATAGTGTCAATGTAAATATTAAATAGAAATAGTAAATAATCCAAAATATAGAAAAACTTAATTCATTACTGCGCTTTTCTATTCAATACTGTTCTTGTTCTATTGAATAGAAAAGTGAAAAGTATTGAATAGAAAAGTGAAAAGTATTGAATAGAAAAGTGGAGTAATGAATTAAGAGCTTGTAAAAATATTCCATACTTTGTAAAAACATTCATATGGATGTATAGAAAAACAAAGCTAAGTGTTAGAGTATACACTCATGCCAAAATAATTCCACGGGCAAATAAAATATTAAAAACCCAATTGATATATGATGCAAAAACCACCACTAATGAGGGCAAAAGGCTTATAGCCTATAGCCTTATGTGATGTGATGTGATGTGATGAGGTAAGAAAAATTATATGGCTTGACCATTACGATACATCTTTCCGACTTCCGGTGTGGTGTTCTTTTGTGTTGAAAAACACTTTCGCCTTCTGCATGTCAGTTTCCGTCAACTAAACTTAATGACAACATCTGTGATCTTGTCTGCTATCATTCGTCAGCAGAAATCGATTGTGAGGTAAGAAATCCTTTTCATGCTAAATAACCTTTTGGTAATGGTGTAGCCGACCAGGAACAATCGGAGCAAATGGATGCAACGAACTAATCATTGTCGTTCAATTTATCATTTTATGTAACACATTATTATTTTATAATTATAGGGATATAAATTTTTTATATTGATTGATTAGTGTTATTTTACTATTATAGTATTAACATTATATTATAAGGCTTTTTGATAAGGCACAACCCCACCGTACATAATCAAATCCGAATCTGAATGTTAGTGCCTACTTCCTTGATAGTCATGATATGATAATATTGATATATATGATAAATGGCAGTTAACTAAGATAACAATCACAGCAACCATATGACACTGACAGATGTTTATAAATAAATACCCATCATGGCATATGACGTGTTTCTAAATATGACTGAATGATTTGCAGATTTTTTTTATAGATTGGGTTACACTTTCACTGACTTTGGTAAGTAGAGATGGCAGACCTGCCTGGATTTGGACTTTACATAGAGAAAGCATGTAAGATTACTAAGAACTTGAATTTTGACTGATGACATAATTGTATATGGGTGTGTCTATTTACACAGAATGGTGCTGAATAATGCCAGATGGTGCTGAATCAGTAAATGGTGAATACCAATCTTGATCACACTGAATATCTGGGCCAAATGGTGAAGTCATTGTACTGAATTCCACAGTAAATTTTGTATTAAACTTAAAGAATAGACACAATAGATTTTTTTTTTAAAGAAGAAAAAAAATGTGTTCCTGTTTGATGCGGTGTCACGATAAATAAGTACCTGTCATGAAATATCTACCTCTCGCATACGAACTATAACCATCTAACCCTAACCCTGTCCCTAACCCTAACCCTATCCCTATCCCTAACCACGGAAAGAACCAAGAAATAGAGCAGGAGGGTGTAAATCTACATATTTGCCGAGAAATCGATGACAAAGCCATGCACTTAGTTTCGCACAATTCACAATGGCGGACAAACAAACGATTCTGATTGGCTAGGGGCAACTAGGGGTACTTATTTGATAGAGGTAGGATATCATCTTCACAGCGGCATCATGTTGGGGATTCACAGGGAGAACCACCTGGCTGGGTCATCGCAAAAATGCGACGTTGGCGGTGAAAGGGTTAATCTGTGTAATCTTTTCAGTTCACCATTCGGTCCAACCACTCGGTGTCTTGACCATTTTGGCATTCACCATTTGGCATTATTCAGCATTATTCAGCGCCATTCTGTTTTTAGACACACCGACATATATAGTAGTAGTGGTTAACCATCGTAGTAGTAGTACACATAATGACAAATCATTTTTGGAAACCGATCATTCGGATCAAACGAAGGTCGTTTTTATGGGAAGAGTTCCCCCCCAAGCTGGTCTTAAATGAGAGGAGGTCTTTTAACCTCTTATAATATTTAAGAGGTTTGACTGTATTACTATTTAGTATAAAGTATTTATAATGCTTCAGTACTTACCACCGACACATTATATATGATCATTGGCACTCATTCACAATTTTGCCGCATTAACTCATTCGCATCGCAACGATTTTGAGTCATTAAAAAAACGCACAAATCACTCCAGCCATACACACAAACAAAACATACATAAACAAAAGGAGAAAATGAAAGAAGATTACGGGTTTTTATTTCAGGTTTAGACATCTATAGGGAAGTGGTAGATCAGACTTTTATATATTAGACTTTATATAGAAAAACTGTCTACAGCGATTGGTTTCCCCACAACAAACCACTACAAAAGCAAAGTCAGAGGCAAAATTGTAGTCTAAGGGAACGATGCGAGTTTAGAAGTGACCAAGGTATGGTGTGCACACAGATTTACTTCCCTTGAAGCAAATGCATCAAATTGACAGATCTATTTATAATCTATTCATAGTAATTCTGGACATATATGGCCGGAACGACTTGAATGAATTAAAAACAACAACCGCAGGGCAAATGGGCAGCAAAGGCATAAAATAATAGATGGCACTGAAGGGGTTAATTCAATGTCCTTTTGGCCGACAGGCTATAGCTCCTTTATCTTCCTTAAATTTCCCTTTGTTGCAGGATCTTCTATCAACCATGTTGCAGCCACACATCAGGCTGGTCGCAAAATGAAGAAGCTTTCTCTGTTGCTTTGAGCTATGTCAGTGCTTTCTGTATGTCGCAGGTGTGTTTCCACCATGGCACAGGCTCACATCAAGCGGGTCATCGACCACGATGAGATTCGTCGGTCGGAGATGGACGTGCGTCAGTACCGGGGTCTGGAACTGACCAACGGAATGAAGGTCCTGTTGGTCAGTGACAAGGACACCGACAAGTCTGCCGCCGGCATGGACATCCACATCGGTCAGTGTGAAATAACTTAATAAGGCATTGTGTAGTCTGCTAGAAATTGTGTGTGTAAAACTCTCTCTCTCTGTCTCAGTCTCTCTCTCTCTCTCTCTCTCTCTCTCTCTCTCTCTCTCTCTGCACGCACGGTTATTAAGAATTATGCTTGTGCATATATGCAAGTTTTATAAATCCATATTTCAACTTATATTTGTATTATAATATCACCTGCTTTGCTACCTTCATGTTCGCATGATCTGTATGTGTAATAGTATGCCTTGCCATGTTTGTGTTCTTTGTTCGCATGTATCAAGGACAGATTGGAAGACTAGGCGTTGCCTAAAAGCTTTATCCTTGAAAAATAAAGTTTAAGTTATCAAAGTTCTCTCTCTCTCTCTCTCTCTCTCTCTCTCTCTCTCTCTCTCTCTCTCTCTCTCTCTCTCTCTCTCTCTCTCTCTCTCTCTCTCTCTCTCTCTCTCTCTCTCTCTCTCTCTCTCTCTCTCTCTCTCTCTCTCTCTCTCTCTCTCTCTCTCTCTCTCTCATTCAGACACACTGTGACACACACACACACCTCTCTTTCTACCTCTTCTATATTTTTCCAGAACTGGTGACTTGTAATATTTTTTCAAAATGTTCTGTGTCTGTAGCATCTGATCTTATATGTGCCTAAAATTCCTGTTTTGAACCACAAAAAAATTATTTCTTCAAAATGTGGAATTCTAGAGCATTATCATTGAAAATGATTTGAAGGCTTTCTGTTTCTGTCTTTACTATCTTGCTGGTTCCATGAAGTACATTTATGAAATCTTTTCTTCAGTTTTCTGTCATTTGAGCGCAGATGCATCATCATCATGCTGCTGTTATGCACCTAAGAGATAATTTGGCCCAGTATGTCCGACCTCGGCTGCAGAAATATTTGTAACTAAGAGTTTCTAGAAAAAAAGGCAGGAGAATGGACCAGTGAACCGTCCATAAGGGTCTCCGACTGATTGGACGCTAATCTCATCATCATCATCATCATCATCACCTGGACCAGTGAGGCAGAAAGATAGTAGATGACAGAAAGCAAAGGGAAAAGGCAGTCAAAGAGAGCGACAGATTAGAGGACGTTACAAGCACAGAACTTGCAGAATGTTGGGGAACTGTTCGTATGAAAGACCCCCGCCCCCCTCTGGTATCCCCATGGGGGTATTTTTTTTATGAAATAAATAATTTCACATTTTAAATACATTTTTGTTCACTTCGTTGCAGGCTCCATGAAGGACCCCAGGGAGATCCCAGGCCTGGCCCATTTCTGTGAACACATGCTGTTTCTGGGCACGGAGAAGGTACCATATTTTTCGGATCATTAGACGCTTCACAGTACATTAATTCCCCTCATTCTAGCTACTTTCAGTTTTCCACAAAGAGATATTATTTTCAAGTTATTTCCTTTAACAGCGGCAAATATTCTTATCATTGATTGTGGGTAGGGATAGGAAAAGACCTTACAAGTGGTATGCCACCATAAAACAATGTAAGCCTAATGGATAAAACACTTTAAATTGGTTTATGCTGGTGACGATAACAAAAGGCATGAACTGAAAGGAGCTGAGAAAAGCTACTGTGGCTTGTGTGTATAAAGCGAATAGGGCAATTTTCAAGACAAATCTGAAACAAATTTTAAGAAAAAGGCACCCTCGTTTATAAGGTGATACACACCTCGCAAAAGAAAGTCAAACTTCGAAGCCCGTACGCGTCCGGTAAACGCTTGCCGACTGCCATTATTGCTGTCATAAACGAGGGTTGGCTCCCCTTTCAAATCATCAAACTTCCGTTTGTGTGACTTCTTGTTGTTGTGTTTGGACTTTTGTTGGCAAAAACTGATAGAATTATGCCATTTTAGGCTTTACAACGATGCTTTTTACATCCAATGAAGGGCTATGGCATCTGTTGGGACAGTATCTTGGACAATAATAGGGAATAATAGGGATTTTTAAGCAATTATAATGTGAGTATTTGTCGTATCGGCGACTTGAGCACGGCAATCGTTGCCTCTCTTCTCACAATTTTGTTCACTAATAGGGCACCCTCGTTTATTAGGCGCATAGGTCGAAATTGAAAAAAAATAATTTGAGGATTATAACCCGAAAATTATGGTAGGTGGTTTTCTGGATTCTTTTTACCCCCCCCCCTCTCCCTGTCTTTAGTCTTTGTTATGTGATGTCTGTAGTCCAATGTGATGTCTCTCACACTCACACAACAGTCTGCTCTACTCAAGTAGAGCTAAAACCATTGCTGACTAATTGATAGGATGTTCACCATTTGTCATGGTGCTTGGGAAAAAACGGACATACGTCGCTCAGAATGTTTTTGAGCAAAAGCCAAAAATAGTCAACAACCCCAAAACAACAATTTTCTAATTAGGGCTAATTTGTGTCTATTTTTATGTGTTAATAATAATAATAATAGTAATAATGAATAATATTTATATGGCGCAATATCCTGATAAATACAGCTCAAAGTGCCTAACAATAACAAATTACAATCAATAGATAAACATTGCGATGTATATACATGGCATGCAATCAACAATAAAGAATACTGCTGGTCTCGGTTTCTGCGACTTGAACAAACCCGGGTGTAGCTGCGAATTGGGATTCGGAACGAGCGGCGTGGGAGCAATGCTACTGTACAGCCCAGAAGATGGGACAGCAAAAAAAGAAAAGAAAAGAAGAATACATCAGAAATCAAAAATACTTGTACCACAGGGAAACAACAGTTAATTGGACGCACACATACTCTCCATCCCCTCTACCTCTCTAATCACAACATGAAAGACAAATTTGAATGATTTCTTTATTTATTTGAGTTTTTTGTTTTGAAGTGAAGTCATTAGAAACAAAGAGGCAAAATTCTGCCTTGTACAACACTGGTTTCTGCAAATGATCCATCCCGAATGTCAAACTTCAAATGGTTGTTAAATCAAAACCAGACAAGATAATTCCATTCTGTTTTTGTGTATTGACTAGGAATCTTTGCTCCATTTTGTAAAATAAAAATCTCAAGTTATGCCAAATTCCATTATGTCGGCTTTTCCAATTCAGTATCGCATTTTGTTTGTAGAGCGAGTGAGGAGGGTGACATTTTTGCCCACTGACATTTTTGTTGTTGCTGTCTCTGGTTTTTTAAAACATGTGCAAACTGAATGGAGCAAACAGGAGCTCAGCGGATTGTACATAATTACTAATCATTAAGACCTCATCAAGGGGAAAGTGTACGTGACTCGGTGTGTGTGTTCAAGTTCTACTTCAACTTCAACTTCAACTTCAAGTATACTTTAATATCTCCAAAAGAGAAATTCAGGTTAGGTGCAGCAACATGACAGAAATACAACATAGCTGAAAGAACATTAATTTATCGGATTAATCAAACGTATGAAACAAAATTATACCAACCAAATAATTATCATTAAGATTCATTACATCAACTTAAAAATGTGCACATTTAAAACAGAGAGATAGATAGATAGAGAGAGAGAAAGAGAGAGAGAGAGAGAGAGAGAGAGAGAGAGAGAGAGAGAGAGAGAGAGAGAGAGAGAGAGAGAGAGAGAGACTGACAGACAGACAGACAATGAGAGAGAGAGAGAGAGAGCGATGGTGTGTGTATGTGTGTGTGACTGTGAGTGTGTGTGTGACTGAGAGAGAGAGAGTGAGTGTGTGTGTTTTTGTCTACACATGAGCGTGTGCCTGTGTGTGTGTGTGCCTCTTTATCAATGTTTGTGTGTGTGCATTTGTCTCAGCGTTTAAATTATTTGCGTTTCAAATGTTTTCTTTTGGTGAAGGTAATGCTGACAGCTCACATGTTCTGTTGCAGTATCCAGAAGAGAACGCCTACAGCAAGGTTAGTTTACTATTAGTACTACAAACAATGATTGTCAATGTCATCATCAGCATGAATTTCACAGAGACACCTCTGTGACTATTAAGTACCAACTACACACACACGCACGCACAAGTCAAAATAAAAATTACTTTATTATATGTGATACAACAAGGGCAACAGAAAACAAAATATCCATGCATTTGAGCAAAACAAAAGGAGCAGAATGACTATAGTATAACAGATATATACCCAAAACAAAATATCCATGCATTTGAGCAAAACAAAAGAATGACTATAGTATAACAGATATATACCCAAAACAAAATATCCTGCATTTGAGCAAAACAAAAGGAGCAGAATGACTATAGTATAACAGATATATACCCAAAACAAAATATCCATGCATTTGAGCAAAACAAAAGGAGCAGAATGACTATAGTATAACAGATATATACCCAAAACAAAATATCCTTGCATTTGAGCAAAACAAAAGGAGCAGAATGACTATAGTATAACAGATATATACCCAAAACAAAATATCCTTGCATTTGAGCAAAACAAAAGGAGCAGAATGACTATAGTATAACAGATATATACCCAAAACAAAATATCCTTGCATTTGAGCAAAACAAAAGGAGCAGAATGACTATAGTATAACAGATATATACCCAAAACAAAATATCCTTGCATTTGAGCAAAACAAAAGGAGCAGAATGACTATAGTATAACAGATATATACCCAAAACAAAATATCCTTGCATTTGAGCAAAACAAAAGGAGCAGAATGACTATAGTATAACAGATATATACCCAAAACAAAATATCCTTGCATTTGAGCAAAACAAAAGGAGCAGAATGACTATAGTATAACAGATATATACCCAAAACAAAATATCCTTGCATTTGAGCAAAACAAAAGGAGCAGAATGACTATAGTATAACAGATATATACCCAAAACAAAATATCCTTGCATTTGAGCAAAACAAAAGGAGCAGAATGACTATAGTATAACAGATATATACCCAAAACAAAATATCCATGCATTTGAGCAAAACAAAAGGAGCAGAATGACTATAGTATAACAGATATATACCCAAAACAAAATATCCTTGCATTTGAGCAAAACAAAAGGAGCAGAATGACTATAGTATAACAGATATATACCCAAAACAAAATATCCATGCATTTGAGCAAAACAAAAGGAGCAGAATGACTAACAGATATATACCAAAAACAAAATCAGATACACCAAAAAATAATAAGAGCAAATGCCACCCTTTGTTCAATTTCGTTATCTCCTCTCTTGGCCTCACTATTTGGTTTAACTCATTCTACCCCGTTTACGAGTTATCTCGTAAATTCCAGCCAACTCTACCTGCCCATTTATGAGATAACTCGTAATGAGACCCCATTCTCGAATGGAAGCGTTTCGTTCGGTTCACATTCATAGTTGGGTCGTCCTGGTAGCTTTAGCCTGTCTACTAATCCTTTGTTAACCGTCTGCTTACATTTTGAGAAGTTTGGAGCGGCTTATCAATTTTTTTGCGCGATTTTTTCACAATGAGCGAAAGACCCCAACGAATGACTGCTGAGGCAGCTAGCCAAAAGGTGCTAGAATGGGTTATGAACTACGATAGCGATATAAATGAAGATTCTATCGAGTTTGAAGCCGATCTTGATGCTTTTATTTGTAAACAACACTTTCAAATTTGAAAGCAATCCATTGAACCATTAAAAAGGTAGAGCTCTTTTTCTGAGTATACCCATTTTTTTTAGCAAAGCTCTCTGCACAGCTGGGCTGGGAGAACGGAGTCTTGCTGCATGGCTGGGGTAGAAAGTGTTAAAAACAACTTTATTCAATTACCAATACAAGGAATGAAGCAATTATGAGGTTGAGGGGGCAACAACAACAAATGCCTCACTAGTTCATTCTTTGAATAAGAGCAAAGTTCAACTTTCCAGTAACCAAAAGTGTTCTTCGTACTCGACACCCACCCGCTTCCCCATTCCAAATTATTGTTCTGAAATAATAATAATAATACTGAAGAAAATTTATATAGCGCCCATCCTACTATGTAGGCTACAGGGCGCTTTACACAGAATTGAAATGGAATAAAAACATGAAACAAAAATCCAATTACATGAGCAGACAAAACAATGCCGGTCAGACTTCGATTGGCCGGTAAAAATGCACATAACAATCAGCAACAACAACTGCTGTGACTACTACTACTACTACTACTACTACTACTACTACTACTACTACTACTACTACTACTACTACTACTACTACTACTACTGCTACTACTTATAATAGGCCTAATACACGTATGCATTGTCACACAATTCGCAAGCATGAAATAACAGCATATATTCACAACAACATACACACATAAACAACACACACACAACCAGCACACGTACACACACGCACACGCACACACACACACACACACACACACACACCCACACCCACACCCACACACGCACACACACACACCATTATATTTGCTTACAAACTGCCTACACTGCTTTTTAATGTAACTGATGCAGCTTTTAACCTTAAAACCTGTTTGCCTCTGACAGTTTCTCAGTGAGCACGGAGGAAGTTCTAACGCCTTTACCTCCCTTGAACACACCAACTATTTCTTCGACGTCTCACCAGACGACTTGGCCGGAGCTCTCGACAGGTACGAACAATAGTGTTTTCTGGAATGCATAGTGCTTGTGAGTCGTCGCTATTTTAGATCAAATAAAACAAATACCCACAAAGATCAGATCAGATCATGCAGTGAAAAATCTGGAAATCAAAAACTGGAAAGTTACGTCCTGATCTTAGGAGTATTTGATCAGTTCTTCTGTTGTTTGAGTGATTTAAAAAAAAAAATTTAGTTTCGCATCCCATCTCCGTAACCCTTCTACATGGTCCAATATGGAACCAGCACCACGGAAGGGACATTAAGTCGCTGGGCTAGTTTCTCACAACGGGCTTGCAAAGTCAAAAATTTCATTTTTGAGCTATGGGTATTTTGGTGCTTTCTAGCATCTCATCTTTCATATTTATAAAGGACAATATCTGTTATGGTCTCTAAATACTACCAAAAGTGCTTTAACATGAGTAGGTTGATGCATTTTCTTCACAAAGGCTAAACTTTAGACTTTGATTTTTCAAAATGACTGACAGTCACCCAACCAACTTTAAACGCTCACAACTCTTAACCATTTCGCCGCCAGCCATTTTTCAGCCCAAAAATATCATTAAACTTACCTGAGTCACAGAGAAAAAAAAATCTGCGCTATTGCAAATTCCGCTGTAACATGTATAACATTAGGCCTATCCTTACCTCTCAAAATTACAACAATTGGGTCTTCAGATAACAGGCCCTGGTTTGATGCTTTTTAGTGACATGGGTGTCTAAACCATTGTGATGCAAAAATGCGACATTGGCAGCGAAAGGGTTAAATTAAAACTACAAGAATGTTTCTTATTTCATTTGAAAGAGAATTGTCTGGAGTTTCTAACTGTACTATTTTCTAAGAATGATCGTTAATAATAAAAATTATTTTTGACACTTAATGTCGCCTTCATGGTGCTGGGTCACATATGACAATTTCTAAAGTGATCATTAACTCATTCAAATCGTTCCAGCCATATATGTCTGGAATTAATAGATAGCTGTCAATTTTATGCATTTGCTTCAAGGGAAGTAAATCTGTGTACACTCCATAACTTGGTCACTTCTAAATTTGCTTTGCTCCCTTATACCACAATTTTGCCTCTGACTTTGCTTTTGTAGTGGTATGTTGTGGGGCAACCAATCGGTGTAGAGAGTTTTTCTGTATAAAGTCTATATATATAAAAAAAGTCTGATCTACCACTTCATTATGTCTAAACCTGAAGTAAAGACCTGTAATCTTCTTTCATTTCTCCTTTTGTCTATATCATATGCATGTTTTATTTGTGTGTATGGCTGGAGTGATTTGTGAGTTTTTTTTTTACCTCTTCACTGCCCCGTCACGGATATTTCCATCAACTTCCGGTAACCTATAAACTGCCCCATCACGGAAATATCCGTCATAGGGTTATTCTAAAACCTATAAACTGCCCCGTCACTGAAATATCCATCATAGGGTTATTCTAAGAGTTTCCTTTTTTCTATCCATATGCTTTTCGCAGTATGTTCGAATGCATGTGAGAGTGGTCTCAAAGGATAGTATATTCAATCCCCGTTCAGAAAAGTATAGGGTATATGCACTTTTATTCAGAATTTTTTGCGATAGACTTTACAACCTAAAACGGCTTGGCAAATAGTTGCGCCGGAACCGGAAATGGGCTCGGCAGCGAAGGGGTTAATGATTCAAAATCGTTGCGATGCGAATGAGTTAATAATGGAAGATGGCGTTTGGGTTTTTGTTTGTGGGCAGGTTTGCCCAGTTCTTCCTGTGCCCGTTGTTCACGTCGTCGGCCACGGAGCGCGAGGTGAACGCGGTGAACTCGGAGAACGACAGGAACCTGCAGAGTGACACCTGGAGGATGTTCCAGCTGGAAAAAAGTCAGGCCATGGCGGACCACGACTACAACAAGTTTGCCACAGGTAATGGGGATAGTTGCATCATCATCATCACTGTCATTGTCATCATCATCGTCATCATTGTCATCATCGTCATCATCAACATCATCATCATCATCGTCATCATCATCATCGTCATCATCACCATCACCATCATCATCATCATCATCATCACCATCATCACCATCATCATCATCATCATCATCATCATCTTCATCATCATCTTCATCAATATCATCATTAGAAACTCCATGGGGAAATAAAAACCTCTTGTGCTTCCAGCGGACATAGCCCTACCAGACATTCCTGATGCTTTCTGTTCCCTTTTCTCTGATAAAATCAGGAAGCTTAGGCAGAGTCTGGATCATTTCCCGACTGATAACTCCCACGCCTCCTTTCACGGGTCATGCGTGACCCATTTCAGACCTGTGTCTGAAGATGAAATAAGGAAACTTGAAACAGTCCCCAAACAAGACTTGTTCCCTTGATCCCACGCCAACAGAGCTAGTAAAACAATGTCAGGATGTGTTGGTCCCACGCATCACCTAAATCATTAACCACAACCTTCTTTCTGGCACAGGTGATAGTTCTTTGAAACATGCTATTGTCATTCCTCTCTTGAAGAAACCTACTCTTCACTCCAATTGACTGCAAAACTACAGACCAGTTTCCAACCTTCCTTTCCTTTCTAAATTGCTTAAAAAGGTTGTTCTGTCACAGCTTCTGCAACATCTTCAGCATAATGTTCTTCTTGAGTCAAGGCAATCTGCATATCGCATGTGTCATAGCACTGAAACAGCCCTGTTGGCTGTCACAGATTCCCTCCTTTCAAGCATGGATCAGAACCTTGTGTCTGTTGTCGCCTTTCTGGATCTATCGTCTGCCTTTGACACCATTGACCATACCATTCTCCTTGAACGCCTGTCCTCTTCTTTTGGTGTCAGATCTACTGCTTTAAACTGGTTCAGTTCCTATCTGTCTGGACATTCACAATCCGTTGTTGTCAATGGTCTGTCCTCCAAGCTATGTTGTGGTGTTCCACAGGGGTCAGTGTTAGGTCCCTTATTATAAGATGCATCCCCACCCCCCAATTTACACAAAACTCAGATTTTGTTATTATATTTTCTTACTTTATTATCAAGCACATTATAAGGCGCAGGGGTCTGAATCTGGGGAAAAAGTATTGCCTTATCGTCCGAAAAATATGGTATGGCCGAATAGACGATTTTCGAAAAAACCCCAGGGGAGAGCACTTCATGAAAATTAGAGTTGTTTACCTCTATTACTCGGTCAAACACCATAGCAACAATGGCGTCAAAGCCTGAAACCGCAGGAGTCAGCAACTTGCAAACATTTTTTTAATAGAAAAATTAGGGGTGGCCAGTTGCCACAAACCGATAAAACTTGCAAAATTGTAAAAATATAAATGACATCAATTTTAGAATGACTCCCGGTGTTCTAAGTGCTGTATGTCTACTCAAACACACGAGGCGAGAGCTGGGGATCTACCTGATGATAGAGTAACTTCCCCTGTTTGACCGATTGAATTAGGCAAGATCACTCCCACACATCATAAAATTACTCCCCTTAATTATTTCTGAACAATGGCCAACTTAGGACAATAATTTGACCGCCAGGGGGCAGTCAAACCGGTACGGGTTTAGCGTGTGATATTCTTAGTTGGGCATCTCTCTCTCTCACTACGCCCAACTAGAATATCACGCGCTAAGCCCCTACTGGTTTGACTGCCCGCTGGCGGTCAAATTATCGTCCTAAGTTGCCCATTCCTATTAAGGCATGGCGATAATGAACCAAAGTTAAACTGCGGCGCTGTGCTGTGTGGTGTGCAGGGAACAAGGACAGTCTGATGACAGAGCCCACAGCCAAAGGCATTGACGTCAGAGACCAGCTGCTGCAGTTCCACAACCAATACTACTCCTCCAACATCATGGGGCTGTCTGTGCTGGGAAAAGGTCTGTCTGTCTGTCTGTCTGTGTCTGTGTGTGTATTGTTAGTCTGTCTGTACACAGCTGGGTGTAAGTCTTTTCCAGAGACCAACTGCAGCAGTTCCACAACCAATACTACTCCTCCAATATCATGGGGCTGTCTGTGCTGGGAAAAGGTTTGTCTGTCTGTCTGTCTGTCTGTGTATTGTTAGTCTGTCTGTATTGTTAGTCTGTCTGTACACAGCTGGGTATAAGTCTTTTCCAGAGACCAACTGCTACAGTTCCACAACCAATACTACTCCTCCAATATTATGGGGCTGTCTGTGCTGGGAAAAGATCTGTGCATACGTCTGTCTGTCTGTGTATTGTTAGTCTGTCTGTACACTTGCCAGCAGTGGTATGGGAGATCGGTCATTACAATTCATCATCGTTACAGTACATTGTCAAATGAACGGTTCATTTTCTTTCAGTGCCCCTTCTGTCTGGAACTCCCTTCCCTATGAACTTTGTTCTGCTAAATCCTTCCAGTCTTTTAAAACTCACCTCTTCCAGCACTACCTCTGATTTCCTTCTTGTCCTGTTTTCTGCCTTAAAGCTGTGTTGTGTGTGGGTGCGTGTCCTTGCACATATATGTTAGTGAGTGTGCGTGTGCATGAGTGCACGCGCACTTGCGTGTGTTGTGGCTGTGCATGTCTAGGATAGTTGGTATTTTAGTAGTTTATGTTTTAAATTTGTAAAGCGACGTGAGCTCAAATGAAAAAGGGTGCTCTAAAAATGTCATGATTATTATTATTATTATTATTATTATTATTATTATTATTATTATTCCACATGCAGTATTAGCCTACTCCTCCAATATCATGGACCTGTCTGTATTAGGCAAAGGTTTATCTGTGTGTCTATATGTATGTTAGAGCTATCTGAAAAGTTGTACGTATGTTAGTCTCCTACATTCATGTGAGAGATCAGCTATTGCAGTTTCCCAGTCAGTGTTATCGATATGATGTAATATGATATGATGACAGATCGATGATCAGGCCATAGGCCTTTGATCTGGTCATATTGATCCGAAACTTGTTTGTTCAGCGTTTTCACTATTTTCACTATTATTCTTGCAACATCATGGGGGCTGTCTATATTAGGTATTAATAGGTATTACCGTATTTTTCTGACTATAAGGCGATACTTTTTTCACAGACTGAGACCCCTGCGCCTTATAATATGACTGATAATATAGTTAGGAACTGTTAAAGTAAAATCTGAATTTTGTTTAAAATCTGGGGAATGCGCCTTATAGTCCGAAAAATACGATAGGTACTTTATAATCACAGAGGTGTCTCTGAAATTCGGGTTGCTCCCACTTGGAGAGTGCGTCGCAGCCAGAGGCGCGCCAGCCACTTTTTTTTTGTTTTTTGCAGCTATTGTTTGTGTGACTGATGAGGAAGGAAGGGGGGGTGGGGTAAATTTTGACCAAATGACAACTTTTTCGTTGCCACTGGGATTAACGTGTGATAAGTGCATGGGCACACAGGACCTCGGTTTATCGTCTCATCCGAAAGACTCCACATTCACACCTTAAGGCCTAGTGTAAAGTGAGAGGAAAAATCACCTGTACCCAGGTTCGAACTCGGTGGTTTCTTTGTAATAATGATGATGATGATGATAATAATGGTAATGATGATGATAATGATGATGAAGATGACAATGCCTAAGATGGTGTGTCACAGAGTCTCTGGATGAACTGACGGAGATGGTGGTTCCGCTGTTCTGTGGAGTGACCAACAAGGAAACACAGGTCCCTGTGTGGAACGACTCGCCTTATGGGCCTGAGGAGAAAAAGGTGAAATTAACAACATTCAGGCCAGATTGGTCTTTTAGTGTTTGATTTAAAAAAAAAATTCATTATTTGATATTTAGTGTATAATCTAGTCACAGAGACTTATTTCTGTGAAATTCGGGCTTCTCTCCCCCGGAGAGCGTGTCGCCGCAAGTGCAGCGCCTACCCTTTTTTTTGTGTGTGTGTGGGGGCCCAGGGTAAGGAGGAGGTGTGGGCACACTTGGAAAACGTAGCTATCAATTTGGCCATACCAGGCAGCGGGATTTCTCTCTGCTCTGACCGACTTTCAACTGACGTGGGATTTTTACGTGCGTAAAGCGCACGGGTCAGACTAGCTTTAAGTCCCCATCCAAAGTACTTGACTTTCAGTTCAAATTTCCTGTCAAACTAGAAAGAAAGGGCGAGGCCGGGATTCAAACCCGGGTCACCCACGTTGCAGTCACACATTACATTTGGCAGGCGAACGTATTAACCACTCTGCCACTATGTGTCTGTTATTGTTTTCAGTTGCATTCACACACAGTTTTGAAACTAATAATCAGCTCAGATTAAGAACTCATTTTTATCAATCCTTTCTTAGCCATGACGCTGTGCGTTTGTTATTTTGCTATATGCTGAAAAAAAGGTGGCACCAGCAAAGGCATCCTTTTATTATGGGTTGGCCTCGCCCTCTTTAACTCCTCAGGGCTGAAACTCTTGATTCAGGTGTTTTTTGGTGGTTGTTTTGTCTTCTCGGTTCTGTGAGGAATATTTTATCCAGCTCTCTGTAGTCTTTCTTTACACTATTAGTAATGATAATAATACATAGTAATTATATAGCGCCTTTCTTTAGAATTAAACTCAAGGCGCTCACATTCACTGATTCACACGCAATTGGGCTAACATACACTATCATTCGATCATCATCTAATTAATGTGAAAGTTACAGAGAGGTAGCTCTTTCAAACAAGTGAGTTTTCATTTGGGTTTTGAAAGCGGGAAGTGCTGAATTGTGACGGAGGTGAACAGGCAAGGAGTTCCAGACAGCGGGGGCGCAAACACTAAAACTGCGTTGTCCAAAAAACTTTAAATTGACTTTAAGAAATTTCAACAGTTTGCCATGGGAAGATCAGTCAACCAGTAACGTTGCTCCTTCATTATTGTTATGTGAATGTTTCTCATTTTGTTTTTCTTCCCTCCTTGGTGAAGTGACAAATAAACCAGATAATGACGCACAGTACACCCATTCCCCTCATTCTAGCTCCTTTCAGTTTTCCACAGAGAGCTATTTGTTTCAAGTTATTTCTTTTAACAGAGGCAAATATTCTTATCATTGATTGTGGTTAGGGATAGGAAAAGACCTTACAAGTGGTATGCCACCATAACACGATGTAAGCCTAATGGATAAAACACTTTAAATTGGTTTATGCTGGTGACGAGTGTTAGCAAAAGGCATGAACTGAAAGGAGCTGAGAAAAGCTGGTTTATACCGCGGTAAATGGCGTGTTTCTGTTGATCAGAAAATCACCAAGGCAGTGCCGGTGAAAGACATCAGAGACCTGGGGGTGTCCTGGAACATACCTGACCTGACGCCTTACTACAAGATGAACGTGAGAGTTGTTTGGTTGCAGCTGTGTATTAGTCCTGCTTCTGTCTCCCTGTCTCTTTCTCACACCCTTTTCTCTTCTTGATCAACCTTATTGCATAGAGAACCATCTAAGAACTATTGTCTTTATTATCTTATTCTCTCTCTCTCTCTCACTCTCTCTGAGTCTCTCTCTCTCTCTCTCTCTCTCTCTCTCTCTCTCTCTCTCTCTCTCTCTCTCTCTCTCTCCCCCCCCCCCCCCCCCCCCCTCTTCATCTAGCCCCTACCTTTGTCTCCTTACACCGTTCTCCCCAACCCCCTTTTTCTCCTTAACCCTGTACCCATTCATTGCTTCTTATTCATTTTCAGTCTTCTCATACAATCTAGTTGCAAAGCTCATAAATGCAAGCACCCATATGTATGGCGTTTAATCAGGGAAAAGTTCAACTATGAACATTGCCAGGATGATGACGAAGATGGTAAGATCAGTGATAGCAACAACGATGATGTGATGGTATTGATGATGATGTGATTGATTGATGTGATGGTATTGATGATGTGATGGTATTGATGATGATGTGATGGTATTGATGATGATGTGATGGTATTGATGATGATGTGATGGTATTGATGATGATGTGATGGTATTGATGATGATGTGATGGTATTGATGATGATGTGATGGTATTGATGATGATGTGATGGTATTGATGATGATGTGATGATGATGTGATGGTATTGATGATGATGTGATGGTATTGATGATGATGTGATGGTATTGATGATGATGATGTATTGATGATGATGTGATGGTATTGATGATGATGTGATGGTATTGATGATGATGTGATGGTATTGATGATGATGATGATGTGATGGTATTGATGATGATGTGATGGTATTGATGATGATGTGATGGTATTGATGATGATGTGATGGTATTGATGATGATGTGATGGTATTGATGATGATGTGATGGTATTGATGATGATGTGATGGTATTGATGATGATGTGATGGTATTGATGATGATGTGATGGTATTGATGATGATGATGATTGATGATGATGATGTATTGATGATGATGTGATGTATTGATGATGATGTGATGGTATTGATGTGATGGTATTGATGATGATGTGATGGTATTGATGATGATGTGATGGTATTGATGATGATGTGATGGTATTGATGATGATGTGATGGTATTTGATGATGATGGTATTGATGATGATGTGATGGTATTGATGATGATGTGATGGTATTGATGATGATGTGATGGTATTGATGATGATGTGATGGTATTGATGATGATGTGATGGTATTGATGATGATGTGATGGTATTGATGATGATGTGATGGTATTGATGATGATGTGATGGTATTGATGATGATGTGATGGTATTGATGATGATGTGATGGTATTGATGATGATGTGATGGTATTGATGATGATGTGATGGTATTGATGATGTGATGGTATTGATGATGATGTGATGGTATTGATGATGATGTGATTGATGATGATGTGATGGTATTGATGATGATGTGATGGTATTGATGATGATGTGATGGTATTGATGATGATGATGGTATTGATGATGATGTGATGGTATTGATGATGATGTGATGGTATTGATGATGATGTGATGGTATTGATGATGATGTGATGATGATGATGATGATGGTATTGATGATGATGTGATGGTATTGATGATGATGTGATGGTATTGATGATGATGATGATGATGATGATGTGATGGTATTGATGATGATGTGATGTGATGGTATTGATGATGATGATGATGTGATGGTATTGATGATTGATGTGATGGTATTGATGATGATGTGATGGTGATTGATGATGATGTGATGGTATTGATGATGATGGTATTGATGATGATGTGATGGTATTGATGATGATGTGATGGTATTGATGATGATGTGATGGTATTGATGATGATGTGATGGTATTGATGATGATGTGATGGTATTGATGATGATGTGATGGTATTGATGATGATGTGATGGTATTGATGATGATGTGATGGTATTGATGATGATGTGATGGTATTGATGATGATGTGATGGTATTGATGATGATGTGATGGTATTGATGATGATGTGATGGTATTGATGATGATGTGATGGTATTGATGATGATGTGATGGTATTGATGATGATGTGATGGTATTGATGATGATGTGATGGTATTGATGATGATGTGATGGTATTGATGATGATGTGATGGTATTGATGATGATGTGATGGTATTGATGATGATGTGATGGTATTGATGATGATGTGATGGTATTGATGATGATGTGATGGTATTGATGATGATGTGATGATGATGTGATGGTATTGATGATGATGTGATGGTATTGATGATGATGATGTATGATGATGATTGATGATGATGATGGTATTGATGATGATGTGATGGTATTGATGATGATGTGTGATGATTGATGATGATGTGATGGTATTGATGATGATGTGATGGTATTGATGATGCTGTGATGGTATTGATGATGATGTGATGGTATTGATGATGATGTGATGGTATTGATGATGATGTGATGGTATTGATGATGATGTGATGATGATGTGATGTTGATGATGATGTGATGGTATTGATGATGATGTGATGGTATTGATGATGATGTGATGGTATTGATGATGTGATGGTATTGATGATGATGTGATGGTATTGATGATGATGTGATGGTATTGATGATGATGATGATGATGTGATGGTATTGATGATGATGTGATGGTATTGATGATGCTATGATGGTATTGATGATGATGTGATGGTATTGATGATGATGTGATGGTATTGATGATGATGTGATGATATTGATGATTGATGATGATGTGATATGATGGCATTGATGATAATGATGATGATGTGATGTATTGATGATGATGATGATATTGATGATGATGTGATGATGCTATGATGGTATTGATGATGATGTGATGATATTGATGATGATATGATGGTATTAATTGATGATGGTATTGATGATGATATTGATGTGATGATGCAGCCTGGTCACTATCTGGGTCACCTGTTGGGCCATGAGGGGACAGGCAGTCTGCTGTCAGAGCTGAAGGATAGAGGTAAAATGATCACTTCACTGTGTGTGTGTGTGTGTGTGTGTGTGTGTGTATGTGTGTATGTGTGTGTGTGTGTGTCAAATCAGAGTCAAAAGGGCTTTTTTCGTTTCATGGAAGACAGACCTGTTTACCCATAAGATGTCGCCATATTTTGTACACATATTTCATATTATTTGACCACAATATGATAAATATGGTACATGGGACAAAAATATGGTGGGAAAAACCCTATATAATTTAGAATTGTATATTACCTGATTCAGGATATGGGAGCACTCTGTGTGTGTGTGTGTGTGTGTGTGTGTGTGTGTGTGTGTGTGTGTGTGTGTGTGTGAGTGTGTTGTTCTTGTTAATTAAAATGGATGATGCACAGTATTTCAACAATTCATAAAAATGTATGCATGCTTACACTCCGTTGTGGGAACGTTCCTGTTGGAGGACTCCTATTTTGTGAAAAATACACTTATTTTGGATTTCGAATACCTGAAGCCCAATTTCAGGGTAATCAGGTCTGGACTTCAAGAGATTTGAACTGTCAACTCTGTTGTGTGTTGTTGCTGTTGTCAGGCTGGGTGAACACGCTGTGTGGGGGGCAGAAACATGGGGCCAAAGGCTTTGACTTTTTTGTTTCATTGAAGAGATTTGAACTGTCAACTCTGTTGTATGTTGTTACCGTCAGGCTGGGTGAACACGCTGTGTGGGGGGCAGAAACACGGGGCCAAAGGCTTTGACTTCTTCGCTGTCAATGTGGACCTCACCGAGGAGGGGCAGGGTGAGTGTATTAGGTGGTAGGTACTTCATTGTCACAGAGGCATCTCTGTGAAATTCGGGTTGCTCCCACCTGGAGAGCGCGTCGCAACCAGAGGCGCGCCACGCAATTAAAATTTTTTGTTTATTTTTGCATGTGTTTTTTTGTTTGACTGATGAGGAAGGGGGGGGGGGGGGGGTGTTTACCAAATGACAACTTTTTCGTTGCCACTGGGATTAACGTATGCTAAGTGCATGGGCACACGGGACCTCGGTTTATCGTCTCATCCGAAAGACTCCACGTTCAGACCGTACGGTCTAGTGTAAAGAGAGGAAAAATCCCCTGTACCCAGGTTCGAACTCGGGTTTACTTGACATGAAGCGAACGTATGACCTCTGTGCCACTCTACACTGTGAGAGAGAGAGACAAGTTCAAAGAGAGGGAGGAGGAGGCAGGGAGGAGAGACAGACGGAAAGTCTGAGAGCGTGAGAAAGAAAGAGAAACTTAGGAGTGAAAGAAGAGAGAGCGGAAATGATGAAAGAGATAGAAGAAAGAGAGAGTCAGGTGCCAAGAAAGAGATACAGAAAGGAGAAAGTGAGAGACAGAGAAAGCAAAGGGTTTGACTTGTTTGTGTTGAAGTCCGACTGAGGAGGGGCAGGGTATGTAAATACATGGGGGATGGGCGCTGGGTGTGGTTTGAGTCTTTAACACATCTGTATTGTTAAAAATTCAGGACTTTCCTGGTGTTGCCCTGCCTCCGGGCATTGCCTCCAGGATTGTTCCTACCATCTTGATATCTACTAATGTCCCATATGTGTCTGTTTCAGACCGGAGGATGTTAAACAGAATTTCTTCAGGATGGTTTGAGAGGGGGCAAGGGTTGGGGGAAGAAAAGGGGGCTATGTGATTACATCTGTGCATGCGTGTGTGTGAGAGAGATTGGGTGGGCGACTGACTGTAATAAACAGACATACGCATGGGTGCTACTCTTCATTTTTACACTGATTTCAGAATATTTCATTTTACCAGAAACTGAACTTCAGTTATTTAAAAAAAAAAAAAAAAAAAAATGATCACAAGCGATTTGGGGCGTTTTGAACTTGGTTGTTCTATCTTGGTAGTTTACAAAGGCAATGTAATAATTTCACAAGGCTTATCAGACTCAAACTGTCTCTGTCTATCATTTTAACTGTCTTGTCTATCTCGTTATCTCTCTCTCTTTCCCCATGGGGATACCGAGGGGGTAGGGGTGGGGGGTCTTTCGTAAAAATAGTTCCCCCACCTGGAAGTTCTGTGCTTGTAGCTTCCTCTATTCTGCCACGCTCTTTGATTCTGCCTTTTCCCTTTGCTTTCTATCATCTATCTTTCTGATTTATTGGCCTATTCTCCTGCCTTTAAAAAAAAAAATCTTCCAAATAATTTTTCTCCTTTGAGCTCCTTCGAAATCGGAATGTGTCGGCTGTGGGGAGACCAGTGAAAACTAAAAACCGGACACATACGTACCTTACCCATCATGGCCATTTGGCCTGGGAAAGCAGAAGAAGAAAAATTTCTCTCTCCACTTGCCCCCCTGAATCATCCGACGGGGCTCTGCCCCTGTACCCTGCCAGGGTCATGGGTCCCTGGACCTCTGCCTTTCAGGTTTTTTTTTCATTTTGGGAAGTTGCACCCATGCTGATACGCATTGCCTTTTCTCTTCCAGAGCACGTAGAGGACATCATCACGCTGATCTACCAGTACATCAACATGCTGAGGAAGGAGGGGCCGCAGGAGTGGGTCTTCCAAGAGTGCAGGGTCTGTGCTTCTTCCTCTCCGTCATCTCCCCAGTTCTGAGTCTACCCTCTCTGTGCTTCTTCCTCTCCGTCATTTCCCCAGTTCTGAGTCTACCCTCTCTGTGCTTCTTCCTCTCCGTCATTTCCCCAGTTCTGAGTCTACCCTCTCTGTGCTTCTTCCTCTCCGTCATTTCCCCAGTTCTGAGTCTACCCTCTCTGTGCTTCTTCCTCCTCGTCATCTCCCCAGTTCTGAGTCTACCCTCTCTGTGCTTCTTCCTCTCCGTCATCTCCCCAGTTCTGAGTCTACCCTCTCTGTGCTTCTTCCTCCTCGTCATCTCCCCAGTTCTGAGTCTACCCTCTCTGTGCTTCTTCCTCTCCGTCATTTCCCCAGTTCTGAGTCTACCCTCTCTGTGCTTCTTCCTCTCCGTCATTTCCCCAGTTCTGAGTCTACCCTCTCTGTGCTTCTTCCTCCTCGTCATCTCCCCAGTTCTGAGTCTACCCTCTCTGTGCTTCTTCCTCTCTCGTCATCTCCCCAGTTCTGAGTCTACCCTCTCTGTGCTTCTTCCTCTCCATCATCTCCCCAGTTCTGAATCTACCCTCTCTGTGCTTCTTCCTCTCCATCATTTCCCCAGTTCTGAGTCTACCCTCTCTGTGCTTCTTCCTCTCCATCATCTCCCCAGTTCTGAATCTACCCTCTCTGTGCTTCTTCCTCTCCATCATTTCCCCAGTTCTGAGTCTACCCTCTCTGTGCTTCTTCCTCTCCGTCATCTCCCCAGTTCTGAGTCTACCCTCTCTGTGCTTCTTCCTCTCCGTCATCTCCCCAGTTCTGAGTCTACCCTCTCTGTGCTTCTTCCTCCTCGTCATCTCCCCAGTTCTGAGTCTACCCTCTCTGTGCTTCTTCCTTCTCGTCATCTCCCCAGTTCTGAGTCTACCCTCTCTGTGCTTCTTCCTCCTCGTCATCTCCCCAGTTCTGAGTCTACCCTCTCTGTGCTTCTTCCTCCTCGTCATCTCCCCAGTTCTGAGTCTACCCTCTCTGTGCTTCTTCCTCCTCGTCATCTCCCCAGTTCTGAGTCTACCCTCTCTGTGCTTCTTCCTCTCCGTCATCTCCCCAGTTCTGAGTCTACCCTCTCTGTGCTTCTTCCTCCTCGTCATCTCCCCAGTTCTGAGTCTACCCTCTCTGTGCTTCTTCCTCTCCGTCATTTCCCCAGTTCTGAGTCTACCCTCTCTGTGCTTCTTCCTCCTCGTCATCTCCCCAGTTCTGAGTCTACCCTCTCTGTGCTTCTTCCTCCTCGTCATCTCCCCAGTTCTGAGTCTACCCTCTCTGTGCTTCTTCCTCCTCGTCATCTCCCCAGTTCTGAGTCTACCCTCTCTGTGCTTCTTCCTCCTCGTCATCTCCCCAGTTCTGAGTCTACCCTCTCTGTGCTTCTTCCTCTCCGTCATTTCCCCAGTTCTGAGTCTACCCTCTCTGTGCTTCTTCCTCTCCGTCATCTCCCCAGTTCTGAGTCTACCCTCTCTGTGCTTCTTCCTCTCCGTCATCTCCCCAGTTCTGAGTCTACCCTCTCTGTGCTTCTTCCTCCTCGTCATCTCCCCAGTTCTGAGTCTACCCTCTCTGTGCTTCTTCCTCTCCGTCATCTCCCCAGTTCTGAGTCTACCCTCTCTGTGCTTCTTCCTCTCCGTCATTTCCCCAGTTCTGAGTCTACCCTCTCTGTGCTTCTTCCTCTCCGTCATCTCCCCAGTTCTGAGTCTACCCTCTCTGTGCTTCTTCCTCTCCATCATCTCCCCAGTTCTGAGTCTACCCTCTCTGTGCTTCTTCCTCCTCGTCATCTCCCCAGTTCTGAGTCTACCCTCTCTGTGCTTCTTCCTCCTCGTCATCTCCCCAGTTCTCTACCCTCTCTGTGCTTCTTCCTCTCGTCATCTCCCCAGTTCTGAGTCTACCCTCTCTGTGCTTCTTCCTCCTCGTCATCTCCCCAGTTCTGAGTCTACCCTCTCTGTGCTTCTTCCTCCTCGTCATCTCCCCAGTTCTGAGTCTACCCTCTCTGTGCTTCTTCCTCTCCGTCATCTCCCCAGTTCTGAGTCTACCCTCTCTGTGCTTCTTCCTCTCCGTCATCTCCCCAGTTCTGAGTCTACCCTCTCTGTGCTTCTTCCTCCTCGTCATTTCCCCAGTTCTGAGTCTACCCTCTCTGTGCTTCTTCCTCCTCGTCATCTCCCCAGTTCTGAGTCTACCCTCTCTGTGCTTCTTCCTCCTCGTCATTTCCCCAGTTCTGAGTCTACCCTCTCTGTGCTTCTTCCTCTCCGTCATCTCCCCAGTTCTGAGTCTACCCTCTCTGTGCTTCTTCCTCCTCGTCATCTCCCCAGTTCTGAGTCTACCCTCTCTGTGCTTCTTCCTCCTCGTCATTTCCCCAGTTCTGAGTCTACCCTCTCTGTGCTTCTTCCTCTCCGTCATTTCCCCAGTTCTGAGTCTACCCTCTCTGTGCTTCTTCCTCTCCGTCATTTCCCCAGTTCTGAGTCTACCCTCTCTGTGCTTCTTCCTCTCTCGTCATCTTCATTTCCCCAGTTCTGAGTCTACCCTCTCTGTGCTTCTTCCTCTCCGTCATTTCCCCAGTTCTGAGTCTACCCTCTCTCTCCCCAGTTCTGCTCTCTTCTTCTCTCCGTCATTTCCCCAGTTCTGAGTCTACCCTCTCTGTGCTTCTTCCTCTCCGTCATTTCCCCAGTTCTGAGTCTACCCTCTCTGTGCTTCTTCCTCCTCGTCATCTCCCCAGTTCTGAATCTACCCTCTCTGTGCTTCTTCCTCTCCGTCATCTCCCCAGTTCTGAGTCTACCCTCTCTGTGCTTCTTCCTCTCCGTCATTTCCCCAGTTCTGAGTCTACCCTCTCTGTGCTTCTTCCTCCTCGTCATTTCCCCAGTTCTGAGTCTAGCCTCTCTGTGCTTCTTCCTCTCCGTCATTTCCCCAGTTCTGAGTCTACCCTCTCTGTGCTTCTTCCTCCTCGTCATCTCCCCAGTTCTGAATCTACCCTCTGTGCTTCTTCCTCTCCGTCATTTCCCCAGTTCTGAGTCTACCCTCTCTGTGCTTCTTCCTCTCCGTCATTTCCCCAGTTCTGAGTCTACCCTCTCTGTGCTTCTTCCTCGTCATTTCCCCAGTTCTGAGTCTACCCTCTCTGTGCTTCTTCCTCGTCATTTCCCCAGTTCTGAGTCTACCCTCTCTGTGCTTCTTCTCCTCAACCTCTCTCCCTCTCTTATCATTTTTTTGTTTTACCACAGGTTTTTTTAATCGTAATATTTTGTTAAAGTTTTAGGACAATCAAAGGTGAATCTGATGAGAAGCTGGTTTCATGTGGACAGGAAAATGATCTTCTTGTGTCTCACTATGTTTCATTGTTTGGACACTTGCTTTCAAAATATCTTTGTTTCCTGTGAATGTTTATAGGTCATGTCGATTGGTTAATTCATTTGCATCGCAACGATTTTGAATCATTAAAAAAACTCACAAATCACTCCAGCCAATCACACAAACGAAGCATGCATAAACAAAAGGAGAAATGAAGGAAGATTACGGGTTTTTACTTCAGGTTTAGACATAGGGAAGTGGTAGATCAGAATATATAGACTTTATATAGAAACAACTCTCTACACCGATTGGTTACCCCTCAACAAACCACTACAAAAGCAAAGTTTTATGCATACCATATTTTTCGGACTATAAGGCGCACCATTATAAGGCACCTCCAAAATTGTACACAAAATTTATATTTGGTTATTATACTTTCTTGCTTCTTCTTCGATCGCTCTGACAGTTTCCTGTCAATTATGAGCGCAGATGCATCATACTGCTGTCATGCGCCTAACTAATCAATAGTTAGTCCCAGCAAGTCCGACTTTTGTGGAAAAAAAGGCAGGAGGAGAATGGACCGGTTAGGCAGAAATATAGTAGATGACAGTAAGCAAAGGGAAAACGCAGAGTCAAAGAGTGACAGATGAGAGGAAGTTACAAGCACAGAACTTCCAGAAGGTGGGGGAACTATTTATACAAAAGGCCCCCCCCCCGGTATCCCCACAGAGGGAATACTTTCTTACTATTTTGTTAATCATATAAGGTGCAGGGGGTCAGTCTGGGAGGAAAGTGTCGCCTTATGGTCCGTAAAATAGGGTTAATCTCAAAGACGAAAGAGAAAATCCTCGTGTAATGTCGATGACGGTGATGTTCAATGATTTCAGGATCTCAGTGCCATGATGTTTCGCTTCAAGGACAAGGAAAAACCCAGGAGTTACGTGTGCACCCTGTCCTCCCTGCTGCATGTGAGTGGTTTTATCAATCAATCAATGTTGGTCTGACTGCTCGTTAAAGTAGTCTTCAAAAAATGGATCAGATTAAGTCATTAACCCTTTCACAGCTTGTATATGAAATGTGTCAGTACAACCCAAGGTTAAAACTCACTCGGGACTGGAGAATTTGCTTCCCCGTGTTCCGTGGGGACTGGGCATTTGACTGGGTTCAGAAGAAAAAAACCCGCCCAAAATAAGTAATGAAGAGTTAGGGTTCGATCTATTCAGAAAAGATTAACAGCACCATGCACTAATTGATTGTAAAGTATTAGGCCGGGTTCGCATTACACGCGTGAGTTCCGTACAGAAATCCCTAAATAAGTGGAAGAAGGAAGGATAAAAGTTTACGCATATAGGGGAATTTCGTACACGTGCGCATAATCTTTTCCCTTCTTTGCTTCACTTATGGATTGCGCACAGGTTTCCGCATGGAATATCTGTTTATGTGTGTACACGACCTTAGACTCCATACCTTCGTCGTTTGTCTCCTATTGACGAAAACAGCTTATGAATAGAAAGAAGGGCTTCTTCAAAGCGCAATCTTTGAACCCCCTACAGCCAAAAACACAATGTAAAGTCTATAATTATTGGTTGTTTTCAAGAGAGGAAAGGTCAGAGCAAACTAAAAATAGATCATAGCATTACTATGGAAAGCTGGTTGCACGCCAGAAATCAAAACCTCTTGAAAACTCCCATGAGCCTGATCAGGCTCATCAGTCCTTAACAGTTGTACAGGCCATGAGCCTAATCAGTCTCATTTGTCCCGAGTGAGTTAAGATGACAATAAACTGTTTTTTAAGCACTCTTTCACTTCCCTCTTCTATGCATGTTAATAAATGAAGTTACCGTAGTTTTTGCTTTGGACGTAGAAGGTTGCCTTCCTGTTTCTCGTTTTGTTATGGTTTTTTTTGCTTTCTGAGCTCTAATGACAGCAATAGCCTATAGAAAAATCAATTAATGATGCGTACAATATTGAAGATTGCTTGCAGTTTATTTCCCACAATGATGATGATGATGATGATGTTGACACAGGAATTTCCTGTGGAGGAATCCCTCAGTGCAGCCTACCTGTTCACAGAATATCGCCCAGAACTGATCACCAGATAACAATGACTATGATGATGATAACAATGACGATGATGATGATGATGTTGACACAGGAATTTCCTGTGGAGGAATCCCTCAGTGCAGCCTACCTGTTCACAGAATATCGCCCAGAACTGATCACCATGATTCTGGACCTGCTGACTCCAGACAACATGAGGTAGTGTACTTCACACCACTTGCATTTCCAATGTCTTGTAGCTAGTGCCTCACTCACACCGTAAAGACCCACCAGATCACGTGTCAAAACCAGTGCCTCACTCACACCTTAAAGACCCACCAGATCACATGTCAAAACCAGTGCCTCACTCACACCTTAAAGACCCACCAGATCACCTGTCAAAACCAGTGCCTCACTCACACCTTAAAGACCCACCAGATCACATGTCAAAACCAGTGCCTCACTCACACCTTAAAGACCCACCAGATCAATGTCAAAACCAGTGCCTCACTCACACCTTAAAGACCCACCAGATCACGTGTCAAAACCAGTGCCTCACTCACACCTTAAAGACCCACCAGATCACGTGTCAAAACCAGTGCCTCACTCACACCTTAAAGACCCACCAGATCACGTGTCAAAACCAGTGCCTCACTCACACCTTAAAGACCCACCAGATCACGTGTCAAAACCAGTGCCTCACTCACACCTTAAAGACCCACCAGATCACGTGTCAAAACCAGTGCCTCACTCACACCTTAAAGACCCACCAGATCACGTGTCAAAACCAGTGCCTCACTCACACCTTAAAGACCCACCAGATCACGTGTCAAAACCAGTGCCTCACTCACACCTTAAAGACCCACCAGATCATGTGTCAAAACCAGTGCCTCACTCACACCTTAAAGACCCACCAGATCACGTGTCAAAACCAGTGCCTCACTCACACCTTAAAGACCCACCAGATCACGTGTCAAAACCAGTGCCTCACTCACACCTTAAAGACCCACCAGATCACGTGTCAAAACCAGTGCCTCACTCACACCTTAAAGACCCACCAGATCACCTGTCAAAACCAGTGCCTCACTCACACCTTAAAGACCCACCAGATCACATGTCAAAACCAGTGCCTCACTCACACCTTAAAGACCCACCAGATCACATGTCAAAACCAGTGCCTCACTCACACCGTAAAGACCCACCAGATCATGTGTCAAAACCAGTGCCTCACTCACACCTTAAAGACCCACCAGATCACATGTCAAAACCAGTGCCTCACTCACACCCTTTAAAACCCACCAGATCACGTGTCAAAACCAGTGCCTCACTCACACCTTAAAGACCCACCAGATCATGTGTCAAAACCAGTGCCTCACTCACACCTTAAAGACCCACCAGATCACGTGTCAAAACCAGTGCCTCACTCACACCGTAAAGACCCACCAGATCACGTGTCAAAACCAGTGCCTCACTCACACCGTAAAGACCCACCAGATCACGTGTCAAAACCAGTGCCTCACTCACACCTTAAAGACCCACCAGATCACGTGTCAAAACCAGTGCCTCACTCACACCGTAAAGACCCACCAGATCACGTGTCAAAACCAGTGCCTCACTCACACCTTAAAGACCCACCAGATCACGTGTCAAAACCAGTGCCTCACTCACACCTTAAAGACCCACCAGATCACGTGTCAAAACCAGTGCCTCACTCACACCGTAAAGACCCACCAGATCACGTGTCAAAACCAGTGCCTCACTCACACCTTAAAGACCCACCAGATCACGTGTCAAAACCAGTGCCTCACTCACACCTTAAAGACCCACCAGATCACGTGTCAAAACCAGTGCCTCACTCACACCTTAAAGACCCACCAGATCACATGTCAAAACCAGTGCCTCACTCACACCTTAAAGACCCACCAGATCACGTGTCAAAACCAGTGCCTCACTCACACCTTAAAGACCCACCAGATCACGTGTCAAAACCAGTGCCTCACTCACACCTTAAAGACCCACCAGATCACGTGTCAAAACCAGTGCCTCACTCACACCTTAAAGACCCACCAGATCACTGTCAAAACCAGTGCCTCACTCACACCTTAAAGACCCACCAGATCATCTGTCAAAACCAGTGCCTCACTCACACCTTAAAGACCCACCAGATCACGTGTCAAAACCAGTGCCTCACTCACACCTTAAAGACCCACCAGATCACGTGTCAAAACCAGTGCCTCACTCACACCTTAAAGACCCACCAGATCACATGTCAAAACCAGTGCCTCACTCACACCTTAAAGACCCACCAGATCACATGTCAAAACCAGTGCCTCACTCACACCGTAAAGACCCACCAGATCATCTGTCAAAACCAGTGCCTCACTCACACCGTAAAGACCCACCAGATCACGTGTCAAAACCAGTGCCTCACTCACACCTTAAAGACCCACCAGATCACGTGTCAAAACCAGTGCCTCACTCACACCTTAAAGACCCACCAGATCACGTGTCAAAACCAGTGCCTCACTCACACCTTAAAGACCCACCAGATCACGTGTCAAAACCAGTGCCTCACTCACACCTTAAAGACCCACCAGATCACGTGTCAAAACCAGTGCCTCACTCACACCTTAAAGACCCACCAGATCATCTGTCAAAACCAGTGCCTCACTCACACCTTAAAGACCCACCAGATCACATGTCAAAACCAGTGCCTCACTCACACCTTAAAGACCCACCAGATCACGTGTCAAAACCAGTGCCTCACTCACACCTTAAAGACCCACCAGATCATGTGTCAAAACCAGTGCCTCACTCACACCTTAAAGACCCACCAGATCACGTGTCAAAACCAGTGCCTCACTCACACCTTAAAGACCCACCAGATCACGTGTCAAAACCAGTGCCTCACTCACACCTTAAAGACCCACCAGATCATGTGTCAAAACCAGTGCCTCACTCACACCTTAAAGACCCACCAGATCACGTGTCAAAACCAGTGCCTCACTCACACCTTAAAGACCCACCAGATCATCTGTCAAAACCAGTGCCTCACTCACACCTTAAAGACCCACCAGATCACGTGTCAAAACCAGTGCCTCACTCACACCTTAAAGACCCACCAGATCACGTGTCAAAACCAGTGCCTCACTCACACCTTAAAGACCCACCAGATCACGTGTCAAAACCAGTGCCTCACTCACACCTTAAAACCCACCAGATCACGTGTCAAAACCAGTGCCTCACTCACACCGTAAAGACCCACCAGATCACATGTCAAAACCAGTGCCTCACTCACACCTTAAAGACCCACCAGATCACGTGTCAAAACCAGTGCCTCACTCACACCGTAAAGACCCACCAGATCACATGTCAAAACCAGTGCCTCACTCACACCTTAAAGACCCACCAGATCACGTGTCAAAACCAGTGCCTCACTCACACCTTAAAGACCCACCAGATCACCTGTCAAAACCAGTGCCTCACTCACACCTTAAAGACCCACCAGATCACGTGTCAAAACCAGTGCCTCACTCACACCTTACAGACCCACCAGATCACGTGTCAAAACCAGTGCCTCACTCACACCGTAAAGACCCACCAGATCACGTGTCAAAACCAGTGCCTCACTCACACACCCTTAAAGACCCACCAGATCACGATCAAAACCAGTGCCTCACTCACACCTTAAAGACCCACCAGATCATGTGTCAAAACCAGTGCCTCACTCACACCTTAAAGACCCACCAGATCATGTGTCAAAACCAGTGCCTCACTCACACCTTAAAGACCCACCAGATCATGTGTCAAAACCAGTGCCTCACTCACACCTTAAAGACCCACCAGATCACGTGTCAAAACCAGTGCCTCACTCACACCTTAAAGACCCACCAGATCACTGTCAAAACCAGTGCCTCACTCACACCTTAAAGACCCACCAGATCATGTGTCAAAACCAGTGCCTCACTCACACCTTAAAGACCCACCAGATCACGTGTCAAAACCAGTGCCTCACTCACACCTTAAAGACCCACCAGATCACGTGTCAAAACCAGTGCCTCACTCACACCTTAAAGACCCACCAGATCACGTGTCAAAACCAGTGCCTCACTCACACCTTAAAGACCCACCAGATCACGTGTCAAAACCAGTGCCTCACTCACACCTTAAAGACCCACCAGATCACATGTCAAAACCAGTGCCTCACTCACACCTTAAAGACCCACCAGATCATCTGTCAAAACCAGTGCCTCACTCACACCTTAAAGACCCACCAGATCACGTGTCAAAACCAGTGCCTCACTCACACCTTAAAGACCCACCAGATCACATGTCAAAACCAGTGCCTCACTCACACCTTAAAGACCCACCAGATCACCTGTCAAAACCAGTGCCTCACTCACACCTTAAAGACCCACCAGATCACGTGTCAAAACCAGTGCCTCACTCACACCTTAAAGACCCACCAGATCATCTGTCAAAACCAGTGCCTCACTCACACCTTAAAGACCCACCAGATCACGTGTCAAAACCAGTGCCTCACTCACACCTTAAAACCCACCAGATCACGTGTCAAAACCAGTGCCTCACTCACACCGTAAAGACCCACCAGATCACATGTCAAAACCAGTGCCTCACTCACACCTTAAAGACACACCAGATCACGTGTCAAAACCAGTGCCTCACTCACACCGTAAAGACCCACCAGATCACATGTCAAAACCAGTGCCTCACTCACACCTTACAGACCCACCAGATCACGTGTCAAAACCAGTGCCTCACTCACACCGTAAAGACCCACCAGATCACCTGTCAAAACCAGTGCCTCACTCACACCGTAAAGACCCACCAGATCACGTGTCAAAACCAGTGCCTCACTCACACCTTAAAGACCCACCAGATCACGTGTCAAAACCAGTGCCTCACTCACACCTTAAAGACCCACCAGATCACATGTCAAAACCAGTGCCTCACTCACACCTTAAAGACCCACCAGATCACGTGTCAAAACCAGTGCCTCACTCACATCGTAAAGACCCACCAGATCACGATTCAAAACCAGTGCCTCACTCACACCTTAAAGACCCACCAGATCACCTGTCAAAACCAGTGCCTCACTCACACCTTAAAGACACACCAGATCATGTGTCAAAACCAGTGCCTCACTCACACCTTAAAGACACACCAGATCATGTGTCAAAACCAGTGCCTCACTCACACCGTAAAGACCCACCAGATCACGTGTCAAAACCAGTGCCTCACTCACACCTTAAAGACCCACCAGATCACGTGTCAAAACCAGTGCCTCACTCACACCTTAAAGACCCACCAGATCACCTGTCAAAACCAGTGCCTCACTCACACCTTAAAGACCCACCAGATCACGTGTCAAAACCAGTGCCTCACTCACACCGTAAAGACCCACCAGATCACGTGTCAAAACCAGTGCCTCACTCACACCTTAAAGACCCACCAGGTCACGTGTCAAAACCAGTGCCTCACTCACACCTTAAAGACCCACCAGATCACGTGTCAAAACCAGTGCCTCACTCACACCTTAAAGACCCACCAGATCATGTGTCAAAACCAGTGCCTCACTCACACCTTAAAGACCCACCAGATCATCTGTCAAAACCAGTGCCTCACTCACACCTTAAAGACCCACCAGATCACGTGTCAAAACCAGTGCCTCACTCACACCTTAAAGACCCACCAGATCACCTGTCAAAACCAGTGCCTCACTCACACCTTAAAGACCCACCAGATCACGTGTCAAAACCAGTGCCTCACTCACACCTTAAAGACCCACCAGGTCACGTGTCAAAACCAGTGCCTCACTCACACCTTAAAGACCCACCAGATCACGTGTCAAAACCAGTGCCTCACTCACACCTTAAAGACACACCAGATCATGTGTCAAAACCAGTGCCTCACTCACACCTTAAAGACCCACCAGATCACATGTCAAAACCAGTGCCTCACTCACACCTTAAAGACCCACCAGATCATGTGTCAAAACCAGTGCCTCACTCACACCTTAAAGACCCACCAGATCATGTGTCAAAACCAGTGCCTCACTCACACCTTACAGACCCACCAGATCACATGTCAAAACCAGTGCCTCACTCACACCTTAAAGACCCACCAGATCATGTGTCAAAACCAGTGCCTCACTCACACCTTAAAGACCCACCAGATCACGTGTCAAAACCAGTGCCTCACTCACACCTTAAAGACCCACCAGATCACGTGTCAAAACCAGTGCCTCACTCACACCTTAAAGACCCACCAGATCACCTGTCAAAACCAGTGCCTCACTCACACCTTAAAGACCCACCAGATCATGTGTCAAAACCAGTGCCTCACTCACACCTTAAAGACCCACCAGATCATCTGTGTGTCAAAACCAGTGCCTCACTCACACCTTAAAGACCCACCAGGTCACGTGTCAAAACCACAGGTTTCACATGTTTGCCCTCTTATAGCTGGAAAGAAATCTTGTTTTGACCAGGTTTGACTCCCATATAAATGCCCACAAATTCAAACCGAAGCATCGTTTTAAAGAGCAGCCTCAATTTGAAGTTGGGGACATTTATATGTGGGTCACAGCTACCCAGAAAGAAAACAAGGGACTTAATCGTGGTGCGTCAGTGTGTCTTTAAAGACCCACTGACCCGGCTGGATTAAGTCCCTTGTTTTTTTCTGGGTCGGTGCGGCCCACATACAGACTTTCCTCATATACGACCGAGGCTGCTCTTTAAAGTGATGTCTCGATTTCGTGCATGAGGAATTTTGTATGGGAGCCACACTTGGTCAAAATAAGATTTCTTACCAGCGAGAGAGGGAAGAGAGAGGGAAACACGTGAAACACGTGATTTTCACTCACGGACCTGGTGGGTCTTTAAGCTTCAGAAGAGTTAAGTCTGCGGGAAGCAAAAAGCAGAAATAATTTTGGGGATATGTTCAGGTGATTCACAGCACTTTCAGGAGCAAAGACGAAAAGAGAACCAATGCTTCTCGGTCGAAAAAGCATCCCCGACGCTCACCCCAACCCAACCCATCGATTAAGTGCACTAGCATAAATTATGAAAATCGGAAATTATTCCTTTTTACGGAATGTTTGACGATTAATACAATGTTGAATTCACAAACTTCCCGTGGGGATACTTGGGTGTCTTTCAGTACAAATAGTTTCCCCCACCTTCTGGAAGTTCTGTGCTTGTAGCTTTTTCTAATCTGTCACTCTCTTTAACTCTGCGTTTTGTCTTTGCTTTTTGGTGTGTCATTTTGCTGTCCCATCTTCTGGGCCGTACAGTGGCGTTGCTTCCACACCGCTCATTCCGAATCCCGATTCACAGCTACACTCTGGCTTGTTCAGGTCGCAGAATCCGAGACCAGCAGATACAGGGATACTGGGGGGGTCTTTCGTATAAATAGTTCCCCCACCTTCTGGAAGTTCTGTGCTTGTAACTTCCTCTAATCTGTCACTCTCTTTGACTCTGCCGTTTCCCTTTGCTTACTGTCATCTACTATCTTTCTGGTCCATTTTCCTGCCTTTGTTCTGGAACCTCTTGAAATGATTTTCTCCAGCTGAAGTCGGACGGGACATGGCGGGCCTGACTATTTCTTAGTTAGGCGCATAAGGCAGCATGACACATCTGCACTCCTATGACAGGAGACTGTGTGAGTGGTCGACGATGATGACGACGAAGAAGAAAAGCATCCCTGCCTCTCAACCCCAAACCATTGACAAAGTGCATAAATTAGGGAAAAAAGAAATTACCATACTTCTTCTTCTTCCAGTTGGGGATGTTTATCCTGCCCCACACTCACCGGTCTTCATTTAGACCATTTATAGCGCACAGGATGCGTGCTATGTGAATTCGTGTCATCCATCCCACCGGCACACACGGCCTACTCGTACCGAATAGTGGGATGGGCTTTAACGTGTGCGCAAGATCTTGTGCATGCGTTCGCACACAGGACCTCGGTTTTTGAAAAGTCTCATCCGAAGGACTTTTCCCCAAACTGACGTCAGGTACCCATTTACACCTGGGTGGAGTGAGGAAAATAGGAGTAAAGTGCCGTTTCCAAGGACACACCACTGTGAACCGAGCTGGGTTCGAACCCACGCACTCGCTAATCTGACGGATTACGAGCTAGTGACTCGGACTTACCAACTGAGCTGTCTTAGGAACGTTTGATGATTAATACAATGTTGAATTTACAAAATCGCAGTGTATGAACCAGCATGGCTTCTGTCTGCAGAGTGCACGTGATCTCCAAGAAGTTTGAAGGGGAGGCCAACCAGAAGGAGAAATGGTACGGCACACAGTACAAGGTGGATGATCTCCCTTCCTCCCTGCTAGAGGTCAGTGCAACAACCAATCATTGCAGACTTTACTTTCAGATTTGGCTGTAGGTGTGTCTGTGTCAAGTCAAGTCATGTCAAAATGATCTTTATTGACGATAAAACAATAAGCTAAACAAAGCTTTTTTTCATCCTCTGTGTGTGTGTGTGTGTGTGCGCGTGTGCGTGCGTGTGTGTCAAAGATTGGAATGTGAAATTTTCCTTCTTTCTATATGTTTGCTGTTTTCATCAACAGGAGACAAACGACGAAGGTATGGAATCTGATATTTTATGATCGATTAGTGCATGGTGTTGCTAATCTTTTCTGATAATATCGATGCCTAGCCCTTCATAACTTACTTTTGGTGAATGTTTTCCTTAACCCAGTCAAATGCCCAGTCCCCACGGAACAAGGGGAAGCAAATCGCCCAGTCCCCAGTGGGTTCAATTTTAATTTTTCACATTGTACTTGAGAACTAAAATTATATTGGCTAATGTTTGAAATTTTGGTTTGTGCCAGTGTTATTGTTGTGTAGATTGCTATTAATAAAATTTATCAATTTTTTTTTTAAAGACTTAGGCCGTGTACACACATAAGCGGATATTCCATGCGGAAACCCGTGCGCAATCCATAAATCAGTGAAACAAAGAAGGGAAAAGATTTGCGCACGTGTCCGAATTTCCCCTATATATATATGCGTAAACTTTTATCCTTCTTTCTTCCACTTATTTAGGGTTTTCCGTACGGAACTTACACGTCTAATGTGAACCCGGCCTCAGGGACTACACCTATAGAAACATTCAAATACTCCATGCAGGTGTTTTTTTTATACAGGGCACTCTTTAAAACAAATATTGGCATACAATTGGTTCTCACTGTTAAATAATAAGTGATAGTAGTGGAATAGAAAAATGTTACAATAGTAATGGTTTTTTTTGTTGGTGGTGGTGTTTGCAGCGTTGGGCTAACTGTGGTCTCCATGAGAACTTGCGTCTGCCCGACCGTAATGAGTTCATCCCCAGTAACTTTGACCTGGTCACCAGAGAACCAGAGGTGAGTGGTTGATCCAATCCATCCATCCATCCATCCATCCATCCATCCATCCATCCGTCCATCCATCCATCCATCCATCCATCCATCCATCCATCCATCCATCCATCCATCCATCCATCAACCAACAAGTTCATCCCCAGTAGCTTTGACCTGGTCACCAGAGAACCAGAGGTGAGTGGTTGATCCAGTCCATCCATCCATCCATCCATCCATCCATCCATCCATCCATCCATCCATCCATCCATCCATCCATCCATCCATCCATCAACCAACAAGTTCATCCCCAGTAGCTTTGACCTGGTCACCAGAGAACCAGAGGTGAGTGGTTGATCCAGTCCATCCATCCATCCATCCATCCATCCATCCCATCCATCCATCCATCCATCCATCCATCCATCCATCCATCCATCCATCCATCCATCCATCAACCAACAAGTTCATCCCCAGTAGCTTTGACCTGGTCACCAGAGAACCAGAGGTAAGTGGTTGATCCAATCCATCCATCCATCCATCCATCCGTCCATCCAACCATCAACCAACAAGTTAATCCCCAGTAACTTTGACCTGATCACAGAGAACAGGAGGTGAGTGGTTGATCATTCATTCATTCATTCATTCATTCATTCAGTTATCAAGCTTACCCCTATGACCTGGTGACTTAATCAATCAATCAATCAGTCATTGAGTTTAGTTCCAACAACTTTGATCTAGTGAACTAAAGAACCAAAGGTGAATGCATATCAATAATGATGATAGTGATGATGACATTGATGATGATGATAATGATACCAACCATAAAAATGATGATAATGACATTGTTACACACTCTATAGATTATTTTCCAATTGTAAATCAAACATAGCTTTTACATGTTTTTGGTTTTGTTTCACCACAAATTCCTTTTTGTTTTCGCTTTCAGAATCCTGCCCTTCCAGAGATAATCCGGGTGAGAAGTCAATGATTATGTTAAATACCGTGTGTGTATGTGTGTGTGTGTGTGTGTATTTTAGTGTCTGTGTGTGTGTGTGTGTGTGTGTGTGTGTGTGTGTGTGTGATATTCATTCACGTTCCTGTGTGTTAGTTTGAATACTTTGTCATTTCTGATACAGTTGTGTTGTGGGCAAGAGTGAATTAACCCCTTGACTGCCACCAACATATTACGTACTGACCTGATGACATCACAGAGGAATAACCCTGATATGCTGGCTTTTGCTCTAACATAATCAAGAGAGTAATATCCCCAGACCATTTTCTTAGATTAGCTCTATCACTTGTCTTTTTCATGTCATGATTTGCCCACTGATTTTTTCTTTAATTTTCTCTGGCAGTCAAGGGGTTAATGCCCTCCACTTGGGGTAAGACGTCAATCTGTTTGTTAAAGATAAACAAGTACTGTATTTTTCAGACTATAAGGCCGTACTTTTTTTCCCAGATTGAGACCACTGCGCCTTATGCTATGATTGATAATATAACAACAAGGTATAATAACAAAATCTGAGTATTTCTGTAAAATTTGGGATATGTGCCGTATAATAAAGGTGCGCTTTATTGTAGTACGAAAAATACAGTAGTTATGGAAAAGTTCTCAGAGCCTGCTTTGAGACCAAGAATCTATGCTATGTGTCTGTTCTTATATGTTTGTTAGCTTAAACCACAACAATTTAGTACTGTATTTTACGGACTATAAGGCGATACTTTATTCCCCAGACTCAGACCCCTGCGCCTTATAGTATGACTACTAAAATAGTAAGAAAATATAATAACAGAATCTGAATTGTGTATAATATTTGGGGGATGCGCCTTATAATCAGGTGCGCCTTGTAAAAACACCACACAGTAGTACAGTTGGTTTGCATTGAACTGACTCATGCTCTTTTGTTACGACAGGACACAGATCTGGGTCGGCTGTGGTTCAAACAAGACGACAAGTTTCTCAAGCCCAAAGCCTGCATCAGCTTTGACTTTGCCAGGTAGGACGAGGGAAGGGCTGGGCGTGTGTGAAAAAATATGTTTGTGTATCCTGTGTGAACTTGTGTGTGTGGTGCGTGCATACTTTTCTTTGTTTGTAGCTGCTTTCACAAAAAGGGCTTTCATTCACACTTGCCTTATTCTTTTGTTAGTCTTATTTCTTCTTCTTCTGCATTCCCAAACATGTCCATAATGGGTTGGTTTCGTATGTGTCTGGTCTTCAGTTGCCTGGCCTCCCTGCTGTCATCAGCTGACACATTCCGGATTTCGAAGGAGCTCACTGTAGCTGTGACTTGTTTTAGGTCTGTCCACCGGGTGTTGAATCAAGTTTCCCTTCTCATCAGAAGGGGGGTATTACGGCTCCCCAGCCTGACCGGTCTAGCTTGCGGGAGAGGGAGAGGCCGAGAACTAGCTTAGCTATCGCGCCGGTTGTACGCGCCCGTGCCACATTCGCCATGACTAGGTCATGCCCACCCTGCCCCATGTCCCCGCAGGAACACCCACATTAACGTGGCGTGGAGGTGCGACTTACGGAGTTCACCTGTGCCACATTAGCCATGACCAGGTCATGCCCACCCTGCCCCATGTCCCCGCAGGAACACCCACATTAACGTGGCGTGGAGGTGCGACTTACGGAGTTCACCTGTGCCACATTAGCCATGACTAGGTCATGCCCACCCTGCCCCATGTCCCCGCAGGAACTCCCACATTAACGTGGCGGGGAGGTGCGACTACGGAGTTCACTCTGACATTAGGGACGCACTGAGGCACCCTAAGTGAGAGATCTTCGCAGGGCGTTCTTATTTGAGATGACGATAATGCTGCTGATCCCTAGGTATAAGCTTTCAACTGTTGGTCAGCGCTCTTTTGCTGTCTCAGGACCGACCTCCTGGAACAAACTTCCTCTCTCCCTCCGTCAGCGACCGACCCTCTCTGCTTTCAAAGCTAATCTCAAAACCCACCTGTTCCCCTGTCATTAAAGCTCCGCTCTCTTTCTCTTCTCTCTCTTGCCATTAGGTCTGTTTCTGCTATATTCCATTTATGTAATCCGTGTGTTCGCTTTGTATTGCATTTTTGTTTGATTGTGCTATAAATGCTAACATTGTGTGTGCGCTTTGATTTGATTTCTATCAAGATTCAGCGCCGTATAAATACTGTATGTTGTTGTTGTTGATACTGGTTAATACGACAACAAAACGATGGGTCGCAATACCAGTGATGAAAAATTATGTCTTGATGATGATACCGATGGCTGACGCTATAGCTATTCCCTCCGTGCAGCCCCTATGCCTACATCGACCCCCTTCACGCCAACCTGAACACCATGTTCGTGGAGCTGTTCAAAGACGCGCTCAATGAGTACGCCTACGCAGCGGAGATCGCGGGTCTGGGCTACAGCCTGGTGGGATCGCTCTACGGCATCACTGTAAGTCACATTAACAATCGTAACACTGATAATGATGGTAAATGTAGTTTATTTTGCGCTCATTTAGTATGCATACACTGCAGAGATTGTCAGTTTTAGCTACTGTTTGATGGGAAATCTGTTATGGTTATGTGGGCTCGTGTGGGGTAAGGTAGCAAGGAAATAAAAGTTTCCGTTTCCTTTGTAACGCAGTTGGAATAACTGGGCTAAAGAGATGCCAAGCTGTGACCTGACACGCGTGGTTCTCTTCAGACGTTTCCCTCTCAGTACTTAACCACATTCCCCCAAAGTCCTTCACATTGAAATGTGAAACCAACGTTCCTTATACAATTCGAATGTTAATCCAGACTGCTGTCATGCCTGAGTATTGCCGTCACCCAACTGACTGATCGAAATGATCCAAAATTATAAGATCTTCTTCGATCGCTCAGAGTTTCCTGTCAATTATGAGCGCAGATGCGTCATGCTGCAGTTATGCGCCTAACTAAGAAATAGTTAGGCCCAGCAAGTCAGACTTCGGCTGGAGGAAATCTTTTTGAAAGTGTGTCGTGGAAAAAGGCAGAAGAATGGACCGGTAAGGCAGAAAGATAGTAGATGACAGCAAGCAAAAGGAAAAGGCAGAGTCAAAGAGAGTGACAGATGAGAGGAAGTTACAAGCACAGAACTTCCAGAAGGTGGAACTATTTATGCAAAAGGCCCCCACGGGGGGGGGGGGGGGGGGGGAATTATGAGATGACCGTTATATTTTTCCGTAATGAATAATCGGAGATTGACGAAGTAAAGCTGTCCTGATTAATGGGGGGGTGGGGGGGGGGGGGGGGGTGAGAGGGTGTTTCTGCGATATTGGGGTGTGCATAATTAAGGCTTAGTTCGCCTGTAATTACAAATGATTTTGTCTGTGTTCAGCTGGAGGTGAGGGGTTTCAATAACAAGCTGGAGATATTGCTGAAGAAAATTGTGGACAGGCATGATGATGATGATGATGATGATATAATAATAGTGATGATGATGATGGTGATGATGATGATGATGATGGTGATGATAATAATGATAATGATGATGATGGTGATGATGATGATGATGATGATGATGAATAATATGATGATGATGATGATGATGGTGATGATGATGATGATGATGGTGATATAATAATGTAATGATGATGATGATGATGATGATGATGATGATGATGATGATATAATAATAGTAATGATGATGATGATGGTGATGATGATGATGATGATGGTGATATAATAATAGTAATGATGATGATGATAATGATGATGATATAATAATAGTAATAATGATGATGATGATATAATAGTAATAATGATGATGATGATATAATAATGATAATGGTGATGGTGATATAATAATAGTAATGATGTTGATGATGACGATGATGATGATGACAATATTTATTATTTATGTTCTGTGTTCAGCTGGAGGTGAGGGGCTACAATGACAAGCTGGAGATACTGCTGAAGAAAATTGTGGATCGTCTGACGTCCTTCACCATCAGCCAGGCACGATTCGACATCATCAAAGAAGCTGTGAGTGGTGTGTAGTGTGTGTTTGTGGTGTGTTGTGTGTGTGTGTGTGTGTAGTGTGTGTTTGTGGTGTGTGTGTGTGTGTGTGTTGTGTTGTGTGTGTGTGTTGAATGGTATGTGTGTGTTGTGTTGTGTGTGTGTGTGTGTGTGTGTGTGTGTGTGTATTGAGTTGTTTGTGTGTTGTGTTGTGTGTGTGTGTGTGTGTGTGTTTATGTGTTGTGTATATTTATGTGTTGTGTTCTGTGTGTGTGTTGTGTTGTGTGTGTTTCTTGAGGTGTATGTGTTTTCGTTGTGTTGTGTTGTGTGTGTTTATGTGTTGTGCATGTGTGTGAGTGTTGTGTTGGTGGTTTCAGCTTCACTCATCGTAACCAGTACAACTGTTTTTA
>CM065704.1:44328953-44371453 GCA_017654935.2 Phymorhynchus buccinoides | reverse complement strand
GCCTGATGGTACATGTTTTACCTTTGTTTATCTGCCTGTCTGTCTATCTCTTCGCCTGTCTGTCTGTCTCTGCCTGTCTGTCTATCTATCTACTGACAATTTTGACTATGAAGCCAAATCTCTTGTGCCCAGCCTGCACCGCAAGCACAGGGAGATCCAGCTGCCTGATGGTACATGTTTTACCGTTGTTTATCTGCCTGTCTGTCTGTCTGTCTCTCTGCCTGTCTGTCTATCTATCTACGGACAATTTTGACACTGAAACCAAATGTCTTGTACCCAGCCTGCACCGCAAACACAGGGAGATAGTCCTTTTTCTGATTCCTACTAGTGTAAACAAGTATTACCCCCTTCCCTGCCTTGCTGCGAGATAGTCTCGTAGTGTATGATGTCATTGGTGATGTCATAACTTTTGATGCCATAGTTCTGGGATGATGGTTTTTGGTTTAGATAAGCCAGGAAAGGTATATCTTTAGACCATTAAATTTTTCTCAAATTGAGTCTAGCACTAACAGATTTGTTTCAGCTGCCTGATGGTACGTTGGAGACATGTCTGTCTGCAAACTCTGCCTGTCTGTCTATCTGTCTACGAACCAAATGTCTTGTGCCCAGCCTGCACCGTATAAGGCGAATAGGGCAATTTTCAAGAAAAATCTGAAAAAAATAAAGTAAAAGGCGCCTTCGTTTATAAGGCGATATGCACCTCGCAAAAGAAAGTCGAAGTTTGAAGCCCATGCACGTCCTGTAAACGCTTACCGACCGCCATTACTGCTGTCATAAACGAGAGTTGGCTCCCTTCTCAAATAATCGAACTTCCGTTTTTGCGACTTCCGGTTATTGTGTTTGGACTTTTCTTCGCGGAAACTGGTAGAATTATGGCATTTTAAGCTCTACAACGATGCTTTTTACATCCAATGAAGGGTTATGGCATCTGTTGGATGGCATCTCGGCCGATGATAGGGATTTTGAAGCATTTTGACGTGAGTATTCATCGTATCGGCGACTCGTTGCTACTTTCGATGTTGTGACTCACAGTAGACTGTACTGAGTACGGCAATCGTTGCCTCTCTTCTCACGATTTTGTTCACTAATAGGGTGCCCTCGTTTATTAGGCGCATAGGTCGAAATTGGAGAGAGAAAAAAATATCGCCTTATAGTCCGAAAATGACGGTACTTTTGTTTATCTGCATGTTTGTCTGTCTGTCTGTGAACAATTTTGACACTGAAACCAAATCTCTTGTACCCAGCCTGCACCGCAAACACAGGGAGATCCAGCTGCCTGATGGTACATGTTTTACCGTTGTTTATTTATCTGTCTGTCTATCTGTCTACGAACTGTTTTTCGTTATTATTTCTATCGTTGCAGGTTGTTACTACATTCACCAACAGCCCAACGACGTTCACAACAGCTCCAGTCTGGAGATCTACTACCAGTTGTTATGTCGCATTATTATCATTATTATTTCTATCGTTGCAGGTTGTTACTACATCCATCAACAGCCCAACGACGTTCACAACAGCTCCAGTCTGGAGATCTACTACCAGTTGTTATGTCGCATTATTATCATTATTATTTCTATTGTTACAGGTTGTTACTACATCCACCAACAGCCCAACGACGTTCACAACAGCTCCAGTCTGGAGATCTACTACCAGTTGTTATGTCGCATTATTATCATTATTATTTCTATCGTTGCAGGTTGTTACTACATCCATCAACAGCCCAACGACGTTCACAACAGCTCCAGTCTGGAGATCTACTACCAGTGCGGCATGCAGGGCACGCAGAGCAACGCAATGTTGGAGCTCTTCTGTCAGGTCATCGCCGATCAGTGCTTTAACGTGCTCCGTACACAGGAACAGCTAGGTAACATTGTGTGTGTGTATGTGTGTGTGTGTGTGTGTGTGTGTGGAGGGTGAGGTGTCATATTCATTAGTTAACATGTTCATGTGTATGAGTGTATGTGTGCGCAGGAGAGATTGTGTTCGAGAAGAGAGAGGTGGGGAGTGAGTGTGTGCGAGTATGTCTGTGAGTGTGAGTGCACGTGTGTGTTTTGTGTATGTGAGTGCGTGTGTGTGTTTGTACGTGTCTTTGTGTGTGTGTGTGCATGTGCGTGCGTGCGTGCGCGCATGTTTGTACAAGTGTATGTTTGAGTAAGTGTTTGCATTTCCATGAGAATGTGTTTTCTATGTGTTTGATGAAATGTGTGTGGGTCTGTGTGTATGTCTGTGTGCAAGAGCGCGTTCACTCGCGTGCGTGCACGTACGTGCGTGTGTGTCTGTTGTGTGTGTGTGTGTGTTGTGTGTGTGTGTGTGTCTGTTGTACGTGTGTGTGTGTGTTGTGTGTGTGTATGTGTCTGTTGTGTGTGTGTGCGTGTGTGAGTGTTTCAATGCTGATTGTATAGCACTTTGTGCTCAATAAAAAGCGCTATGTAAGTGTCCGTTTATTATTATTATTATTATTAGTTAACTCGTTACTCGTACAACATTACACAGTATTTTTGCTGCAATAAAAAAAACCACTGAACTGAAAACAAAACATTATTGATCTTTGTAAATTTAAAACCAGAAGTAATTTTGCCTCTGGTGGTGCCAGACTGGTGAGTACAGTGGAGCCTCCCTTATAAGACCTTCAGAGATCACCCAAAATGAGGTCTTAAACGGGAGGGAGTTGTATAAGGGAGGTAATGTTAATGCTTACAAAGAAGGGCAATGTCTCAGAGAAGTAGATCTTAAGTGGGAGGAAGTCTTATAATGGGGGAGGGGGGGGCGTTGTCTTATAAGGGAGGTTCAACTGTAATACCTTATCCGAAATTGAGTAAGGGGTAGATAGTCTTGATTTTTATCTACACGATGATTTCTTTTAAAATCCAGGCTATGTTGTGTTCAGCGGTGTCATCAGTCGATCCAACCATTGCTATTATTATTAATATCAATTCATCATTATTAGCATCATTATTATCCAGGCTACATCGTGTTCAGTGGTGTTTGTTGGGCGAAGGGAGTTCAACGTCTTGGTGTCATCAGTCGATCCAACCATTGCTGTTATTATTAATATCAATTCATCATTATTAGTATCATTATTATCCAGGCTACATCGTGTTCAGTGGTGTTTGTTGGGCGAAGGGAGTTCAACGTCTTGGTGTCATCAGTCGATCCAACCATTGCTGTTATTATTAATATCAATTCATCATTATTAGTATCATTATTATCCAGGCTACATCGTGTTCAGTGGTGTTTGTTGGGCGAAGGGAGTTCAACGTCTTGGTGTCATCAGTCGATCCAACCATTGCTGTTATTATTAATATCAATTCATCATTATTAGTATCATTATTATCCAGGCTACATCGTGTTCAGTGGTGTTTGTTGGGCGAAGGGAGTTCAACGTCTTGGTGTCATCAGTCGATCCAACCATTGCTGTTATTATTAATATCAATTCATCATTATTAGTATCATTATTATCCAGGCTACATCGTGTTCAGTGGTGTTTGTTGGGCGAAGGGAGTTCAACGTCTTGGTGTCATCAGTCGATCCAACCAGAGTTATTATTAATATCAATTCATCATTATTAGTATCATTATTATCCAGGCTACATCGTGTTCAGTGGTGTTTGTTGGGCGAAGGGAGTTCAACGTCTTGGTGTCATCAGTCGATCCAACCATTGCTGTTATTATTAATATCAATTCATCATTATTAGTATCATTATTATCCAGGCTACATCGTGTTCAGTGGTGTTTGTTGGGCGAAGGGAGTTCAACGTCTTGGTGTCATCAGTCGATCCAACCATTGCTATTATTATTAATATCAATTCATCATTATTAGTGTCATTATTATCCAGGCTACATCAGTCGATCCAACCATTGCTAGGAAAAAAAGGAAGAAAGGAAGGAAAAAAGAAAAGAAAGGGTTAAAAATGAAGGCGGAAGTGGTGGTGGGTTGCATGATGAGTGAGCAAGATAGCGGATAGCGGATGAATGATTGGGTGTGGTGTGAGAGTTACATATTTGTTCATGTAAATGTATGTTTCATACTTTTATTTAATATTTTTATTTTACACGGTGGAAGACAAGTTTCCATGTGCGTTGTACAATGGACAATAAAGAAACTTATGACTTCTTCTTCTTCTTCGTTCGCTCAGACAGTTTCCTGTCAAATGAGCGTAGATGCATCATGCTGCCGTTATGCGCCTAACTAAGAAATAGTTAGGCCCAGCATGTCCGACTTCGGCTGAAGAAATCTTTGTAAGATTTATAGAAAGAAGGCAGGAAAATGGACCAGTAAGATAGAAAGATAGCAGATGACAGTAAGCAAAGGGAAAAGGCAGAGTCAAAGAGAGTGACAGATTAGAGGAAGTTACAAGTACAGAACTTCCAGAAGGTGAGGGAACTATTTGTACGAAAGACACCCCCACCCACCTCGGTATCCCCACGGGGGGATTGACTTATGACTTCCTATTATTATTAATATTAATTCATCATTATCATCACTGTTGTTATCCAGGCTACATCGTGTTCAGCGGTGTTCGTCGGGCCAAAGGCGTACAAGGTCTTCGTGTCATCATTCAATCCAACAGATCCCCCGCCTATGTGGAGGGAAGGGTGGAGGCCTTTCTTCTCAAAATGCAGGTACGTGGAACAATGTCTCCCCCCCCCCCCCCCCCCCCCATGGGGAAGCCTTTTGTATGAATAGTTCCCCCACCTTCTGCAAGTTCTGTGCTTGTAGCTTCCTCTAATCTGTCACTCTTTGACTCTGCCTTTTCCCTTTGCTTACTGTCATCTACTATCTTTCTGCCTTACCGGTCCATTCTCTTGCCTTTTTTCACGAAAGACTTTCAAAAAGATTTCCTCCAGCCGAAGTCGGACTTGCTGGGCCTATTTCTTAGTTAGATGCATAACGGCAGCATGACGCATCTGCGCTCATAATTGGCAGGAAACTGTCTGAGGGATCGAAGAAGAAGAATCTGAAAAATCTTCAGACCTGGTTACTCTACACTTTTCCAGCAGTATTCTACTCAATTTGGACCTCTACTACTCTTCAAAATTGATAATAATGCTCTTTAATTCTTGACTGCTACTCATTTCCAGTGAATAGCGTTTGATAGTTTTAATGGATAGGACTACACATTTTGCACCAAAACTACTCATGTCAGCTATCCAGACTACTCAAGACTTGTGTAGGGGTCTGCTGGATTTCAGAGAAAATGAAATTGTTCTCATGGGTACCATATTTTGCGGAGTATAATGCGATGCTTTTCCCCCAGACTGAGACCCCTGTGCCTTATAATGCGACTGATAATAATAGCAAGAAACTGTAATAACAAAATCTGAATTTTGTGTAAAATTTGGGGGTTACGCCTTATGGTTTAAAAAAATCTGTATTCATTTGAAAACGATCAAACAGGAAGATAATTAGAGCAGCAACAAGCTCGAAGCTCGGGTGCGCCTTATAATCAGGTGCGCCTTGTAGTCCGTAAAATAGGGCGATTCAGGATGGAGAGGATGTTTGACTTTCCCCCATGTGAAAGGGGTGTTGAGCGCACTGTGTATCGCCCGCAGGGGGAGATTCAGGAGATGAGTGAGGAGGATTTCCAGAAGCACGTGTCTGCCCTGGTCACCCGACGCCTGGAGAAAGCCAAACGGCTGACCGTGCAGAACGCCAAGTTCTGGACCGAGATCCTGTGTCAGCAGTACAACTTTGACAGGGGTCAGTACTGTGTTGAAAATGTGACTGTTATGCAGTTTTAAATATTGATGTATCCTGTGTCAGCACCTCCTTTTATAGAGGTTGGTACCTATAGAAAAAGAATCATGCAGAACGCTAAATACAGGACATATCCTGTTCATGAAGTTCAACTTTTATAAGGTTGGTACTGTTAATGCTTAGAAATGTCTCAGAAAAGTAGGTCTTATATGGCAGAGTCTTAAAACAGGACAGATCCTGGTCAGCAGTTATAATAGAGGTTGGTACTGTATTATAGAAAGCCAAGAGACTGACATGCAGAACGCTAAATACAGGACATATCCTGTGTCAGCAGTTCAACTTTTATAGAGGTTGGTACTGTATTATAGAAAGCCAAGAGACTGACATGCAGAACGCTAAATACAGGACAGATCCTGTGTCAGCAGTTCAACTTTTATAGAGGTTGGTACTGTATTATAGAAAGCCAAGAGACTGACATGCAGAACGCTAAATACAGGACATATCCTGTGTCAGCAGTTCAACTTTTATAGAGGTTGGTACTGTATTATAGAAAGCCAAGAGACTGACATGCAGAACGCTAAATACAGGACAGATCCTGTGTCAGCAGTTCAACTTTTTATAGAGGTTGGTACTGTATTATAGAAAGCCAAGAGACTGACATGCAGAATGCTAAATTTTGTAGATATAAATACTGTGTCAGCAGTTCAACTTTTATAGAGGCTGATACTGTATATTTTTACTTTTTTGTTATATTTTTACTTATTTGTTCTTTTCACAGAGACGCATCTGTGACTATAAAGTACCTAATACCTAATGTATCTAATGTGTACAATGTTTTGTTATGCTAAAGTGTACAAATGGTTTAAGAAACGCATCCACTTCCCATGCAAAACACTAAACAGGCTTATATTTCTAATGTTTCAGTTGTACTTTGTTAGTATGAAAAGTATGTGTGTGTGTGCTTTGAAGACACACTGACGCATCACGATTAAGTCCCTTGGTTTTTTTCTGGGTAGCTGTGACCCACATACATATGTCTCCAACTTCACATTGAGGCTGCTCTTTAAAATGATGTTTTGTTTTCAATTTGGGGACATTTGTATGGGAGTCAAACCTGGTCAAAACAAGATTTCTTACCAGCTATTAGAGGAAAAACATGTGAAACCCGTGATTTTGACACGTGATCTGGTGGGTCTTTAAGGTAGTGCAGCATTTGTGTTGATGAAAATATGTGGTGATTTTTCAGATCAAGTCAAAGTTTTGAATTGTGAATGTGTTTTAAAACTATATATGTGTTCTTTTTTTTTCTCCAGATAACGTTGAAGTGGAATTTCTCAAAACGGTGACCAAGGACGATCTCTTCAAATTCTACAAGGTCAGATTGATTGCTGGTTCTCCTGTTTTTCTTCTTCTTCTTCTTCTTCTTCTTCTTCTTCTTCTTCTTCTTCTTCGGTTGCTCAGAAATGTTCCTGTCAATTATGAGCACAGATGCGTCATGCTGCCATTATGCGCCTAACTAAGAAATAGTTAGGCCCAGCAGGTCCGACTTCGGCTGGAGGAAATCCTTTTGAGAGTGTTTTCTGAAAAAAAGGCAGGAGAATGGACCGGTAAGGCAGAAAGATAGTAGATGACAGTAAGCAAAGGGAAAAGGCAGAGTCAAAGAGAGTAACAGATTAGAGGAAGTTACAAGCACAGCACTTCCAGAAGGTGGGGAACTATTTTTACGAAAGACCCCCCGGTATCCCCACATGGAGAATCGTAGAGATAACACCATCTTTCTTTTTCCTGTCTCTCTCTCAGGAGAAGATAGCGCACGACGCCCCTCAGAGACACAAGCTGTCCGTGCACATCGTGTCGCAGGCCGGGGACAACGCAGCAGTGACCTCCCCTGAAGGTCCCGCGCAGGAAGGGGACACGCCCGATGGGCTGATGGCGCCACCTCCACTGCCCGAGGTAACCGTCCAATCAAATCGGCGTGGCTTTTTTTTCTCCCCAGGGGCCATGCATTTCTCACTCTGTTCATTTCAACTAAGCCCGACTCAGAATTTCCCAGTTGATCCTGTTAAACTAAAGCCGCGATGCCAAACTTTTATTTTCATGCACACACACACCTTCCCCTCCACACACACACTCGCATATACCCCTTCCTTGTACACACATATACACAGGTACCCCTTCCTTGTACACACATATACACTCACAGATACCCCTTGTACACACACACACACACTCACAGATACCCCTTTCTTGTACACACACACACACTCACAGATACTCCTTCCTTGTACACATATACACTCACAGATACCCCTTTCTTGTACACACACACATACACTCACAGATACCCCTTGTACACACACACACAGATACCCCTTGTACACACACACACACTCACAGATACTCCTTCCTTGTACACATATACACTCACAGATCTTTCTTGTACACACACACTCACAGATACCCCTTGTACACACACACACACACACACACAGATACCCCTGTCTTGTACACACACACACTCACAGATACTCCTTCCTTGTACACATATACACTCACAGATACCCCTTTCTTGTACACACACACATACACTCACAGATACCCCTTGTACACACACACATACACACACACACACAACACAGATACCCCTGTCTTGTACACGCACACACACACTCACCCCTGTCTTGTACACACACACACACACTCACAGATACTCCTTCCTTGTACACACACACACTCACAGATACCCCTTTCTTGTACACACACACACACACTCACAGATACCCCTGTCTACACACACACACACACACACACACACACACTCACAGATACTTGTACACACACACACACACACACCCCACTTTTACATACACTTACAGATACCCCTGTCATTGTACACACACATACACTCACAGATACCCCTTCCTTTTACATACATAACACTCACAGATACCCCTTCCTTTTACTTACATTAATACTTACATATACCCCTTCCTTTTACATACATAAATACTTACATATATACACATATACCCCTTCCTTTTACATACATTAATACTTACATATACCCCTTCCTTTTACATACATTAATACTTACATATACCCCTTCCTTTTACATACATTAATACTTACATATACCCCTTCCTTTTACATACATTAATACTTACATATACCCCTTCCTTTTACATACATAAATACTTACATATACCCCTTCCTTTTACATACATTAATACTCACAGATACCCCTTCCTTTTACATACATTAATACACATATACCCCTTCCTTTTACATACATAAATACTCACAGATACCCCTTCCTTTTACATACATAAATACTCACAGATACCCCTTCCTTTTACATACATAAATACACACAGATACCCCTTCCTTTTACATACATAAATACACAGATACCCCTTCCTTTTACATACATAAATACTCACAGATACCACTTCCTTTTACATACATAAATACTCACAGATACCCCTTCCTTTTACATACATAAATACCACAGATACCCCTTCCTTTTACATACATAAATACTTACATATACCCCTTCCTTTTACATACATAAATACTCACAGATACCCCTTCCTTTTACATACATAAATACTCACAGATACCCCTTCCTTTTACATACATAAATACTTACATATACCCCTTCCTTTTACATACATTAATACACATATACCCCTTCCTTTTACATACATTAATACACATATACCCCTTCCTTTTACATACATAAATACTCACAGATACCCCTTCCTTTTACATACATAAATACTCACAGATACCCCTTCCTTTTACATACATTAATACTTACATATACCCCTTCCTTTTACATACATTAATACTTACATATACCCCTTCCTTTTACATACATAAATACTCACAGATACCCCTTCCTTTTACATACATAAATACTCACAGATACCCTTTCCTTTTACATACATAAATACTCACAGATACCCCTTTCCTACATACACAGATACTTCCTTTTACATACATAAATACTCACAGATACCCCACACACACACACACACTCACAGATACCCCTACCTTTTACATACATAAATACTTACATATACCCTTTCCTTTTACATACATTAATACTTACATATACCCCTTCCTTTTACATACATAAATACTCACAGATACCCCTTCCTTTTACATACATAAATACTCACAGATACCCCTTGTACACACATATACAGAAGCACATGCAATTGTGCCTTTAAGTGTGTGGTTGCATTTCACCAATTTTCTCTCTGTAGATTCTAAGCACATTTTCCAATTAACCCCTTCACTGCCGGAGAAAGTTTGAGCAACTATCTTCTTTATTGTTGTAAAATGAAAAAGAGACATGTTGGACTCAATCTGGAAAGAAAAAATCTAGATATGTCTTTCCAGACTTGTCTAAAACAAACCCCCTAATTCTAGGACTATGACGTCCGAAGTTATGACCTCATCAATGATATCGCTCACACACCGTGGAGCCAGACAGTGAAGGGGTTAACCTTTGAGATCATTTTGTTTTTCCGGTTAAATTGTCTCATTTGTCATTCAGTCTGTCAGCATTTTGACTATATGTGACCCAGCACCATGAAAGGGACATTAAGTGTCAAACTGAGCATTCTGAGAAAATTAAACGTTTTGAAAACTTTGGACAATTCTCTTTCTAAAGATACAAGAACCGTTCTTGTATCTTTTTCCGTCCCAGAGTTATGAGCATTTAAAGTTAGGAGGGTGAGCGTCGGCCATTTTGAGAAAACAGTCTAAAGTCTAGCCTAGCTGAAGAAAATGCATTGACCTACTCGTTTTAAAGCACTCACAAGACCGTTTACAGAACAGTATTAAAGATGATCCTTTATAAATATGAAAGATAAGATGTTAGAGAACACGAACATACCCATAACTCAAAATTGACAAAAAATGACATTTTTGACTTTCCAAGCCTGTTGTGAAAAACTAGCCCAGCGACTTAACTCATTCGCATCGCAACGATTTTGAATTATTAAAAAACCTCACAAATCACTCCAGCCATGCACACAAACAAAACATACATAAACAAAAGGAGAAATGAATGAAGATTACGTATTTTTACTTCAGGTTTAGACATAGGGAAGTGGTAGATCAGACTTTTTTGATGAAAATTATGTTTTATGTCCTCTCGGTCATAGACACATATGGGACATTTGTAAATATAAAGATGGTGGGAACAATCCTGGCTGCAATGCCCGGAGGCAGTGCAACACCAGTAAAGTCCCGAGTTTTTAACAGTATAGATAGGTGTAGCAGTAACCATGCCTCGGTTAAACCTCATCAGCTATGGTACCGCCACATTGACCACTGAGAGACTTCTTTTTTTAATATAGAGACTTTATATAGAAAAACTACACAGATTGGTTCCCCCACAACGAATCACTACAAAAGCAAAGTCAGAGGCAAAATTGTGGTCTAAGGGAGCGAAGCGAGTTTAGAAGTGGCCAAGGTATGATGTGCACACAGATTTACTTCCCTTGAAGCAAATGCATCAAATTGACAGCTACCTTTTAATTCCGGACATACATGGCCGGAACGACTTGAACGAGTTAATGTCTCTTTCGTGTTGCTGGCTCACAAAAAAAATTTCACAGCATCCTTTTCCCATCCACCTTTATCTTGTATCAGTTTTCCGTTTAGCCTCGCTTTGTATTTGAGTCTCAGTTACATTATGAATGTGTTTTTCTCTCCCTTCCAGCCCCAGGTGGTGATGGACATTGCGGATTTCAAGCGCAGTCTGCCGCTATACCCCCTGGTGCGTCCCTTCATCGACCTCTCCACGGCACGCTCCAAGCTGTGAACAACAAGCCGCTAGGAGAGCTCCATTTATACACTTCCCTCTGTCTGATTGTAGCAGGAGAAACATTTAGAATACAGTGGACCCTCCCTTATACAGGCGTGGTAATCTCCATTTATACACTTCCCTCTGTCTGATTGTAGCAGGAGAAACATTTAGAACACAGTGGAACCTCCCTTATACAGGCGTGGTAATCTTCATTTATACACTTCCCTCTGTCTGATTGTAGCAGGAGAAACATTTAGAACACAGTGGACCCTCCCTTATACAGGCGTGGTAATCTCCATTTATACACTTCCCTCTGTCTGTAGCAGGAGAAACATTTAGAACACAGTGGACCCTCCCTTATACAGGCGTGGTAATCTTCATTTATACACTTCCCTCTGTCTGATTGTAGCAGGAGAAACATTTAGAATACAGTGGACCCTCCCTTATACAGGCGTGGTAATCTCCATTTATACACTTCCCTCTGTCTGATTCTAGCAGGAGAAACATTTAGAACACAGTGGACCCTCCCTTATACAGGCGTGGTAATCTTCATTTATACACTTCCCTCTGTCTGATTGTAGCAGGAGAAACATTTAGAATACAGTGGACCCTCCCTTATACAGGCGTGGTAATCTCCATTTATACACTTCCCTCTGTCTGATTGTAGCAGGAGAAACATTTAGAATACAGTGGACCCTCCCTTATACAGGCGTGGTAATCTCCATTTATACACTTCCCTCTGTCTGATTGTAGCAGGAGAAACATTTAGAATACAGTGGACCCTCCCTTATACAGGCGTGGTAATCTTCATTTATACACTTCCCTCTGTCTGACTCTAGCAAGAGAAACATTTAGAATACAGTGGACCCTCCCTTATTACAGGCGTGGTAATCTCCATTTGTACACTTCCCTCTGTCTGACTCTAGCAGGAGAAACATTTAGAACACAGTGGAACCTCCCTTATACAGGCGTGGTAATCTCCATTTATACACTTCCCTCTGTCTGACTCTAGCAGGAGAAACATTTAGAACACAGTGGAACCTCCCTTATACAGGTGTTTTAATCTTCAGGGAATTCTCTCTGAATTCAGAGAAAAGTGAATGTAGAAAAAGAGATGTCAGATGGGGTTTTCAGTTTGAGGATAAGCCTTTTTCCCAAATTGTAACAGTTTAATGTATTTGTCCTCAAGAGAATGTACACCCTGATCACCACAAAGGGCTCTTTACCCGCCATTGAGACCACCATTAAACAATGTCTCCTGAACCCCCCAAATATTGTCAGAGTAAAATGTTTGTCCTCCTTTGCCATGCCTGTTATAAGACCTTCAAAAATCATCCAAATTGGGGTCTTATAAGGGAGGGGTCTATTAGGGAGGGGGTCTTAAAGGGAGGTAATTTTAATACTTGCAAAGAAGGGCAATGTCTCAGAGAAGATCTTATAAGGGAGGGAGTCTTATAATGGGAGGTCTTATAGGGAGGGAGTCTTATAATGGGAGGTCTTATAAGGGAGGTTCCACTGTATATGGAATTATTGTTGAAAATTTGGGTTATGGAATTTTTTTGATGTGTGTGTGATATGCTATGGTATGAATTGGCGAAAAAATACGCCTTGTTCACGTGTTTGTTAATGTGTAATTTTTATGTTTCATAGCTGTTCATTGCTACTGTTAATTGTTTGGGTGAATAATCGTTAATTTCTTGAGATTCGTCAATATCTGTAGTGTGTGAAGCTTTAAAGAAACTTTATGCTAGGAAAGAATAATCCTTTTATATCACAGTGAGAAAGGAGATTTGATTATTTGCACTTTCTAATTCGTCCATGTTTATTTCAGGATGTTCATTTTTGAAACTGGAGAGAACAAAATCCAGGTGTTGGTTAAAAACAAATTGTAATGCAAATGCATTGTTTCTGCCATAGAAATGCGCCAAATGCACCCAATTGTTTTTGGGGGGGGGGGGGGGGGGGGGGGGGGGGGGGGGGGGGGGGGGGGGGGGGGGGGGGGGGGGGGAGGACCTGGGGACTGAGAGAGGTCTGAATAAAAATGGGAGTGGGGATTGGGCAAGTTTTTTTTGGGAAGGGGTTATGCTTGCCGTTAAGACCATTATCTCACCATTTTCTTCCTTCCTTCCATATATCAACCGCAGTCACTTTTGATTATTATGTCACTCTCTCCTTTATTGTTTGGTATATTCTACTCACAGAGACTTATGTCTGTGAAATTCGGGCTGCTCTCCCCCGGAGAGAACGTCGCTGCAAGTGCAGCGCCTACCCCATTTTTTGTTTTTTGTTTTTTTGGGGGGGGGGGGGGGGGGGGCACAGGGTGAGGAGGGGGGCACAGGGTGAGGAGGGGGTGTGGGCACACTTGGAAAACCTAGCTATCAATTTGGCCATACCAGGCAGCGGGATTTCTCCCTGCTCTTACTGACTTTCAACTGCCGTGGGATTTTTACGTGCGTAAAGTGCACGTGTCAGACTAGCTTTAAGTCCCCATCCAAAGTACTGGACGTTCAGTTCAATTTTCCTGTCAAACTAGAAAGAAAGGGTGAGGCCGGGATTCGAACCCGGGTCACTCACGCTGCAGTCACGCATTACATTTAGAAGGCGAACGTCTTAACCACTCTGCCACCTTTCTTCCAAGATTACCATCCTGTTTTCCCCTTCCATCCTTTATTTCTTCCTTCCCTCCTTCCTTCAACAGACTACAGTCGCTGCTGACTGGCTGTTCTCTCACAGTCGTTGGGGATCAGAAGTTTGATCCTACCATCCTTTATTTCTTCCTTCCCTCCTTCCTTCAACAGCCTACAGTCACTGCTGACTGGCTGTTCTCTCACAGTCGTTGGGGATCAGAAGTTTGGTCCTTCCATCCTTTTTTTCTTCCTTTCCTTCCCTCCTTCCTTCAACAGACTACAGTCGCTGCTGACTGGCTGTTCTCTCAATGTCGTTGGGGATCAGAAGTTTGGTCCTTCCATCCTTTTTTTCTTCCTTTCCTTCCCTCCTTCCTTCAACAGACTACAGTCGCTGCTGACTGGCTGTTCTCTCAATGTCGTTGGGGATCAGAATTTGATCCTACCATCCTTTATTTCTTCCTTCCCTCCTTCCTTCAACAGCCTACAGTCGCTGCTGACTGGCTGTTCTCTCACAGTCGTCGGGGATCAGAAGTTTGGTCCTACCATCCTTTATTTCTTCCTTCCCTCCTTCCTTCAACAGCCTACAGTCGCTGCTGACTGGCTGTTCTCTCACAGTCATCGGGGATCAGAAGTTTGATCCTACCATCCTTTATTTCTTCCTTCCCTCCTTCCTTCAACAGCCTACAGTCACTGCTGACTGGCTGTTCTCTCACAGTCGTTGGGGATCAGAAGTTTGATCCTTCCATCCTTTATTTCTTCCTTCCCTCCTTCCTTCAACAGCCTACAGTCACTGCTGACTGGCTGTTCTCTCACAGTCATCAGGGATCAGAATTTGATCCTATCATCGGCACATGAGTGGCGCACTGTCTCCCCAATGCCTCCTTGTCGAAGCTGGTTGTCGCACCTCTCTCTTTCTCAGGAGATCACGATTTGTGCTTTCTCTTTCCAGAAATCGGCAGCTGAAGATAGCGTTGATGTGGGAAAATGTTCTCAATTAAAAGTTAAAAAACACCCACACTCTCACAAATTGAGCCATTTTGTGTGTATGTTTGTGTGTGTGTTCTGAACTGATGAAGACGTATGTAGCGATTGTTGTGTTCAGTGGCTTTGAAGAAATACGGATTACATTTTTATTTCGGCTTGCTTTGGTGCATTTATTTGGTTGATTTAGATTTGGGGAAAATAAGTTTGAAAATTATTTTTGATTGGTTGTGAATGTAATGTGTTTACATTTTCCTTGTCTTAACACACTCCTTTCTTCCCCAACATTCTATATCTGCCCTTTTTGGATTACAGAGTTCTAAATATTACTAATTCCATCGTTTCACAACTTCATGCATATGCATGATGTTTTAATTTTATGTGAATAATTAAAGATCCATGGGGTTGAATTTATAAACCACAATTGTAAACAGAACTTTGTTGTTTTTGTTTTGTTTGTCGACATCGTTTACATTTTGTTGAGGTCTATTTTGAAATGGGGAGAAAGGTTAGCGATTCTTTTTTTAAATCTTTTCGTTCAAGGGTTTGCTTCGTTTGTGAAAAAGCGCACTTAGGCTGATTGTTGAACTGTGTGTTTGATCACTATTTGATTTTCACTGTGGTTGATCCGTATGTTACATTACCGTCATTTTCGGAATATAAGGCGATATTTTTTTCTCCAATTTCGAACTATGCGCCTCATAAACGAGGGTGCCCTATTAGTGAACAAAATCGTGAGAAGAGGCAACGATTGCCGTACTCAGTACAGTCTACTGTGAGTCACAACATCGAAAGTGGTAAGGAGTCACCAATATGACGAATACTCACGTTAAAATGCTTCAAAATCCCTATAATCCGAGATACCGTCCAACAGATGCCATAACCCTTCATTGGATGTAAAAAGCATCGTTATAGAGCTTCAAATGCCATAATTCTACCAGTTTTCGCGAAGAAAAGTCCAAACACAACCTTCGGAAGTCGCAAAAACGGAAATTTGATTATTTGAGAAGGGAACCAACTCTCGTTTATGACGGCAGTAATGGCGGTACAGGCTTCAAACTTCGACTTTCTTTTGCCTTACAAACGAGGGCGCCTTGTACTTTAATTTTTTATATATATTACAATCTTGTGGCGGTACCATAGCCAATGAGGTTTAACCCAGGCGTGGCTACTGCTACACATATCTGTATTATGAAAAAATCGGGACTTTACTGGTTTAGCACTGCCTCCGGGCATTGCCTCCAGTATTGTTCCCACCATCTTTGTATTTACAAATGCCCCACAAGGCCGAAGAGGGCGTAAAACCCTTTTTTCACCTCACTTTAATTTTTTCAGATTTTTCTTGAAAATTGTTCTATTCGCCTTATGCAAAGCAGCGCCTAATGATCCGAAAAATAGGGTATATTGTATTTGTATGTAGGTTTCTCACGAGCCCCTTTCGGTGTGTAGTTGATATTTGTACATGTCTTTTCTTTATGATGTCTCTGCATGCGAGTAACTGACTGAGATACAAGGAATCCATTGAATTCAGGGATTACAAGCACTTTTCATTTAAGGATTATGACAGTGTTGATTTCAACTTTTACCATACACACTTTTCATTTAAGGATTATGACAGTGTTGATTTCAACTTTTACCATACACACTTTTTTTCTTGTTTCCTTATCATTTTCGCATAATCTTTTTTTTCTTCTTCTTATTTACTTCTTCACGATGTATATTTCAATATGCATGGACGATAGTGATGTCTCTTATTTTGCGTTTTGATGTGAATGAAACCAATTCCCCTGTCAGCTCAGCCTGTGATATAGAAATCAAAATACAGGAGAACATACACAAGGGAGACTAAATGTTGGGTTTTTATCATTAAAACTGTGTGTGTGTGTGTGAATCTATCTGTTTCTCTCTCCCTTTGTCTCTCTCTGTCTGTGTTTATCTCTCCCTCCCTCTGTTTCTCTCTCCCTCTCTGTTTGTCTGCCTTGTCTCTAGAAGCGGGTCTGAGTCTCTGTGTCTGTCTGTCTCTGCTCTTTTTGTCTCAGCTTGCCTACCTGTCTCTCTCTCTCTCTCTCTCTCTCTCTCTCTCTCTCTCTCTGTGCCTCTCTCTCTCTCTCTGTCTCTCTCTCTCTCTCTCTCTCTCTCTCTCTCTCTCTCTCTCTGTCTCTCTCTCTCTGTGTGCCTCTCTCACTCTCTCTCTGTGCTCTCTCTCTCTCTCTCTCTCTCTCTCTCTCTCTCTCTCTCTCTCTCTCTCTCTCTCTGTGCCTCTCTCTCTCTCTCTCTCTCTCTCTCTGTGCCTCTCTCTCTCTCTGTCTCTCTCTCTCTCTCTCTCTCTCTCTCTCTCTCTCTGTCTCTCTCTCTCTGTGTGCCTCTCTCACTCTCTCTCTCTCTGTGCCTCTCTCTCTCTCTCTCTCTCTCTCTCTCTCTCTCTCTGTGCCTCTCTCTCTCTCTCTCTCTCTCTGTGCCTCTCTCTCTCTCTCTCTCTCTCTCTCTCTCTCTCTCTCTGTGCCTCTCTCTCTCTCTCTCTCTCTCTCTCTCTCTCTCTCTCTCTCTCTCTCTCTGTGCCTCTCTCTCTCTCTCTCTCTCTCTCTCTCTCTCTCTCTCTCTCTCTGTGCCTCTCTCTCTCTCTCTCTCTCTCTCTCTCTCTCTCTCTCTCTCTCTCTCTGTGCCTCTCTCTCTCTCTCTCTCTCTCTCTCTCTCTCTCTCTCTCTCTCTCTGTGCCTCTCTCTCTCTCTCTCTCTCTCTCTCTCTCTCTCTCTCTCTCTCTCTCTCTCTCTCTCTCTCTCTCTCTCTCTCTCTCTCTCTGTGCCTCTCTCTCTCTCTCTCTCTCTCTCTCTCTGTGCCTCTCTCTCTCTCTCTCTCTCTCTCTCTCTCTCTCTCTGTGCCTCTCTCTCTCTCTCTCTCTCTCTCTCTCTCTCTCTCTCTCTCTCTCTCTCTCTCTCTCTCTCTCTCTCTCTCTCTCTCTCTCTCTCTCTCTCTCTCTCTCTGCTCTCTCTCTCTCTCTCTCTCTCTCTCTCTCTCTCTCTCTCTCTCTCTCTCTCTCTCTCTCTCTCTCTCTCTCTCTCTCTCTCTCTCTCTCTCTCTCTCTCTCTCTCTCTCAATAACATGGGTGCAACGTTTCCTGGTATACAAGGATTTCCTGTTTTTGAATTTTACCAGAAAAGGAATTCCCTTTTCTTTTTTCTTTTTTATCAAACCAGATCGTTGTGTGTCTACTGTATTTTTCAAACACTTTAAAAAGCATTTGTATGAATTGTGAAAAAAGCAAACTAAAATACCTTCATAAATCCATTTTTTTCTTCAGCTGCAGGGGGACATTGCCCCTAGACCCCGGCCTTTCAGGTTTTTGTGTAATTGCACCCATATATGTTCACCCATAGATGTTTTTTAAAATTAGGATTCCCCTTATTATTTATGGTGGAGTCCTGTTGTTATTGTACAACTTTTGTTTCTAAATTGAAATTGTTGAGGGGTGTGCATAACTTTTTTTAGGTGTTTATGTGATATATGTGGATTTATTATATTTATTTATTTTCTTTTTCTTTTTTTGGGCCAAGCAGTTATGTGCTGTTGCATTGTGGTTGCTATTGATATGAATGGATTCCATGTTTCAAAACTACTAACAGGTTTATGTCCATTTACAGGAGTGTGAGTGTTTTGGCAGGGAAATATTGAATTCTTGCAGTTCTAGCCCAGCAGACGATTATTTTGATATCAATTTCGTCAAACATCTGAGTAATGTTCGAATGAATTGTCTTCTTTTTTTGGTGGTATTTGGTATATTCTAGTCTCTGTGAAATTCTGGCTGCTCTCTCCTGGAGAGCGCGTCGCTGCAAGTGCAGCGCCTACCCAAATTATAATAAAAAAATTGGGGGGGGGAGGGCACACTTGGGAAACCTAGCTATCAATTTAACCATACCAGGCAGCGGGATTTCTCCCTGCTCTTACCGACATTCAACTGCCGTGGGACTTTTACATGTGTGAAACGCATGGGTCAGACTAGCTTTAAGTCCCCATCCGAAGGACTGGACGTTCAGTTCGATTTTCCTATCAACCTTGTTGTTCGTTGTTTTTAAGAGAAAGTGAGCATAAATGGGACTGCGGTAGGTGATCAAGTTGTTGTTTGTTTGTATGTGTGCAGAAAGGTTTTTAAATGACCATAATGAAACATGGACATAATATTCCCCCCCCCCCAAATATTTTTGAATTGCGTGTGTCATACTTCTTGTTCAATGAATGAATTTACGCCACACCTTTGTTACTTTTTTTAAGGTGTTGGTTTTTTAAAGAAAAATAGAGGTTGATATTTTGAAAGGTTATGTAGGACAATTCAATGGTAAATATTAACATTTGTATATGGGCTAGGTTCTCACAACAGGCTTGCAAAGTCAAAAATCTCATTTTTATTAATTTTGAGTTGTGTCTTGCTCTCTACCATCTTACCTTTAATATTCATAAAGATTAGTCTTTAATATGGTCTCTTTAATTGTGTTCATATTCACATGATACAGAGGGATCATTCTGTGATGCATCCACATATTGGTTGTGAGATCCACAGTATATTATAAGCACCCCCCCCAGTATAAGGTGAGGCCATTTGGTTGCACTTCTGTAAAGACATTTTGCTGTCTCATCTTCTAGGCCATAGAGTGGCGCTGCTCTCACGCCGCTCATTCCGAGCCCCAACTCGCAGCCACACCCTGGTTTGTCAGGTCGTGGAATCCGAAATCAGTAGTCCAAGGGGAGCGAATTTACGTTGGGTCGTCAGGAGTCAACCTCTCAAGGAGACACTGCGACTGAGTCGTTGATTTCGGTGTCTGGATTTTTATTTTATTTCCTTGACTCATAAACCTTGGGCATGGTTTTTTTTATATATCTAATAATCAATCGGTCAATAAATCAGTGATTCAGTTAGTCAATTAATATGTGAGCGTGGTAACGGGCGTCTTGTCTTCATTGTCATTTCTTCTTTTGGTATTATAATTATGGGGGATTGTCTTTTCTCTTTCTCTGTGTAAATCAAAGATCAATTAAGACTGTTGGTTGCGTTCTGTCTAGTACTCGTGTCATTTTGAAGATGGTGTGTGTTTTGATCATTTTTGCTTTATTTTGCAGCCATTGAAAAGATGCCGTATGTACTGTGTAATGTGTATTTTTTTTATTTTTTTTAAATGAGTGTGGTGTGATCTTTATCGTGATCTGTTGTTGTTGATGAGATGGGAGGAATATCAGACTTATGCAATTAAAAAATAATTTCTTGATTGATTACAATTTGCTTCTCAAAATGGAAACATTTGTGGGTGTGTATGAGTTGGATGGTGTTTATTGTTGGGTGTGGAGGTATTGGATGGAGTGTGTGTGTGTGTATGTGTGGAGTGTGTGTGTGGGTGTGTGTGTATGAGTTGGATGGTGTTTATTGTTGGGTGTGGAGGTATTGGATGGAGTGTGTGTGTGTGTATGTGTGGAGTGTGTGTGTGTGTGTGTGTGTATGAGTTGGATGGTGTTTATTGTTGGGTGTGGAGGTATTGGATGGAGTGTGTGAGTGTGTGTGTGTATGTGTATGTGTGGAGTGTGTGTGTGTGTGTGTGAATGTGTGTTTGTGTGTGTGAGTAGTGTATGAGTGTGTGTTTGTGTGTGAGAGAGAGAGAGAGTGTGTGTGAGTGCGTGCTTGTGTGTCAGTGTGTGTCTCTGTGTGTGTGGAGTGTGTCAGTGTGTGAGTAGTGTATGAGTGTGTGTTTGTGTGTGAGAGAGAGAGAGTGTGTGTGAGTGCGTGCTTGTGTGTCAGTGTGTGTCTCTGTGAGTGTGTCAGTGTGTGAGTAGTGTATGAGTGTGAGAGAGAGAGTGTGTGTGTGTGTGAGAGAGAGAGAGAGTGTGTGTGTGTGTGTGAATGTGTGTGTGTGTGAATGTGTGTGTGTGAGAGAGAGTGTGTGTGGGTGTGAGTGAGTGAATGTGTGTGTTTGTGTGAGAGAGAGAGGGTGTGTGTGTGGGTGTGAGTGAGTGTGGGTGTACATGTTCATGCATGCATGCATGTTTGTGTATGCGCGCGTATACGTGTGTGTGTGTGAGTGTGTGCACATGCGCATGTTTATGTCTGTATACTTGTCTGAAGCGTGTGCCAGCACATGCACACCTTCGATAACGCAAGTTCACATGTATTTAAAAACTCATTCACCATAAAACCCCTTTCAAATACTCACAGAAACTCTTGAACATGTCCATCACAATTGTGACCCAGCACCACGAAAGGGACATTAAGTCGCTGGGCTAGTTTCTCACAAAAGGCTTGCAAAGTCAAAAATCTCATTTTTATCAATTTTGAGTTGTCTTGCTCTCTACCATTTTATCTTTAATATCCATAAAGGACAGTCTTTAATATGGTCTCTAAATATTCCAAAATGTGTATTAAAATGTGTAGGTTGAAGCATGTTCTCAGGCCAGGCCAGACTGTAGACTGATTTCTCAAAATGGCCGACAGTCACCTTGCCCAACTTTAAATGCTCATAACTCTACATCAACAAAATGATACAAGAATGGTTCTTATATCATTAGAAAAAGAATTGTCTGAAGTTTTCAACTATGCCATTTTCTCAGAATGCTCAGTTTGACACTTAATGTCCCTTTCGTGGTGCTGGGTCACAATTATAATCCCACAGCTTGCCAGACCACAACAGTCATTTACTTTGCAGGAATGTCGGTAACGTTCACCCTTTCCCCTACAAAGCTCAAAGAAAATTGGGCTTTCATGTATTTTACTCACCCCCTCAAATGTTTGCATAGAAAATTTTGACCAAGAAGCCACATTCTGCCAGTTTTGGGAAAGGGATAGGGATAGGATCAGCCTAGGTTTTTTTTCAATATTGAATATCAGCAAATATCTTCGACCTGATGAAGTTGGCTGATTGACTTGAAGAAGAAGAGGCCAGACTTTGAGATTGAGGGTCGTAAACATGAGGCGGGGCATATCTATGGTACGAATGAATGAAAAATGGTGTTTTACGTCCTCTCGGTCTGGAACAGACACATATGGGACATTTGTAGATACAAAGATGGTGGGAACAATACTGGAGGCAGTGCAACACCAGTAAAGTCCCGATTTTTTAACAATACAGAATTGTGTAGCAGTAACCACGCCTCGGCTAAACCTCATCGGCTATGATACCACCACAAGTATGATACTGAAAAGTGAACTCTTCGGGCTTTTTGAATATTTATAGTACAACTCTGAGAAAATGAGAAAATGGAGTTTTACGTCCTCTTGGTCTGAATCAGACACATATGGGACATTTGTAAATACAAATATGGTGGGAACAATACTGGAGGCAATGCCCGGAGGCAGTACGAAACCAGTAAAGTCCCGATTTAAAAAAAATTAATACAGATAGGTGTAGCGGTAACCACGCCTCGGTTAAACCTCATCGGCTATGGCACCGCCACAAGTAAAGTTTCATGTACAACTCTGCCCAAACTTTACGTGATGAGCACGAGCACAAATAAAGTTGTGTGATTGAAAGCGTATTAATACCATATTCCCTTTCATAACAAAGAGAGAGTAAAACGTGAGTGGAAACACGTAGTTTTTTTATTTGATTTTCAGATGGTCTTTAATAGGAATTGTTCGGAAATAATTAAGGGGAGTAATTTCATGGTGTGTGGGAGTGATCTCGCCTAATTCAATCGGTCAAACAGGGGAAGTTACTCTACCATCAGGTAGATCCCCAGCTCTCGCCTCGTGTGTTTGAGTAGACATATAGCACTTAAAACACCGTGCGTCATTCTAAAATTGATGTCATTTATATTTTTACGTCACATTTTGCAAATTCTATTAGTTTGTGGATACTGGCCGCCCCTCATTTTTCTAAAACAAATGTTTGCAAATCGCTGACTCGCATCCTGCGGATGCAAGCTTCGGCGCCATGCCGCCATGGTTGCTATGGTTTTGACCGAGTAAGTCGAGGTAATCAACTCTAATTTTCACTAAGTGCTCTCCCCTAGTTTTTTTTTCTTCTGAAAATCGGAAGAAAAGTCACCAAGATCTTGAGCTATCCAGATTGATTTTTGTTTTATTTTGCGATCATTTCACTTTTAGCTTCGCACATTTAACTGCACAATTTGCACATTAATTTTGCACATGAAATTATGGCTATTGTAGAAAATGTATAACAATTTTTCGCGTTTTCAAGGCAGTCGGTACATTATCAAAATAAACGATTTTCTTTTAATAGTCCCGGCACAGTAGTAGTAGTAGTAGTAGTAGTAGTAGTAGTAGTAGTAGTAGTAGTAGTAGTAGTAGTAGTAGTAGTAGTAGTAGTAGTAGTAGTACTAGTAGTAGAATAGGGACTAATCAAGCCGTTAAGCTTTTTAGCAGTCCCATCGATTTCCAATTTGATATTTTTTTCTTCTTTTTAGCGGTCAAGTTTTACGGTTGAATTTTCCTATAATACAAAAATTAATAATCAATGCTTCTAAATACATTTACTAATTTTGGAGAATTATCAAGACGATTTTTGAATATATTAACATTAGGTGCACATTTTAAATCAAAAGTTAAATCATTCCAACAATTAGCAGCTCTGTTAGTAAAACAATTTTTTCTAGTGTTAGTTTTACATTGCTTAATAAAAACTTTACCGTATGAATTTCTGCATTGAGCTGATTTAAATATGTTATTCCAAGAAAAATCAACAAGGCCATTGAATATCTTATGTGTGCTTCAATAAGGTCTCCCCTTACCCTTCTTCCTTTAAGTGAGTATAAATTTAAATACAAAAGTCTATTTTCATAGGTCATGCTTTTACATCCCTTAACCAATTTTGTTGCCCTGCGTTGAACCTTCTCAATTGCTTTTGATTGATATTTATACTTCGGGTACCATATTGTATTGCCATACTCTACATGCGGCCTCACTAAAGCTTTATACAGTTTTGAAAAAATGTTGTAGTCAATATTAATAAATGTTCTTTTAATTAGACCTATCATTTGATTAGCCTTATTTACGCAAGTTTGGATATGACTATTGAAGGACAAATCCTTGTCAAATATCACCCCTAGGTCTTTTTCACTTTCACATGCTGTTACTGTGCACAAGTCATTGTTCTTAAACATAGTGTATTCTTTATTAGGATTATTTCTACCGAAATGCATAACCTTACATTTGTCTGCGTTAAAATATAGATTCCACAGGTCATTCGTCTTCCCTCCACTCCCCATAACTCTTCTCCATCGCCCAAGACATCACTCTACACTCCCACTAAATGCAAAGACATTCGCTTCCAAGCACCCTGTCATGTGTTTGTCTGTTTTTATAACTTTTCTCACTTTCTGCCGATAAAGCTATCACTGCTGTTCAAAGAGGGACGTTTAGTTTATCTACATTTTCTTCTTTTTTCTTCAAGCCAACCGAAGTTTTCCATAAATAACCTTTCACAAATAACAGTCAAGAATATGTTGTAGTATATTTCGAAATAAGTTATATTAGTTTGCTATTGCTAGATTTTCACTCACGGGCAGTTTTATTTGTTTGCGATATTCATTGTATTATTTAAGAACATTTTCTACTAAATATGTTGCATGATAGTACACAACAAAAAATAGTTTTTAACAATAAATCTGATGCAAGAAATATATAACAAATACTATAAAGAACATACAGCCCAAATATTTTTGCATGGACATGCTTGGTGCAGTTTTTATCTAAGATTTCTTGATTCAGTGTTTTAGCTAAACAGCTTGATTTTGTGTGTTTTGAACGGTTGTGCCAATGCATGCAAACTCAAAATATTATTTTCCCCTCTTGTCGGTTGGGATGCAACGGACAACCAAGAATGTGAAAAACCACCATGACGTTAGAAGAGCTAAATGACATTTTCACTTCAATCCTCTTTATTTTCAGTTGTGAAATTACATTTGTCTTCTTATTTTCTCTCTCCTTCTTTCTGCCCCAAACCGACAATGTCAATAAACAGTTGAAAATTCAGAATGGGTGAAAGCACCGAACTTCAAAACATTACAATATTGCAATAGAAAAGGGGTGTAATCATGTTGAGAGAGAAAAAGAAAGGGAAAGAGAGAGAATGAGAGAGAGGGTGAGGGGGGACATAGATTTGGGGAGGGGGTTGAGAAAGAGAAGGAGAGAGGGGGAGATGGGAAAGAGAAGATAGAGATAATACGAATATGAATACGATTTTTTTGTAATGAAGGAAAACTGGATAAGGTCAATCAGATATTTTTTTACACCGTGCCCTCAAGCACCAAAAAAAGAAAGAAAGAAAAATGAAAAGAAAAACCGAAATATGAAAGAATGTTTAAATACAAGGGGGGGAAATGAGAGAGAGAGAGAGAGAGAGAGAGAGAGAGAGAGAGAGAGAGAGAGAGAGAGAGAGAGAGAGAGAGAGAGAGAGAGAGAGAGAGAGAGAGAGAGAGAGAGAGATTCATATGCATTAACTTCCCAAGAATAAATCATCCGCCAGATTTACATGACACATTCTTTTCCCGGTGGTAGAGGTTTGCGGCTGTGATCGAGGATCAATGCGAATTCTGATTTACTTACTACGAAAATTCACTGTTGACTCCTCTCTACAAAGATGTTGGGAATAACAGTAAAAGTATAAATAAATAGATACGTAAGTACAGACATAAAGAGAAGTAAATAAACGTATGAATAAATAGACAAGTCACCATACAAATATTACTGTAGCAATATGTTTTTGATAAAACAATGAATTTAAGCAAAAGTAGAAGATCCGAAAGTTATCTGAAACAAACATACAAACGAAGAAACGAATCATCGAGCACACAAACAACCTCCGTATTTTTTGCTAAGTTTGAAGGTTTTAAAAACATTAGATTTCATTCTTGCAGTAACTCAGATCCATTTGTTATTCTAGCTCAACGGAACAACTATACAAATTAGCTGTAGTGGGGGTTTTGTGCTGTCCCAACACAGTAGACAAACTTTTTTCTCCTTTTGTTTTCTTTGCTGTTAACAATGCCAACAATCAATCGATGTCTTTGTGATCTGGGAGAGAATTTGGCACTTACAGAACCATCCTTGTAAGCTTCTTCTCTCAACATTGGAATAGTTTATAGGGAACACATTTAGGGGGGGGGGGGGGGGGGGGGGGGGGGGGGGGATTACATTGACAAAAACAAATATCAGGTTTACTTAGCCACAAAAACGCCAATTAATTCTCGTGGAGTTTTTCTGCACTTAAATTTTATGTTAAAAGCTTTACATTTATGTCCTGGGATCTAATTTTTGTTTGTTTTTAGATTAAAACAGATGCAAACACAAGACTGACAAACAGAAACACAGACGAACACTGCACACAGACGGACAGACAGGAAACATAGAGACCCTCATTCTGCTCGCAAGGTAAGCCCAGTTCTTAGAAACAGAGCACCTCGTTAGCCTCACGTTTACCCACAATGCAAGAGTTCCTGCGATTACCCACAACCCAAAAGTTCATAGGATTACCCATAATCCAAAGAGTTCTCATGGCTTCCGCTTCCCATTTTCGGCACAGATTTGAAGCAGACGACATCGTTGTGAGTCACTTTTAGGGCGCCTCCATTCGACTCATGAGCATCATCCACAGCATATTGGGGTTCATTCGCCCCCAGCGAGGCGGGGGCCGGGTAGGGGGGTATGGACGAGGGCGGTACGGGGGTGGGTGGGTGTGGGGGCGGTAAGGAGGCAGGCCTTCCCCTCCTCCCCACCCTCCCCCTCCCCCACCCCCAGTCCCCATGGGAATATGGCCGCCTGTCCACTCGGGTCCCGTGTCGATAATTGGAGGAGGAGTGATGGGTGGAGGCGGAGTTGTCGGTATTGGTGCTGAAAATGAAAACAGAAAGTTGTTCAGTAATAATAACTAATGATACTATGGCTCCCCCCACCTGCGTGCGCATCTCGACCCTTCCAACGGAAGTGTCGCCATCTTAGTCAGATTTGTGTGTAAACAGCATCGATCTGGCATTTTTCAAACAAAGTTACTGACTAAGATGGCGGTCTCCCATAATACGGCACGCTCCTTGTGGTCGGATATGACGACACGCGGGTACAAGCCATTGGCTGCGAATCATCATCATCATTATCATCATCATTAACATCGTCATGGTTGTCCTTCGGATTCGAGGATGCTGCGCCTTCACCGGTGTGGATGCAGCATGTGGCTACAAACGGGGACCAAACTCAGAAGCACACATGCCGTGGCAGGTGGGACATGGAACACCAGCTGTGACAGAGACACGTGCAGCTCATCAGCATCAACAACAACAACAGCAACCGGGAGTAGTCGATCCATATACCCAGCCGTAAAGGGTTTTTTCAGGATTTGTAGGACTTAAATTTAGCTTTACGTCCTCCCGGCCGAAGCCATATGGGACAGTTGGGGGGGAAAAGGGGGAAAGGGAAAGTTTTTTTAAGTCTTTCTTAAAATAAAGTTCTTCTAAATTTCTTTTAAATACAGTTTTTTTTTTAAAGTTTCTTTAAACAAATTTTAAATTTTAATTTTAATTATTATTTCAAATTTCTTTAAACAAAATTTAAATTCTTTTATAATTTGTAGTTCCTATTATTTTGTTTTGATTAAAGGTCAAAACCTTAATTTACTGCCATGGCCCGCATAAGGACCGCGATTAAATATTATTACATTTGATTTTAAATGTTTCTATTAAAAATGCCTTTATGCTGACTCTAAGCTATCTTCCGAATAAAATTCCCAGGACCACTTTTTTTTAAAACTCAACAAATGTTTAAAAATCGAAAAAGGTCTTTAGTTATAAACAGTATGTACAAAATATTCTTTATTTACCAAAAAAGGTTAAAAGCTTTTAAAATCACAAGTATTAGTTTTGCTTGAAACATAAATTGTTGGATTTAAAACCCTGTGCTTTATCTGTGTGCTGGTGTTTACGGTTGAAATTGCAGTTTGTTTGCTCTTTTGCAAAGTGCAAAGAGAAGTTGTTGATGATTATAGAGTGAGATTTGTAGGAGCACACATCGTGCATGAAATAATGGGTTGTTGTTGGCACGGTCCTCGGGTCCGAGGACCAGTGGGGAACTCCCTGATGGCTGAGCCGCCTACATGTAGAGTTGAGACTGCGACTCCCAGTAATACACACCTGTAGTGTTAAAAATTCGGGACTTTACTGGTGTTGCACTGCCTCAGGGCATTGCCTCCAGGATCGTTCCCATCATCTTTATATCTTATAATGTCCCATAGTCTATGTGTCTGTTCCAGACCGGAGGACGTTAAGCAGAATTTCATTGGACTCCCAGTGTCAGATATCTAACACCTGACGTTTTACCTCTTCTCCATCGCTGCAGAACTTCCCCCCGCCTGAGCTGAGTTGATTTAAAGTGAAGACCGGTGTGGCGTTCTCAAAATGGATTTGTTCTCAACATGTCAGCGCATGTGCGAAATTATTTGTTGTGTATTCAGGTTATGGTTAGGGATAGGGTTAGGGTTAGGGACAGGAATAGAGTTAGGGATAGGTTTAGGGTCAATTTAGTGTCGAAAGATACAATTTGATGGTACGCCATGATCGATTTCGCACATGCTCAGACATGTTGAGAACAAATCCATTTTGAGAACGCCACACCGGTACGCGCAAACCGATGAAATAATAGGTACAGAGGCATCATCATGATCATTGTTGTTGAAGTTGAACTTTAGACGTGATTGAGGCGTCAATTGATGCCTGTTCACCATTCAAGGTGGTAGACTTAGACGTTATGCGCGTGTGGTGGTGCGAACGACTAAGTCAGTGATAGCATTCTGGGTAGTAGACTGTAGGGAGCTTCGACCAGAGGGCGTCTAGGTGTGACTTGAAGGCGTTGACAGAGGGTGCCGTCACCACAGAGTCTGGCAGGCAGTTCCAAAGGTTGATTACTCTAAGAGAGAAGAAGTTGCCTCTAATCTGGAACCTATGGTGCCCTTTAGATAATTTCAGAGAGTGGCCTCTATTGTCTCTGCCAGAAGTAGTGTTCAAAGTGTTCACATTGATAAATAGGGTAAGACGGGGTAAAAAGCCTATTGGCGGGTAAGAAGCCCATGCCAATTATCTCATGAAATAAAGAAAATTTCAGTCAAATTTACCCATGAGACGAATGCTATCCATTAACACTCGTCTCATGGGCAAACTGTGACTCAAATTTGGTTTATTTCATGCGATAATTGGCATGGGCTTCTTACCCGCCCATGGGCTTTTTACCCTGTCTTCCCCTATTGTGCACATACTTGAACAAATCGATCATGTCCCCACGCCTACGCCTGTGTTCCAGACTAGGGAGATGGAGATGAGCTAGACGTTCAGGATAAATGTTGTCCTTAAGATGGTCCAGTAGCTCTGTTGCTCTGCGTTGAACATCTCCGACTTCATGGCACAGCGCGTTGCTGTAGGGTTGCCACACCGAGTGACCGTGCTCCAGAATAGTCGTCATCATCGTTGTCACACCGAGTGACCGTGCTCCAGAATAGTCGTCATCATCGTTGTCACACCGAGTGACCGTGCTCCAGAATAGTCGTCATCATCGTTGTCACACCGAGTGACCGTGCTCCAGAATAGTCGTCATCATCGTTGTCACACCGAGTGACCGTGCTCCAGAATAGTCGTCATCATCGTTGTCACACCGAGTGACCGTGCTCCAGAACAGTCGTCATCATCGTTGTCACACCGAGTGACCGTGCTCCAGAACAGTCGTCATCATCGTTGTCACACCGAGTGACCGTGCTCCAGAAAAGTCGTCATCATCGTTGTCACACCGAGTGACCGTGCTCCAGAACAGTCGTCATCATCGTTGTCACACCGAGTGACCGTGCTCCAGAATAGTCGTCATCATCGTTGTCACACCGAGTGACCGTGCTCCAGAATAGTCGTCATCATCGTTGTCACACCGAGTGACCGTGCTCCAGAACCGTGCTCCAGTCGTCATCATCGTTGTCACACCGAGTGACCGTGCTCCAGAACAGTCGTCATCATCGTTGTCACACCGAGTGACCGTGCTCCAGAACAGTCGTCATCATCGTTGTCACACCGAGTGACCGTGCTCCAGAACAGTCGTCATCATCGTTGCCACCAATTTATATTTCCATCTTGGTCACCACGAGCAGCAGCAGCAGCAGCAGCGGGGAGATGCCTTTAGAATATCTTTAGAAACTATCTGTTTGTTTTGCTCTATCATCACTAGTCTTGCCCTTGCCTTAGATTTGCACTTTGCTTCAAATAGCATGTTCCCTGCAGTTTCAGGGAGGGGGCATGTTCCCTGCAGCTTCAGGGAGGGGGCATGTTCCCTGCAGTTTCAGGGAGGGGGCATGTTCCCTGCAGCTTCAAGGGAGGGGGCATGTTCCCTGCAGCTTCAGGGGAGGGGGCATGTTCCCTGCAGCTTCAGGGGAGGGGGCATGTTCCCTGCATGTTCAGGGGAGGGGGCATGTTCCCTGCAGGTTCAGGGGAGGGGGCATGTTCCCTGTAGCTTCAAGGGAGGGGTCATGTTCCTTGCAGCTTCAATGGAGGGGGCATGTTCCTTGCAGCTTCAATGGAGGGGGCATGTTCCTTGCAGCTTCAATGGATGGGGCATGTTCCTTGCAACTTCAAGGGAGGGGCATGCTCCTTGCAGCTTCAAGGGAGGGAGCATGTTCCTTGCAGCTTCAAGGGAGGGGGGCATGTTCCCTGCAGCTTCAGGGGAGGGGGGCATGTTCCCTGCAGCTTCAAGGGAGGGGGGCATGTTCCCTGCAGCTTCAGGGGAGGGAGGCATGTCCCCTGCAGTTTCAGGGGAGGGGGCAGTGCCCCTTCACATTCCCACGGGGATGCTGCCCTGCCCCCAGTAGCCCATGGACGCCTGCATGCCTTTCAGATTTCCTAAGATTTTGTAGAAGCATCCATGGGCTTAAGGTTATACCACAAAGGCTTAGTTTGAGTGTACAAACGCTAGATCAATCAGCCGCACTGCAGCATTTCCAACATGGAGTGTCGTTTTGCTGTGCCCCTGCAGCATTTTCATCCCCATATCAGACACCACCCCGCAAGTCACGTGTCACATTCCCTCTTATACTAGGAAGATTTCTTAAGATTCCTTACTAGCTATAAGAGGGACAACACGTGAAAACCGTGATTTTGACACGTGACGTGGTGGGTCTTTGACCAGCTTTCGCCTCAGGCTGGTTCATGGGTGTTACTCTTTCAGCTTTACAGTGATTTCAGTATTTTTAATTTTACCAGAAACTGAACTTTAGATTTTGATAATTCAACCCCCCCCCCCCCCCCCCCCCCCCCCCCCCCCAAAACAAAAAACACCACACCCCAAAACCAACCACAAGCGATTTGGGGCGTTTTGAACTTGGTTGTTCTATCTTAGAAGTTTACAAAGGCAATGTAATAATTTGACAAGGCTTATCAGACTCAAACTGTCTCTGTCTATCATTTTAACTGTCTGTCTCGTTATCTCTCTCTCTCTCTCTCTCTCTCTCTTAAGTTGCTCCTCTGAATCGTCTGACGGGGCTCTGCCCCTATACCCTTCAGGGGCCATGGGTCCCTGGACCCCTGCCTTTCAGGTGTTTGTTATTTTATTTTGGGGAGTTGCACCCATGCTGGTTAATTACTAGTAATCTTCTGACTCCCGAGTCCTCTTCAGTACCCTACTTACTTGTAGTAGTCGTAGTCGTAGTTGTTGTAGCCGTCGTCGTGGTAGTTGTAGCAAGCGTAGTGGTAGTAGTTGGAAGCTCAGTAGTAGTAGTAGTAGTAGTAGTTGTAGGAGGCTCGGTAGTGGTGGTGGTGGTGGTAGGCAGGGGCGTGGTGGTGGTGGTGGTGGGCGGGAGGGTGGGGGGTGGGGTTCCGGTGGGCACATAGTCCGTGGCGGTCTCCACCATGTTGAAGCCGTCGTCCGGTGTCAGCTGGTGCAGCTGGTTGTTGCCGTCAGGGCCGTCCCCCAGGGGCAGGGCTTCTGTGCTGGGTGCGGGGGTGGTGGGTGCGGCGGTGGTGCCAGCCAGCACCGGGCGACAGTCTGCAAAACGTGAACAACACCATTAGTTTAACATTCACAAACAAATACCTTTAAAAGTCAATAGAAACGAAAAACAAAAGTTCAAAGCTTAGGGGAAAATGAGGTAAAGGGCCCTCGCTAGGGTAAAACGCCCCTAACGATTTATAGTAGGGAAACTCCTGGTAAAACAACAACAAACCTTGGCCGATTCATTTTTCACAATGCCAATTTTGCCTTTATTGTCTTGCCAGTGGCAAAGTTTTATTAATAAAAAACCCAAAGCGTTTGCATTGAACTTTCAAGTTTTAAATCCCTTCTTTTTCTGGTGTTGTGTGTGTTTTATGGCATGGGGGTAGGGAGGGGCGGGGAGTTACGGCTGGTTTTTTGGTGGGGGGGGGGGGGGGGGGGGGGGGGGGTGTATTGTTCTTGTTCAGTTGCTGATTTTTGTCTGTCTGTCTGTCTGTCTCTCCGTTCTCTTCTCTTCAATACGAAGAGGTGTCTTTCTGTTCTATGACATTGCCAACTCAGCGACAAGGCAGCTTGATCATATGGTGACACATCTTCCATCAAAGTTGACGCACGTAGAGGTAGCTCAATGTTGGCCGGTATACACCGGGCCCAAATCGCGAACCAGCATAATTATAGCTACAAGAAGAAACACAAAGCAAATCACACGTGCAGATACAGGCTGCAAGCACATTTACATTATCAGACAGACGGGCAGGCAGGCAGGCAGACAGAGAAAACACACAGAGGCACACAGATACACGCAGACAGACACACACACACACACACACACGTACGCGCGCACGCACACGCACGCACGCACGCACGCACACACACACACACACACACACACACACACACACACACACACACACGCGCGCATGCACACACACGTTCATGCGCCCCCCCCCCCCCCCCCAATGTCATAGTCCTAACTACTATATTCCCAATGCTATGGTCCTAACAGTACTATATTCCCAATGTTACAGTCCTAACTACTATATTCCCAATGCTATGGTCCTAACAGTACTATATTCCCAATGTTACAGTCCTAACTACTATATTCCCAATGCTATGGTCCTAACAGTACTATATTCCCAATGTCATAGTCCTAACTACTATATTCCCAATGCTGTGGTCCTAACAGTACTATATTCCCAATGTTCCAGTCCTAACTACTATATTCCCAATGCTATGGTCCTAACAGTACTATATTCCCAATGTTACAGTCCTACCTACTATATTCCCAATGCTATGGTCCTAACAGTACTATATTCCCAATGTTCCAGTCCTAACTACTATATTCCCAATGCTATGGTCCTAACAGTACTATATTCCCAATGTTACAGTCCTAACTACTATATTCCCAATGTTCCAGTCCTAACTACTATATTCCCAATGCTATGGTCCTAACAGTACTATATTCCCAATGTTCCAGTCCTAACTACTATATTCCCAATGCTGTGGTCCTAACAGTACTATATTCCCAATGTTACAGTCCTAGCTACTATATTCCCAATGCTATGGTCCTAACAGTACTATATTCCCAATGTTACAGTCCTAACTACTATGTTCCCAATGCTATGGTCCTAACAGGGTGACAGTACACAAATCTTCATAGCCAAGAAATATGCAAAGCAGATTGCGTCATGACAAATTGTGGACATTTATAGTAAGCCTAGTCGATCAGTCACTTCTCTCCTCTACAAGCCAATGCATTAAATCTCTGTACGTATGGCAACACCCTTTCTTCTTCTTCTTCTTCTTCTTCTTCTTCTTCTTCTTCTTCTTCTTCTTCTTCTTCTTCTTCTTCTTCTTCTTTCTTCTTCTTCTTCTTCTTCTTTTCTTCTTCTTCTTCTTCTTCTTCTTCTTCTTCTTCTTCTTCTTCTTCTTCTTCTTCTTCTTCTTGGTTTAAATGATTTTTATTGACCAAAAAGCACATTATTACTTCTTCTTATTTCTTTCTTCTTCTTCTTCTTCTTCTTCTTCTTCTTCTTCTTCTTCTTCTTCTTCTTCTTCTTCTTCTTCTTCTTCTTCTTCTTCTTCTTTTCTTTTTACTATCCTCACTCCTCCGTCTTTCCTCTTCCTTGCTCTTCGTGTTCTACTTGTTCTTGCTCTTATTCTTGTTCTTCATGTTAAGCAAGCGTAACGGCAACAACAAGCTTAAAGCTTATACTGTGCCAACGTACTATGCATGCATTTCTGAATGGCGGCTAGCAAGTACAAGACTAAACAGGTTGATCTAAACATTATCAAAGAAAAATTTAATAAAGATAGGTACATTTCAAATCCTTCGTGAAATATACATCAGGAAACCAAAGAAAATAAGAAAAAAGATAAATCCAAACTTTGTTCTTCTTCGATTCTTCTTCCTTCTTCTTCTTCTTCTTCTTCTTCTTCTTCTTCTTCTTCTTCTTCTTCTTCTTCTTCTTCTTCTTCTTCTTCTTCTTTCTTCTTCTTCTTCTTCTTCTTCTTTTCTTCTTCTTCTTCTTCTTCTTCTTCTTTTTTCTTCTTCTTCTTGGTTTAAATGATTTTTATTTTTCATTTTCTTCATTCTTCTTCTTCTCGTTCTTCTTCTTCTTCTTCTTCTTCTTCTTCTTCTTCTTCTTCTTCTTCTTCTTCTTCTTCTTCTTCTTCTTCTTCTTCTTCTTCTTCTTCTTCTTCTTCTTCTTCTTCTTCTTCTTCTTCTTCTTCTTCTTCTTCTTCTTCTTCTTCTTCTTCTTCTTCTTCTTCTTCTTCTTCTTCTTCTTCTTCTTCTTCTTCTTCTTCTTCTTCTTCTTCTTCTTCTTCTTCTTCTTCTTCTTCTTCTTTTCTTCTTCTTCTTCTTCTTCTTCTTTCTTCTTCTTCTTCTTCTTCTTCTTCTTCTTCTTCTTCTCTTCTTCTTCTTCTTCTTCTTCTTCTTCTTCTTCTTCTTTTTCTTCTTCTTCTTCTTCTTCTTCTTCTTCTTCTTCTTCTTCTTCTTCTTCTTCTTCTTCTCTTCTTCTTCTTCTTTTTCTTCTTCTTTCTTCTTCTTCTTCTTCTTCTTCTTCTTTCTTCTTCTTCTTCTTCTCTTCTTCTTCATTTTTCTTTCTTTCTTCTTCTTTTTACTCTCCTCACTCCTCCGTCTTTCCTCTTCCTTGCTCTTCGTGTTCTACTTGTTCTTGCTCTTATTCTTGTTCTTCTTTTTGTTATTCATTTTTTTTCGACATCATCATCGTCGTCCTCGTCGTCCTCTCGTTCCCTAATTCTCCTCTTCCTCCTCCTCCTTTTCTTACTTTTCACTCTTTCCCACTCCTCCTCCTTCTCCTCCTCCTCCTCTTCCTCCTCCTTCTTCTTCTTACGTGCACATATGGGTGTTTGAGTCATGCGCCTATGTTTTGGCCACATTCCGGGTGTACGTGTGGCAGACGACACTCGAAGTTCTGCTGAGTGGCAGGCAGCAGAAAGGGCGGCGCAGTCATCCTCCCTCACCACAGGTGTTGTCTGATTTGGCATACGGATGGGGCGACGTACGATGACTCGGATGATCTCTGCAGCCATCAATGCCCAGTAGCTGCTCCGGGTACACCGGAGGTGAGGGCCTCTACTGGGAGGAATCACATGTGCCTGCAGAGACTGCTGGACTCGAAGTGTGTCTCACGCCCGTGTGTCGATAACACCAGCATCCCGGTATGGAGAAGGCCGCCCGGTGGTCCTGAAGACGGCCTTTGAGAAAAGGCTAGCAACCAGCAACCCACGGACAAGTACAGCGGGCATTGAGATCGACGACCTACAGGTTGTCTCACAATGCTCCGAACAACCTACGGGCTGTCTCACAACGCTCCGAACAACCTACGGGCTGTCTCACAACGCTCCGAACAACCTACGGGCTGTCTCACAATGCTTCGAAAACCTACGGGCTGTCTCACAATGCTTCGAAAACCTACAGGCTGTCTCACAGTGCTTCGAAAACCTACGCTCTGTCTCACAATGCTTCGAAAACCTACGGGCTGTCTCTCAATGCTCCGAACAACCTACGGGCTGTCTCACAGTCCGTCGAAAACCTACGGGCTGTCTCACAGTCCTTCGAAAACCTACGGGCTGTCTCACAATGCTTCGAAAACCTACGGGCTGTCTCACAATGCTTCGAACAACCTACGGGCTGTCTCACAATGCTTCGAACAACCTACGGGCTGTCTCACAATGCTTCGAACAACCTACGGGCTGTCTCACAATGCTTCGAACAACCTACGGGCTGTCTCACAATGCTTCGAACAACCTACGGGCTGTCTCACAATGCTTCGAACAACCTACGGGCTGTCTCACAATGCTTCGAACAACCTACGGGCTGTCTCACAATGCTTCGAACAACCTACGGGCTGTCTCACAATGCTTCGAACAACTTACGGGCTGTCTCACAATGCTTCCAACAACCTACGGGCTGTCTCACAATGCTTCGAGCAACCTACGGGCTGTCTCACAATGCCTCGAACAACCTACGGGCTGTCTCACAATGCTTCGAACAACCTACGGGCTGTCTCACAATGCTTCGAATAACCTCCGGGCTGTCTCACAATGCTTCGAATAACCTCCGGGCTGTGTCACAATGCTTCGAACAACCTACGGGCTGTCTCACAGTGCTTCCCGCGACGACGATGCTGATTCCGCCCCAAGCATCAAGGACAGGGACACAGCCCAGACTCCGACTCCGTCCGAATGATCCAGTCTCAGACAGCGAACCCCAACGTTCACGGGTCCGCGATGTTACCGGAATCATTCACGACGGCTGCCACGTCTGGACCACTGCCTCATCGCCACTTCATCACCTTCATCCCCGAGAAGACCCTGCTGTCTTCAGGAATATCGTCCATAAGAGTCTACGACGCTAACATAACCTTCAACCTATGTTTCGGAATTCACCCATTTTTAGACAGTCGTGACAGAGAGAGAACTCGAACTCGAACTCGACATTTTTAATGAGGATAAACTGAGTAAGCATAAATAACTGCTTCTTTTCATCAGGTCCTCTAAAATAATGACATATGAAGTGAATAAATAAATAAATAAATTACAAAACAAACTCAAATGGTTCAAAAGTAAACAATGTAACAACAAATTCAAAGAACAAGGACAACATGAAGAGAGAAGAGAGAGAGAGAGAGAGAGGAGGAGGGAGGGAGGGAGGGAGGACGATCACATGGTGACAGATTAGCTGTACAATGTGTCTGTCAAATCTTTCGCTGTTGTCATCCCCACCTAGATCAAACACTAATATTGGATTTCTCGTCTGACTTCCGCCTCTGCCGCCTCGAAAAAATGAGTCATTGAGTCACTAAGATGATGATTATTTATGTAGCTTATGGGAGTATTTTGAATAGAATAGAACAGAACACTTCATGACAGAACATCAGGACAGAGCAGAGCTGAACAGAATAATAATAATAATAATAATAATAATAATAATAATAATAATAATAATAATAATAATACTGGATACTTGTAAAGCGCTTTACTCCCGTGCAGGGAGCTCAAAGCGCTATACAAAGAACTAAACACTAGAATACAAATGAGTAAGCATATACATTAAACACAATCCAAGAATACGTGAATAATAATCAACATAAAAACAAGCATCAGTCAACACAAGCGTTAGAAACAATAATCAATAAATGAGTTATCAACATGTAAAGAAGCACTTGTCAATACAAACATTAGAAATAATAATGTAATAATGATAATGACCACAAATGACAGCAGACCACAAATAACAACAGAACAGAGATGAAAAGAATTGAACCACACAGAGCAAATAAACATTAGCTACATAATAATTGTATTCCACGAGACTGGAAGCAAAAGCTAGTCTTGTCAGCATCTCGAAGAAATCTGGCTTCCATGTAAAAGTCCTCGCCACAGATCGAAGTTGGAAGCGAGGGGGCTTGCGGGCAAGTCTGCGGATTACCTCACGAAACAGCTCTCAATATCTAAGAAGAACAAATATAATTTGGGTACAAACAAAACGTGAAGATCAAGGAGGCTGTGAAGTCGTGGGTCCGGGAGGGAGAGTGATGACTGATGGTACAGCCTGCACCCACCTCCCCTCCCTTCCTGAGGTTAATTGTTCAGGGCTGAAACGTGTTACTGATATTATAAAGGAGGAGTGGGAGTGGGTGTGAGATGGCGGCCCTTTGGCCCAGAAGGCGTAAAATCTCTATTTCTCTCTCTCTCTCTCTCTCTCTCTCTCTCTCTCTCTCTCTCTCTCTCTCTCTCTCTCTCTCTCTCTCTCTCTCTCTCTCTCTCTCTCTCTCTCTCTCTCTCTCTCTCTCTCTCTCTCTCTCTCTCTCTCTCTCTCTCTCTCTCTCTCTCTCTCTGTGTGGGATGGGTTATTCTTTCTGTGTTTTTATCTATAAAGAAAACTTTTACAGCGCTTAATCTTAAAGCTCTAAGCACTTTACAATGTAGCAAAATAAATTCTTTTTTAAAACAACCCCTTGCATACATGCATTAACATACTGACTACCCCCCTCATTCACCCACCCACCCACCCACCACCCACCCACCCACCCACACACACACACACACACACACACACACACACACACACACACACACACACACACACACACACACACACACACACACACACACACACACACACACACACATGTACATAGCTAAATATTGATCATTAAATAACATGCTACAATCAGATTACATCAATTATCAATTTACATATAAACAAGTTTCACATTTACAATGGCAGCAGCAAAAGTAAAGTACACATAGGCACATGGAAGGCTCGTAAACAGTCAGAAGTAGACAAACACACACACACACACACACACACACACACACACACACACACACACACACACACACACACACACACACACACACACACACACACACACACACACACACACACACTCACACACACAACAACAACAACAACAACAACAACAACAACATACAGTATTTATACAGCGCTGAATCTTGATAGAAATCAAATCAAAGCGCACACACACGTTAGCATTCATAACGATTTCAAACAAAAATGCAATACAAAGCGAACACACACGTTTGACATAAATTGTATACAGCAGAAACAGACCTAAAGGCAAGAGAGAGAAGAGAAAGAGAGTGGAGCCTCAATGACGGGGGAACAGGTGGGTTTTGAGGTTAGATTTGAAGGCTGAGGTGGTCGGTCGCTGACAGAGGGAAAGAGGAAGTTTGTTCCAAGATGTCGGTCCTGAGACAGCAAAAGAGCGCCGACCAACAGTTGAAAGCTTATACCTAGGGATCTGGAGAGAAAGAGGGTCAGAAACTGAACGTAAAGTGCGAGCTGGCGTATAGATGGAAATATTGTCGCAGAAGTAAGATGGAGCAGCTTTATGGATAGATTTATAGCAAAGGGTGTTTAATTTATACTCAATTCTGTCTGCGACAGGAAGCCAGTGCAAAGAACGGAGAAGAGGGCTAACGTGATCGAACTTTTTCTTCCTAAGGACAAGACGAGCAGCTGTGTTTTGAATACGCTGGAGACAAGATAGAGAAGAGACTGATAGGCCAGAAAGGAGAGCATTACAGTAGTCAATACGAGATAGGATGAGGGAAGTAACAAGTTTTGCTGTGGCTTCATCTGAGAGATATTTACGAATATAGCCAATGCGACGAAATTGATAGTAGCAGGACTGACAGGTCTGAGTCAGGAAACTCTGCATGGAAAGAGTATTGTCCAAAGTGACACCTAAGTTTTTGACAGAGTCTGAGAGGGGAATGGTATTCTTACCCAGTTGGATTGACTCTATGGAAACAGAGGCTAGTTTGGTTTTTGTTCCTACAAGCATTGCTTCGGTTTTTTCAGCATTTAATTGAAGTTTATTTATTTACACACACACACACACACACACACACACACACACACACACACACACACACACACACACACACACACACACACAGAGGTGTAGAGTGACATCGAGGTAACGCGTTCGCCATGTGTCAAGTAAACCCGAGTTCGAACCTGGGTACAGGGGATTTTTCCTCTCACTTTGCACTAGGCCTTACGGTCTGAACGTGGAGTCTTTCGGATGAGACGATAAACCGAGGTCCTGTGTGCCCATGCACTTAGCGCACGCTAATCCCAGTGGCAACGAAAGAGTTGTCATTTGATCAAAATTTACCCCCCCCCTTTCCTTCCTCATCAGTCACACAAAAATCGCATGCAGCAACAACAAAAAATGGGTGGCGCGCCTCTGGCTGCGACGCACTCTCCAGGTGGGGAGTAACCCGAATTTCACAGAGACGCCTCCGTGAATACCTAATACCTAATAATAATAATAATACACACAAACACACACACACACACACACACACACACACACACACACACACACACACACACACACACACACACACACACACACACACACACACACATGCACAAGCACGCACGCACCCATTAGGCCTATATGCACTAGAAGAGACGAGCTCATCAAAACAAATCAAGACATACAAGTAATAAATAGATAATATAGTGTACAACAACGTTAAAAGAAAATGTATTCACATACTCGCTATTCACCCATCCCACTCCCCACCCCCATAACACACGCGCGCGCACGCACACACACACAGACGCACAACACGCGCTTGCCCATCACACATAAACCCGCTCATCAACAATAAGAACAAAAGCGGAAGCAGAGGGAACACTGAACACTGAACACTGAACACTGAACAACTTTATATAACAAGGATGAAGATTTTAGGCAATAGGAAGAGACCTGGGAGAAAAACAGGAGAGGAAAGAGAGAGAGGGTGGTGGTGGTGGTGTGTGTGTGTGTGTGTGTGTGGGGGGGGGGGGGGGGGGGGCAGTTGTGAAACTAATGAGAACCGACGTTGTGGATCTTTGTTAATACTTTCTGTTGTCGCGCGCGCGTGTACGTGTAAGTAATTATCTTAATCTTCCTGATTAATGTGAATTTGCTTGACTTGTATATTTGTATGTAGATTTTGTGTGTGTGAATTTTCGCTCGTTGTCACATACACCAGAGGATGTTCTTATTTGCATTGTTAGGTTTGTCGTGTGCTTGTCCTTCACTTTGTTCTATTTTGTCCTGTCAACTAGAGGAAGACGGGGTATAAAGCGCATGGGCGGGTAAGAAGCCCACCCCAATTATCTCATGAAATAAAGAAAATTTCAGTCAAATTTGCCCATGAGACGAATGCTAGACATTAACGCTCGTCTCATGGGCAAAATGAGACTGAAATTTGCTTCATTTCATGAGATAATTGGGGTGGGCTTCTTACCCGCCCATGCGCTTTTTACCCCGTCTTCCCCTACGTTGGGTTTTTTTTCCTGAAGAAAATCTGTTTAACGTCCTCCGGTCTGAAACAGACACACGTGGGACATTAGTAGATATAAAGATGGTGGGAACGATCCTGGAGGCAATGCCCAGAGGCAGTGCAACACCAGGAAAGTCCCGATTTTTTAACAATTTTTCTTTCCTTTTTTCTTTCGTTCCCTGCTTTCATTAATACAACAACAAAAAAGCAATACATTCATGCATGTAAGAAACTGTTAAAAACAACAAACAAACATTCTGTTGTCCAGAGCTGAGTTCTGGCTGAAGTTTTCTTTACTCTGTTTTCAATCCCAAACAAGACGAATAGAAAAGCAAGCAAGTAAACCAACACCAGACAAGAACAGAAAGAGACAGACAGACAGACAGACAGACAGACAGATAAACAGACCAACAAACGCAAGGGAACTTACTGTGTTGTAGAAAAGCCACCACTAAAGAGAAGACAATCCATCGACAGTTGGTGTTCACGCTGAAAACCAGTCGCCTCCTTCTGTGTGATGATGACGACGATGTCGATGTTGTTGATGGCAATGAAGAAGACGATGATGACGACGACGATGACGAATGCTGTGATGTTCTTTTCTGAAGATGATTAAAGGAAGCCATTCTGAAACATAAAAAGGAATAATAAAATGGATGCAAAAACACACACATAATGGTGTCGTCAATGTTTTAACCAGTTGTGTGCCTCAAAACCTCTGGTTTTCTTATGACAAGAAAAACGTTGTTCTTGTTCACACACACGCACACGCACACGCACAGAGAGAGAGAGAGAGAGAGAGAGAGAGAGAGAGAGAGAGAGAGAGAGAGAGAGAGAGAGAGAGAGAGAGAGAGAGAGAGAGAGAGAGAGAGAGAGAGAGAGAGAGAGAGAGAGAGAGAGAGAGAGAGAGAGAGAGAGAGAGAGAGAGAGAGAGAGAGAGAGAGAGAGAGAGATAGAGAGAGAGAGAGAGAGAGAGAGAGAGAGAGAGAGAGACAGACAGACAGACAGACAGACAGACAGACAGACAGACAGGGGTAGTATTTTAACAAGGGTTAATTGGATAAGCAGACACACCACGTTTTCCATGGTG
>CM065704.1:44308953-44323953 GCA_017654935.2 Phymorhynchus buccinoides | reverse complement strand
ACAACAGGTCAGAACTCCCTTCCCATCTTTTGTCTTTTCATCCTTGCGACTAGACCTGGCAGTCAACATTTTCAGCTTTCAGAAACTTTATTTTACAAGGAAAAGAATTTAGGCTGGGCCTAGTCTTCCATTCTGTCCTTAATGGACCGGTGGTAAGGCAGAAAGATAGTAGATGACAGCAAGCAAAGGGAAAAGGCAGAGTCGAAGAGAGTGACAGATTAGAGGAAGTTACTAGCACAGAACTTCCAGAAGGTGGGGGAACTATTTATACAAAAGACACCCCCCCCCCCCCCCCCCCCCCCCCAGTATCACCACGGGCGTTTCTGCTATTTGATTTCATTGTCCCTCCTCCCCCCCCCCTCTCTCTCTCCACCGCCCCCCCCCCCCCTTTTTCCCCTTTTTCATCCTTTCCATTTTCCTCGTTCTTAACCATGTCCATCTCCGTTGTGGGTTTTTCCCTCCCAGTGATCAAATATCTTTTAATTTTCTGATCAATGGTTTTTTTGTTTTTTTTAAAATAGAAGCCCTATTTGCTGTCTATAAATTGACCGACTGCAACGAATAAATAAACAGAGACGAATATTCTGATCGCTTCTCTGCCTTTTGGCTAAGACAGTGATTCAGGAATATAAATTTTTGTTTATATCCTGGTTGGTTTGTTCAGCCCGTCGTACATGGCGAAAGCCGATACGCGACGTTAAACTGAACTTCCATCCGAATAAATAAGCAACTAGTAAATGAATCTGGGTCTCAAACTAACCACACAAACACTTTGGGGACGTTTCACAGAGGCTAACGTTACGTTGAGCTCGCTCACATCGGCAAAAACGGTCTAAGAAACACCCTTGCTGATAGTTCGCGTGACGTTTTGTTCTTGCCAAACACCGAGCAAGCGGCGAACTATCCGGAACTAGTAGGGGGTGAATACATTTCTTGTTGTTGATTGGTCCATTAAAGTTTGCTTTAAAAAAAAATTAGACCAAACAAACTAGAGCTTGTAATATTCTTCCGCAAACGTTTTCTAAAGTGTTTCTTAGTCCCCGTTTGGCGTAAGCGTGATTCGCGCGGTGACCTTTATCTAGAGAAACTAGACCCATGATTCAAGCTTTCAAAACACGAAGGTGTTTTCTTCAGGAATGAATGACAAGGAAGTGACGACAGACAAAAGCATTCCAGGTACAAGTGAACTTATCAGAGACAACATCATAATCCAGTGATTCCGATGCCGCATAGGAAATGACTGAATCTCGTTATTGTATTCATTTTTTGTTGACACTAGACAATAATAATGCTATTTAAACCTATAAACGAACTATGATCGTTGCATCATAGGAAATGACTGAATCTCGTTATTGTATTCATTTTTTGTTGACACTAGACAATAATAATGCTATTTAAACCTATAAACGAACTATGATCGTTGCATCATAGGAAATGACTGAATCTCGTTATTGTATTCATTTTTGTTGACACTAGACAATAATAATGCTATTTAAACCGATAAACGAACTATGATCGTTGCATCATAGTAAATGACTGAATCTCGTTATTGTATTCATTTTTTTGGACACTAGACAATAATAATGCTATTTAAACCGATAAACGAACTATGATCGTTGCATCATAGTAAATGACTGAATCTCGTTATTGTATTCATTTTTTTGGACACTAGACAATAATAATGCTATTTAAACCGATAAACGAACTATGATCGTTGCATCATAGTAAATGACTGAATCTCGTTATTGTATTCATTTTTTTGGACACTAGACAATAATAATGCTATTTAAACCGATAAACGAACTATGATCGTTGCATCATAGTAAATGACTGAATCTCGTTATTGTATTCATTTTTTGTTGACACTAGACAATAATAATGCTATTTAAACCGATAAACGAACTATGATCGTTGCATCATAGTAAATGACTGAATCTCGTTATTGTATTCATTTTTTGTGACACTAGACAATAATAATGCTATTTAAACCGATAAACGAACTATGATCGTTGCATCATAGTAAATGACTGAATCTCGTTATTGTATTCATTTTTTGTGACACTAGACAATAATAATGCTATTTAAACCGATAAACGAACTATGATCGTTGCATCATAGTAAATGACTGAATCTCGTTATTGTATTCATTTTTTGTGACACTAGACAATAATAATGCTATTTAAACCGATAAACGAACTATGATCGTTGCATCATAGTAAATGACTGAATCTCGTTATTGTATTCATTTTTTGTGACACTAGACAATAATAATGCTATTTAAACCGATAAACGAACTATGATCGTTGCATCATAGTAAATGACTGAATCTCGTTATTGTATTCATTTTTTGTGACACTAGACAATAATAATGCTATTTAAACCGATAAACGAACTATGATCGTTGCATCATAGTAAATGACTGAATCTCGTTATTGTATTCATTTTTTTGGACACTAGACAATAATAATGCTATTTAAACCGATAAACGAACTATGATCGTTGCATCATAGTAAATGACTGAATCTCGTTATTGTATTCATTTTTTGTGACACTAGACAATAATAATGCTATTTAAACCGATAAACGAACTATGATCGTTGCATCATAGTAAATGACTGAATCTCGTTATTGTATTCATTTTTTGTGACACTAGACAATAACAATGTTATTTAAACCGATAAATGAACTATGGCCGTTGCATCAGTATTGTTTAAAAAAATCGGGACTTTCCTGGTGTTGCACTGCCTCCGGGCATTGCCTCTAGGATCGTTCCCACCATCTTCATATCTACTAATGCTACATATATGTGTCTGTTCCAGACCGGAGGACGTTAAACAGATTTTCATTCATGGTCGTTGCACCTACTACCCTACATTCTAAGCGCAGGGTTCAATTCCCTTCCACTGACAAAGCATAAATGCACACCCTTCCCCCTTCACGTGTCAACCTTTCACAGATGGGCTTCAAATCAATCTCGCATCCATAACGTTCATGAATATTCATTGACAGCACACAGCCCAGGGATCGGCTCAAACGCCTTTAGTTCCTTAAAGATACACTGACCCACCACGATTAATATAAGTCCCTTGGTTTTTTTCTGGGTAGCTGTGACCCACATACAAATGCCCCCAACTTCAAATTGAGGCTGCTTTTTAAAATAATGTCTCGTTTTCAATTGGGGGCATTTGTATGGGAGTCAAACCTGGTCAAAACAAGATTTCTTACCAGCTATAAGAGGGAAAACACGTAAAACCCGTGATTTTGACACGTGATCTAGTGGGTCTTTAAAGCGCAAAATGTACCCGGATGACCCCCCTCCTGCATTTTGTGTGTGTGGAAAATGTACACAAAATATGGAGATAGTGCAAGGTAGAGTGACTCGGAGGTAACGCGTTCGCCTCGTAACCAATAAACCCGGGATTGTTCCAGGCCGCAGGGGAGTTTTCCCGCTGACTTTCCGCTATGCTTCTATTATGGTTTGAACGCTTAAGTCTTTCGGATCAGACGACAAACACCGAGGTCCCGTGTGCCCATGCACTTCGCGCATGCTAAAGAATACCAGTGGCAACGAAAACGTTGTTATTTGGGTCAAAATCCCCCCCCCCCCCCCATTCCCCATCAGGCGCACTAAAACCGCATGCAAAAAGAAGTGGCACAGCACTAGCTGCGACACACTCTCCAGATGGGAGCAACCCGAATTTCACAGCGACGAGTCTCTGCGACTATAAAAGTGATGCCAATTTCCCCCCCATTAAAAACAACAACAACAACAACGCTAATTTCAAAACAAACAAGTGCAACGCCGAGCGGCTGCAAAGTCCCATCGCAGCATCGCCGAGGTACTACGAAATCGGAATGTGTCGGCTGTACACATACATAAAAACGCATCAAAACAGCACGTAACTACATAAAAACGCATAAAAACAGCACGTAACTGAATAGTTTTTTTATATATAGCCTTGGGGTTCGGACCCGTGATTTGAGCGCGCGCGATCATGCACACACGCGCGCAAAGAAAAATTCATGACAACTGTGTTATAGTTGTGAAAAAACCCTGCATTGAAATACATGCAAAACTTCGCGAGATATTAGCGATTATGTGTTTCGGGGTTTGAACCCCGTAACTGGTGCGACCTTGACCTTAATGTAAAACTAAATACATCAGTGGATAGCTTGCATCTTGGCAAACTAATATGCCAAATTTGATGATGATAGACTGAATAGTTTTTGAGAAAAACGGACGGATAGCCGGACGGACGGACGGAGGCACGCCGGACGGACGGACACCGGACGGACGGACGGACGGACGGACCAGACAAAATCAATAGCTCCCCGAACCTTCGGCTCGGGGACTAATCAATGAAGATTCTGTGCTTGTTCCTCTGTACCTTATTATATCTGCACCGAGCTAGGTGATGGTGCCGTACGTGGCTTTGGTGGGGGAGAGTTGTGTGCCTTTAATAAAGAGTTATCCACCTTAGTTCAGTTCACTATCTTCTCTCCTAGCCTCCCCATTTACATCTACAGCATCCAAAGGTTATAGAATGAGAGGAAAACAAGATGGCAACGCCATATAAACGTAGTACCAGTTACCAGCAACACCCACACATATATATACCCCCCCCCCCCTCACACACACACACACACACACACACACACACACACACACACACACACACACACACACACACACACACACACACACACACACACACACACAAATAAATTGTATGCCAATTGTAAGGTTAGAATGGTCTCCCTTGAATTTCATCAAATTAGACCTACTGATGACATTCAGGGGAGTTAATTTTGAACTCTATGGTCATTGCGTATTTTTGTATTTAATAATTTCCTGTATTTTGTATGGCATTGTTTAGAAATGAGATATTTTGCAACAAAATAGTATTAAGTGACCACTTTTCAGTATACCTACTTTGGTTTAAATCCACCCATTATCTTTTAAATCATCAGTGATAAATAAGTCAACTATTATTTAAGATATTTTTTTTTTTTTTTTAAATATTCAAAATGTGCTCACTGGGATTATGTCGATATGGCTTGTCGTTCTGTGAATCTGACATGATGGGCCGCATCTGCCTATATACCGTGGCGGTACCATAGCCGATGAGGTTTAACCGAGGCGTGGTTACTGCTACACTTATCTGTATTGTTAAAAAATCGGGACTTTACTGGTGTTGCACTGCCTCCGGGCATTGCTTCCAGTACCGTTCCCACCATCTTTGTATTGACAAATGTCCTATATGCGTCTGTTCCAGACCAAGAGGACGTAAAACACCATTTTTCATTCATTCGGGCCGCATCTGCATGGTCTAAGGAATCGTTGTGCCAAGTTTTATTACGATCGGTGTTGTGGTTTAGGTGCTATGGACTAGCACATATTTTGGTCGTGTGTATTAGTAGGAAATGTAACTTTCTATCGAAGAGCTCTTTAAATTTACTCAGCAAAAAACAGACCCTTTTGACCAAGCCAACGTTCCCTAATATAAGAGATCAACGCCATTTGTTCAGTGATGACAGTCAGTCACACATACATCAACATCAGCAGGCTTTGTTTTGTCACACAGCCCCCCACACCCTGAAGATTTGACCCACAGGCGAAAAATCTCTATAGTGACTGGTCATCAAAGAGAGAGATGATCGGTCATTACCTTTCGTTGTCTGTCACCATGTCCACCCACACCGCTTCCTCATGGCCAGGCCCTGTTGTCATGAGTGCGTCTAAGACAACTAATCCGGTGTCATGAGAAATAAGTACCTACCGTGAAATAAATACCCTTCAAAAGCGCACTAGAGCCATTCTTCTTTCGTGTGATAAATAAGTCAACTATTATTTAAAATATAGATATTTAAGTGCTCAATCTACACAGAAAGAACCAAGTAATAGAGCGGGAGGGTGTACATCTACATTTTTGCCGAGAAATCGATATACAAAGCCATGCCACTTTGTTTCGTATTTTACAAAATGGCGGACGATATAAACAACCATCCGTGCAAAGAAAAAGAAATAATAATAAATATTAGGAAAATATCCCTGACTGACTTCTCAGTATTTAATGATGAATCTTCTATTCTTTCTGCATGCCACAAGACGCCTCCGAATGTATTTAGGGGCGAATCTTTCCCAAACAGCAAACAATTTGAATGAGGAAAAGAGTATTTATTTCATGGGTAAAATATTTTATGCAACACCGGGGTGGAAAATGAAAATGAGACAAAGCTACCACCCCGATTGATAGCTTAGACTAATTTTGCATTTTACATCCCGGATTAGTGGCTTAAGCCGCCACTCACGGCTACAGGGCCTGACGTCATCCAAACGTGGCTTTTCTGAACTCTCAGTGCTAGAACGGGGGTGGATTGGGATGGGAACCAGGGATGTGCGTTTCTTTGTCTGTCGACCTGGTCTGTCTGTCGGTCTGTCTGTCTGTCTGTCTGTCTGCCTGTCTGTCTGCCTGTCTGTCTGTCTGCCTGTCTGTCTGCCTGTCTGTCTGTCTGTCTGTCTGTCTGAAAAAGTGAACAATATAATCAAACATGAATATCAAGGTTCATGAGAAATGATACTACTAATTCATCTCCAGTGATTAGCTAAATATACATGTCTAATTATCTTGATTATTTGGTCATGTATGTTCATGAAACGTTCCCTGTGCGCAAAGGAGGCCTTCGCGAGCATGCATTGCATAACATCACTGTGATATACCGCGTCGTTGCAAAGCCTATTCGGTTATAAGATTGTTGGGTTTTTTTAAAATTATTTTGTTATCATTATTTTTTTTTCCACCATTCTCAACGCACTTTACTTTTTTTCCCTCTCTCTCCACACACTTTTGTATTTATCAAAAAACAACTAAGATGGACATTGTTCTAAGTTACTACACATGACAAAGAGCAACTGTTGCATGGCAAATTATTATTAGATAAGCTTTAAGATATATCTTTCACTGCATTCCCTTGGTGATGCTGGTGAAGAATTTATGGTTATTGGGGTCTACGACCAACGGTTTTGGTACTAGACCCTCAAAACCAAAGCTTAATGCATACTCTTGGTGATCTACCGCAACACCAAATTTAAAGTGATTCTGTCCAGCGGTTCATAAGATGTCCTTGGGTTAGACAGAAGAAGAAAACAGAAGCCCGCGAATTTATACTTCTTCACTCACATAAATGTGGCGGAGGACAATAATATCACGTTTTGTTTGTTTGTTGTTGTTGATATGAACGACATAAGGCTTATATTGTATATTATTTCATTTCTAACAAGATTTCAAAAACGTTTCATGTTATGGTTATGAGGTCACCCATTTAAATATGTCACTCAATTACTTGAATAATACAAATTAATTTGTTTAATTAGTAATAATCTGTGTTTCGCTGTTTGACACAAGCCTATTTCTGACTTCATTGCAGTTCATGATGTGTAGGCCTACATCTTTCTTCACGTAGGGGAAGACGGGGTAAAAAGCCCATGGGCGGGTAAGAAGCCCATGCCAATTATCTCATGAAATAAAGAAATTTTCAGTCACATTTTGCCCATGAGACGAATGTTGAAATAAAGACAATTTCAGTCAAATTTGCCCATGAGACGAATGCTATTAACACTCGTCTCATGGGCAAAATGTGACTGAAAATGTCTTTATTTCATGAGATAATTGGCATGGGCTTCTTACCCGCCCATGGGCTTTTTACCCCGTCTTACCCTACGATGTAAAAAAGAGTGTTCTCAAATGTTGTGAAGGCGAAATAGCTTTTATTTTTTTAACAATGTCTACGAGTGTTACATCATAACAAAGATTGCTTCATAATATAAAATCTGAATTTATTTCAACGAAAAAGGGAAACGGAAAAATTGCGTTAAACATGTGAAGGGTTTAAATCATTTATTTAACGTCTTCCTTTTATTATGCAGGATAGGCAAACTATTTGTAAACTTCATTTATTAAAACAGCTTAACCCTTTCACTGCCAGCCATATTTCAGCAACAACATGTCCATTAAACTTACATGGACATAGAACAAAATCCATCTGCAGTATTGAGGATTCTTCTGTGACATATACAATAAGGTCTATCCTTACTTCCCAAAACTAAGACAATGAGGTCTTTGGATAATATACCCCAATTTGACGCCTTTTAGTGACATAGGTGTTAAACCACTTTGGTGCTAAAATGCGACTTTGGCGGTGAAAGGGTTAACGAATGTAATGCGACCATACTGTAGGCTTACATGCGGCATGGTTATTAAAGTCACAAGCCCAAGCAGTTCAGTTTGTCACGTAGCGCACTGTCTGTTTTGCGTGTCGTTTGGAATAACCCTCACATAACATTATGTCTACATACATGACACGGCATGTCTGCCTTTTTTTATCGCATCGAAAAACTACAAGACATTTATTAACTCGAGACATTTTTTTCACTTTCACTTTTGACTTTCTCTTCATCTCTGTCTCTGTCTCTCTCTGTGTCTCTCTCTCTGTCTCTGTCTCTGTCTGTCTCTCTCTCTCTCTCTCTCTCTCTCTCTCTCTCTCTCTCTCTCTCTCTCTCTCTCTCTCTCTCTCTCTCTCTCTCTCTCTCTCTCTCTCTCTCTCTTTTGCTTCTTCTTCTTCTGCGTTCCCAGGCCATATGGCCATAATGGGTAAGGTACATGTGTGTCCGGTTTTCAGTTTTCACAGCTCTCTCTCTCTCTCTCTCTCTCTCTCTCTCTCTCTCTCTCTCTCTCTCTCTCTCTCTCTCTCTCTTCTCTCTCTCTCTCTCTCTTTTGCTTCTTCTTCTTCTGCATTCCCAGGCCATATGGCCATAATGGGTAAGGTACATGTGTGTCCGGTTTTCAGTTTTCACTGCTCTCTCTCTCTCTCTCTCTCTCTCTCTCTCTCTCTCTCTCTCTCTCTCTCTCTCTCTCTCTCTCTCTCTCTCTCTCTCTCTCTCTCTCTCTCTCTCTCTCTCTCTCTTTTCTTCTTTTCTTCTGCATTCCCAGGCCATATGGCCATAATTTTCAGTTTTCAGTTTCCACTGCTCTCTCTTTCTCTCTCTCTCTCTCTCTCTCTCCCTCTCTCTCTCTCTCTCTCTCTCTCTCTCTCTCTCTCTCTCTCTCTCTCTCTCTCTCTCTCTCTCTCTCTCTCTCTCTCTCTCTCTCTCTCTCTCTCTCTCTCTCTCTCTCTCTCTCTCTCTCTCTCTCTCTCTCTCTCTCTCTCTGTGCAGTTTACAATTTTCATATTTGGTACACGGTGTGCATGGTTGTGGTTGTGGTTGTGGTTGCTGCTCATTGTCTCTGATAAATTATGGCCCTCACCCTGTCACCCCACGTTGCACTATTATTTAACAACATCTACGCCATCAAAAGACCATTCAATCAGAGTTTGTTCTTCAATGTCCCTTTCTGTTTTTAGTCCAAGAAGATTTTTTTTCCAGAGAGCGTTGGGTTGGTCTCCAAAGGCCAACACCTAAAGCTACACGAAACACGCAATGCAATTCACCTCATTTTGAAAGGTAGTTATTTTAAAAAAATAATCAAAAAATCTTTGAATTGATTTTCCATTGTTGTTGAAGATTGATTCACTGAAAATCAATCCAATTGTGCAGTTCTTACTTTCATAACAACTGGTGTATATCAGTTTTAAGCTAATTTTAACCTGTGCTAAAAGATGTTTGCTTTCAGAACTAAGGAAAAGAGTTGGGACGAAGAAGAAGAAGAAGAAGAAGAAGAAGAAGAAGAAGAAGAAGAAGAAGAAGAAGAAGAAGAAGAAGAAGAAGAAGAAGAAGAAGAAGAAGAAGAAGAAGAAGAAGAAGAAGAAGAAGAAGAAGACACCATTGTGATACAATTACAACGTTTATAAATGATATAAGCTACATTTAACTCTACAGATGAATAAAACATTCCAATGTTTAGAATAAAGCACCACTAAAAGCATTTAAAAATATCTTTTTTAGACATTTCAGCAGAACTTTCGCCTTGGCAGTCCAGATGATGTACAAAGGGAGCTCATCTGCCATTCTGTCCATTCTCCAGTTCTCTCCCTTTTCCAGGCAACTGACTCACCAGGGAGGAGCCAGGAGCCATGGACTTCCCTTCCCCGTTTGTTCTGTCAGCACTTCAAAGGCCTTTCAAAACACGGGATTACTGTTTGAAAAATGCACACTACATTAAAGAGAGAGAGCTGTTTGAATTTTGAAGGCTGGATTAAGGAAGAAAGTGAAGACAAAGGAAGAGTCTTTGAATGGACGGGATAGGGACGATGGTGGCAGGGGTGCTATGCAGCTTCATCATCATCATCATCATCATCATCATCATCATCATCATCGTCGTCGTCGTCGTCGTCATCAACATCATCGTCGTCATCATCATCATCATCATCATCATCATCGTCGTCATCATCATCATCATCATCATCATCATCATCATCATCATCATCATCATCATCATCATCACCGTCATCATCGTCATCATCATCATTATCGTCGTCATCATCATCATCATCGTCGTCATCGTCGTCATCATCATCATCATCATCATCATCGTCGTCGTCATCATCATCATCATCATCATCATCATCATCATCATCATCTTCTTCTTCTTCTTCTTCTTCTTCTTTCCCCACCTCCTCCTCCTCCTCTACTTCTTCTTCTTCTTCTTCTTCTGCAACATCATCCATGCCCATATATGTTTGCATAATTGTTTTGTAGTTTTCGTCCAAAAGGACAGATTGGAAGAACATGCTTGGCCTAAAATCTGAATCCTTTGTTAATAAAGTTTTTTGAGTCTTCAGTCTTCTTCTTCTTCCTTTTCTTCTTCTGTCGACGGGTTTGTAGCATCATACTTGCAGGCCAGTCACCATGATAAAGTCCACAATGTTCTCCAGATTGTGGCAGCTGCCCCAAGAGCTTATACATGTATCTCCTCTCCCTCTGTAGCTCCTCTCCCTCTGTTGCTCCTCTCCCTCTGTTGCTCCTCTCCCTCTGTAGCTCCTCTCCCTCTGTAGCTCCTCTCCCTCCCTAGCTCCTCTCCCTCTGTAGCTCCTCTCCCTCTGTAGCTCCTCTCCCTCTGTTGCCCCTCTCCCTCTGTTGCTCCTCTCCCTCTGTAGCTCCTCTCCCTCTGTTGCTCCTCTCCCTCTGTAGCTCCTCTCCCTCTGTAGCTCCTCTCCCTCTGTTGCTCCTCTCCCTCTGTAGCTCCTATCCCTCTGTTGCCCCTCTCCCTCTGTAGCTCCTCTCCCTCTGTAGCTCCTCTCCCTCTGTAGCTCCTCTCCCTCTGTAGCTCCTCTCCCTCCCTAGCTCCTCTCCCTCTGTTGCTCCTCTCCCTCTGTTGCTCCTCTCCCTCTGTTGCTCCTCTCCCTCTGTAGCTCCTATCCCTCTGTTGCCCCTCTCCCTCTGTTGCTCCTCTCCCTCTGTTGCTCCTCTCCCTCTGTAGCTCCTCTCCCTCTGTAGCTCCTCTCCCTCTGTAGCTCCTCTCCCTCTGTAGCTCCTCTCCCTCTGTAGCTCCTCTCCCTCTGTTGCTCCTCTCCCTCTGTTGCTCCTCTCCCTAGCTCCTCTCCCTCTGTAGCTCCTCTCCCTCTGTTGCTCCTCTCCCTCTGTTGCTCCTCTCCCTCTGTAGCTCCTCTCCCTCTGTAGCTCCTCTCCCTCTGTAGCTCCTCTCCCTCTGTTGCTCCTCTCCCTCTGTTGCTCCTCTCCCTCTGTTGCTCCTCTCCCTCTGTTGCTCCTCTCCCTCTGTAGCTCCTCTCCCTCTGTAGCCCCTCTCCCTCTGTAGCTCCTCTCCCTCTGTAGCTCCTCTCCCTCTGTAGCTCCTCTCCCTCTGTAGCTCCTCTCCCTCTAGCTCCTCTCCCTCTGTAGCCCCTCTCCCTCTGTTGCCCCTCTCCCTCTGTTGCTCCTCTCCCTCTGTAGCTCCTCTCCCTCTGTAGCTCCTCTCCCTCTGTAGCTCCTCTCCCTCTGTTGCTCCTCTCCCTCTGTAGCTCCTCTCCCTCTGTAGCTCCTCTCCCTCTGTAGCTCCTCTCCCTCTGTAGCTCCTCTCCCTCTGTTGCTCCTCTCCCTCTGCTCCTCTTGCTCCTCTCCCTAGCTCCTCTCCCTCTGTAGCTCCTCTCCCTCTGTAGCTCCTCTCCCTCTGTTGCTCCTCTCCCTCTGTAGCTCCTCTCCCTCTGTAGCTCCTCTCCCTCTGTTGCTCCTCTCCCTCTGTTGCTCCTCTCCCTCTGTTGCTCCTCTCCCTCTGTAGCTCCTCTCCCTAGCTCCTCTCCCTCTGTAGCCCCTCTCCCTCTGTTGCCCCACTCCCTCTGTTGCTCCTCTCCCTCTGTAGCCCCTCTCCCTCTGTTGCTCCTCTCCCTCTGTTGCTCCTCTCCCTCTGTAGCTCCTCTCCCTCTGTAGCCCCTCTCCCTCTGTAGCTCCTCTCCCTCTGTAGCTCCTCTCCCTCTGTAGCTCCTCTCCCTCTGTTGCTCCTCTCCCTCTGTTGCTCCTCTCCCTCTGTAGCTCCTCTCCCTCTGTAGCTCCTCTCCCTCTGTAGCTCCTCTCCCTCTGTAGCTCCTCTCCCTCTGTAGCTCCTCTCCCTCTGTAGCTCCTCTCCCTCTGTTGCTCCTCTCCCTCTGTTGCTCCTCTCCCTCTGTTGCTCCTCTCCCTCTGTAGCTCCTCTCCCTCTGTAGCTCCTCTCCCTCTGTAGCTCCTCTCCCTCTGTAGCTCCTCTCCCTCTGTAGCTCCTCTCCCTCTGTAGCTCCTCTCCCTCTGTAGCTCCTCTCCCTCTGTAGCTCCTCTCCCTCTGTTGCTCCTCTCCCTCTGTTGCTCCTCTCCCTCTGTAGCTCCTCTCCCTCTGTAGCTCCTCTCCCTAGCTCCTCTCCCTCTGTAGCTCCTCTCCCTAGCTCCTCTCCCTCTGTTGCTCCTCTCCCTAGCTCCTCTCCCTCTGTTGCTCCTCTCCCTCTGCTCCTCTCCCTCTGTTGCTCCTCTCCCTCTGTTGCTCCTCTCCCTCTGTTGCTCCTCTCCCTCTGTAGCTCCTCTCCCTCTGTAGCTCCTCTCCCTCTGTAGCTCCTCTCCCTCTGTAGCTCCTCTCCCTCTGTTGCTCCTCTCCCTCTGTTGCTCCTCTCCCTCTGTTGCTCCTCTCCCTCTGTAGCTCCTCTCCCTCTGTTGCTCCTCTCCCTCTGTAGCTCCTCTCCCTCTGTAGCTCCTCTCCCTCTGTAGCTCCTCTCCCTCTGTAGCTCCTCTCCCTCTGTAGCTCCTCTCCCTCTGTTGCTCCTCTCCCTCTGTTGCTCCTCTCCCTCTGTTGCTCCTCTCCCTCTGTTGCTCCTCTCCCTCTGTTGCTCCTCTCCCTCTGTTGCTCCTCTCCCTCTGTAGCTCCTCTCCCTCTGTTGCTCCTCTCCCTCTGTTGCTCCTCTCCCTCTGTAGCTCCTCTCCCTCTGTTGCCCCTCTCCCTCTGTAGCTCCTCTCCCTCTGTTGCTCCTCTCCCTCTGTGTGCTCCTCTCCCTCTGTTGCTCCTCTCCCTCTGTAGCTCCTCTCCCTCTGTAGCTCCTCTCCCTCTGTTGCCCCTCTCCCTCTGTAGCCCCTCTCCCTCTGTAGCTCCTCTCCCTCTGTAGCTCCTCTCCCTCTGTTGCTCCTCTCCCTCTGTTGCTCCTCTCCCTCTGTAGCTCCTCTCCCTCTGTAGCTCCTCTCCCTCTGTAGCTCCTCTCCCTCTGTTGCTCCTCTCCCTCTGTTGCTCCTCTCCCTCTGTAGCTCCTCTCCCTCTGTAGCCCCTCTCCCTCTGTTGCTCCTCTCCCTCTGGCCGAGTGTGAAGGCCATAGAGCACCGTGGGCAGGACGGCACTGGAGGATGCTCTGGCCGAGTGTGAAGGCCATAGAGCACCGTGGGCAGGACGGCATTGGAGGATGCTCTGGCCGAGTGTGAAGGCCATAGAGCACCGTGGGCAGGACGGCATTGGAGGATGCTCTGGCCGAGTGTGAAGGCCATAGAGCACCGTGGGCAGGACGGCATTGGAGGATGCTCTGGCCGAGTGTGAAGGCCATAGAGCACCGTGGGCAGGACGGCATTGGAGGATGCTCTGGCCGAGTGTGAAGGCCATAGAGCACCGTGGGCAGGACGGCATTGGAGGATGCTCTGGCCGAGTGTGAAGGCCATAGAGCACCGTGGGCAGGACGGCATTGGAGGATGCTCTGGCCGAGTGTGAAGGCCATAGAGCACCGTGGGCAGGACGGCATTGGAGGATGCTCTGGCCGAGTGTGAAGGCCATAGAGCACCGTGGGCAGGACGGCATTGGAGGATGCTCTGGCCGAGTGTGAAGGCCATAGAGCACCGTGGGCAGGACGGCATTGGAGGATGCTCTGGCCGAGTGTGAAGGCCATAGAGCACCGTGGGCAGGACGGCATGGGAGGATGCTCTGGCCGAGTGTGAAGGCCATAGAGCACCGTGGGCAGGACGGCATTGGAGGATGCTCTGGCCGAGTGTGAAGGCCATAGAGCACCGTGGGCAGGACGGCATTGGAGGATGCTCTGGCCGAGTGTGAAGGCCATAGAGCACCGTGGGCAGGACGGCATTGGAGGATGCTCTGGCCGAGTGTGAAGGCCATGGAGCACCGTGGGCAGGACGGCATTGGAGGATGCTCTGGCCGAGTGTGAAGGCCATAGAGCACCGTGGGCAGGACGGCATTGGAGGATGCTCTGGCCGAATGTGCATTGGAGGATGTGTTCGGAGGTTTGAGGTTCCGAGAGACACAGCGTCATTCGTCAGTGTGGGTAACTCAGTCATCCGGGGAGGTTCAGTGGTCTGCAGGGGCCAGTCCTCGGCTGGAAGAGGATCGTTTGCTGCTGTTTCTGGAGCTGGTGGATCGGATTCGCTCTGAGGTTATAACAATGCATACGCCTTGGCTTAAGGCTATGCCAGACTCCCCTTGGGGATACCGGGGAGGGGGGGTGTCTTTCGTAAAATAGTTCCCCCACCTTCTGGAAGTTCTGTGCTTGTAGCTTCCTCTAATCTGTCTCTCTCTTTGACTGCATTTTCCCTTTGCTTTCTATCATCTACTATCTTTT
>CM065704.1:44288953-44298953 GCA_017654935.2 Phymorhynchus buccinoides | reverse complement strand
AGACGATAAACCGAGGTCCCGTGCGCCCATGCGCTTAGCACACGGTAAACCCAGTGGCAACGAAAAAGTTGTCATTTGGTCAAAATTTGCCACCACCCCTTTCCTTCCTCATCAATCACACAAAAAATCGCATGCAAAAAAAATGGGTGGCGCGCTTCTGGCTGCGACGGGCTCTCCAGGTGGGAGCAACCCGAATTTCACAGAGATGCACCTAATGCCTATCTATCCATGTGGCTATGTTAGCACGATAACGTTTGAACGGAGGGACCTAGGAGGATCAAATTTTGCATGCGACGCGGATAGGTAGTTAGGATATCTAGGCCAAGTTCGAAGATGAAGGTCATTGGTCAAAGGTCAAGGTCAAGGTCACTGGAGCCGTTTGCTTGGCAAGACATGGTCCAAGGGAAACACATCTTGATTTGAAGCCGGCCACTAATAGTATCACCTTGTTACGTCCTTTTACTTGTCTTTAATTAAAACTTAAATGTTATTGTGTGAAAGATGGTTAATGTTTTCAGTGGCGTTTGTTCCTGACTATATATGTACATGGCTACACACATTATACGTTGACACGATAGCGTTTGAACAGAGGGATCTAGGATCCTCAAATTGTGCATGCGGATAGTTAGGATGTCATGCCAGCTTCGAACATAAAGGTCATTGGTCAAAGTTCTAGCCTTGGCATGAGGCTGTGTCAGACCAGTTGACATAAGCTAGAAAGACAAGGCTACATCAAAATGTTGTTATGCTCTGAATAATAATAATAATAATAATTGTACATTTACATAGCGCTTTACCTCAGGTGAGCCCAAAGCGCTTTACAGTCAATGATTCATCAACAGACAACAAAAACAGCACACACACACACACACACACACACACACACACACACACACACACACACACACACACACACACACACACACACACACACACATAAACACACATATTTATCGACGCCAACTCGTTCATACCCCATTCGGTAAGCCACAGCAACCGAGCCACATGGACTAACCACATACACCAACACACATACACAAACACCCTCACACAAAAACGTACGCACACAGACAGATACACAGACACGCACACAAACACACACACACACACACACACATGCGTGCACACACAACCCACAAAACCAAAACACACACAAGCACACATGTATGCACACATGCATGCTCTCACCGACACACACACACACACACACACACACACACACACACACACACACACACACACACACACACACACACACACACACACACACACACACACACACACACACACACACACACACACACACACACACACACACACACACACACACACACACACACACACACACACACACATAAACACACACATATTTATCGACGCCAACTCGTTCATACCCCATTCGGTAAGCCACAGCAACCGAGCCACATGGACTAACCACATACACCAACACACATACACAAACACCCTCACACAAAAGCGTACGCACACAGACAGATACACAGACACGCACACAAACACAAAACCAAAACACACACAAGCACACATGTATGCACACATGCATGCTCTCACACACACACACACACACACACACACACACACACACACACACACACACACACACACACACACACACACACACACACACACACACACACACACACACACACACACACACACACACACACACACACACACACACACACACACACACACACACACACACACACACACACACACACACTCACACACACAAAACACAGCACAAACCTCTTATTCAATCTTCCCTCACGTGTACACAACGATAGACAACTGATCAAATATGTAGGGCGCAGCAGGAAAAAGATGGGTTTTAAGAGAGGTTTTGAATGAGGAGACTGAGTTGGAGTGTCGGAGAGGAGAAGGCAGAGAATTCCAGAGAGATGGTGCTTGACAAGAAAAAGAACGTTGGCCAGCAGATTTGAGACGGATGGAGGGAATGGAAAGGAGACGAGAATCAGAAGACGAACGTAGCTGGCGAGCTGGGACATACAGATGAAGAAGATCAGAGAGATACACGGGAGCTTGATCATTCAGTGACTTGAATGGTTGTGCGGGGATTGTCTTAAGCCATGACAAGCTCCCAGCATAACATCATCAGTCTAAAATCCCCCGAAGACGGGGTGTGGCTGCCCACATGGCGGGGTAATAAAAAACGGTCACACACGTAATGTTCTCATCCCTAGCTGGTGCATTTGTTCCGTATTGTTCAAGTGCTCTGGCTGTTGGGATTATCCCTGGAGTCGTTAAGCCAGGGAACAACAACAACAACAACAACATTGGTCAAAGTTCAAAGTCACTGGATTCGAAAATGCTGTCGCGCGACTGGTGGATCTAGCGTTTCACGCTCTAGTTTGTCCTATGTTTTCCAATCTCACTTGCTTTAGAAATATGGGCGTTTTAGATACTATCACGTCCTTTGAATCCTTGTAACATTTTTTGTTGGAATTTTTTTGGTACCTACTTTAGTCTCTTTACAGTCAATCCCAGTTTGTTCTTTATTTTTTCTCTCTCTACGTCCTTTGAATCCTTGCAACATTTTTTGTTGGAATTTTTTTTTATGCCTACTTTAGTGTCTCTTTACAGTCAATCCCAGTTTGTTCTTTATTTTTTCTCTCTCTCTTTAAAAAACAGTTTCCATTTTGAAAAAGAAATGTTAGATTTTTTGTTTTTGTACATTTCCCTGCATATATTTTGTATGCGTATAACAACAATAAAGGTGTGTTTTATGTTAGTTTACTTGCCACCCCCCCCTCCCCCTCCCCCTCCCCCCTCCCCCCCTCCCCCCTCCCCCTCCTCTATTTCTTGGTTCTTTCCATGTACATTGAGCACTTAAATCTCAATATTTTAAATAATAGTTGACTTATTTATCACATGAAAGAAGAATGGCTCTAGTGCGCTTTTGAAGGGTAGTACTTATTTCACGGGAGATACTTATTCATCATGACACCGGCATGAATGATGGTTGGTTGATGGTCAGTCCCAACTCATTAATTCAATTCAAGATCAGAGCGTAACCATGTGTGTGTGTGTGTGTGTGTGTGTGTGTGTGTGTGTGTGTGTGTGTGTTTCTTATTTTAGCCAGCCGAAGGTGGCTAAGGTTTTTTTGTACTGGGTTTCTTAGTTGCGCGGGAACCTTATAAGCTTTACAATTCAATGTAAGGGTGTGTGCGTGCGCGCGTGTTTGCGTATCATTGTGCTCTCTTTCTCTCTCTCTCTCCCTCTCTCTCTCTCTTTTTTTTAAAGGGGCGTCTGGTTGTCGTTTTGGTCAGTGCAAGGGAAACTACCGCTGAAAAATGCTGTTACAGCAGGAAGGCTTAACTCCCTTTATGCGCGCTGGATTTGAGCACTTTTAGGCCTACCTTTCACCTTTTCTTGATGTAGAGTTAGGCCTAGGTCTAGTTTACGGGTTGACCTGTGCACACAGAACTCGTTGGTGCAGACTGCTCAGTCCAAACCACACAAGCTGACAGGACTGAGATAAAGTAAAAAGAGGTGAGCCTCACAAGGTTATAATTTTCTGCTTGCTTTATAAGTTTATAAAATGTAGACCTGTAGTAGTCAAGTAGTGTAGTGTTTGTCATATGATCATGACTCATGTTGACTGAGTTTATTGTAGAATCATCTAGAATCAAGAATGGATTTTATTTCTTCGTCTTCTTCCAATTGCTGGACAGGGCCCTATCGCGGACGTTTGAAGTTCAACCGTTTGACAAATTATGTTTCACTTAGTTAAGATTATCTGTCGGCCTAACTTCAACTCTTAATGATAGTTCAAAAAGCGCCACAGCGGTGCCAATCTCTGAATCTGATTAATGAACAAAGCCACAATAACAAACAATCAAAAGATAGGGCACATCAAGAGGCCGTGAGGCCTGGCTGCCCTGAAGATCTGACCTGACCTGACCTGACCTGACCTTTTACAGCTATTTGCCTCTGTGTGTGTGTGTGTGTGTGTGTGTGTGTGTGTGTGTGTGTGTGTCACTGTGTCAGTGTGCGTGTGTGCGTGCGTGCGTGCGTGTGTGTGAGAGAGACAGTGAATGAGTGTGTTACTCAATTTAACGTCCTTCCACTAAAAGTGATTCAGACAAAATTATATTGTGTTGTGATGTTGGTGTGGTGAGTGTATGTGTATGTGCCTGTGATTGTGTGTATGCATTAAAGTAAGTAACAGGATATCTATGCAGGCTTAATCATAACTCTCTCCACCCCCGACCTCATTAAAATGTTAAACGTACATGTAAAGAAGATAACCGAACAATGAACAATGTTAAAGATACGTACTAAGTGAACTACTTAATAAACATTTACAAACAGAATCAAGAATAGAATAATTGTTTAGAATACTGGGTAGAGACAATGGTGTCGATCCATCAGTAAAACCGTCAATACCCGAATTCTGGAAAAGTTCTCTTGCTTTAGGACAATGAATCAGTAAATGACTGACACTCAAGGATTCACCACACATACATTTAACATTATTGCAATATTTGGTTTTGAATGAATTCAACCGAAGTCTATGGATTAGACTTTCAATCTCCCTGGACGAGAAAGTAACGCGTTGTTGTAATGTTTTCCCGTTGCATCTATCATTACATTTAATACAGTTATTATAATATTGAACGTCTGAGTTCATCAATAAAGTTTTGACATTTTCTTGAGATGTTTTGTTTATAATTGAGAAACATTCTGTCAGATCTAAAAGAACATTGATTGATACAGCGTCATTAATATTTTGAGCTGCCTTTTTGGCAGCTTGGTCTACCCGTTCATTTGCTGATATTCCACAGTGAGAAGGCACCCAACAAAAAGTAACAATAATGCCTTTCAAAGAAAGAAGGTGTATTATATGATTAATTTTGAATACCATGTCAAGTCGTATACATGAATTGGGAGACTTAATAGCATACATTGCAGCTTTAGAATCAGCACATATTAAGATTTGACTGTTATTTATAGGAAAGCTTAGAATTAAATCCAAAGATTGAAGTATAGCAAGTAATTCAGCGCTAAATATAGACAACTTTTTACCAAGATAGAATAACTTTTCGACTTTTAAGCTGGGAATAACGAAAGCTGCTCCCGTGTTAGTATTGTCTAACACTGAACCTTCTGTGAAAATTTTTAAATGATGATTGTAATTGTTTTCTAAATGCGTGTACACAGACGTTCTTAAAATATTGGGAGAATCCTTCTTAGATAAATGAGTGTGATCGATATCAAAGAGTGAATGAGTGTGCGTGTGTGTATGTGTATGTGTGCTCGCGCGTGTGTGTGAAATGCTAAAAGGATAATGTGACAAATCAGGACAGGGGTGTTTTTGTTGTTGAAAAGCAATGAGTTGTCCACTTCTGTAGTCGAGATGCGGTTGTAATGATAATGTGGTTTTGCTATTTCAGTATTTGGGTCAAACGCAGCTAGAAAACCAGAGTTAGCTTTCTTGATAAGGCATAGGTGCACAAGCACTTTAGAAGTTCATAGCGACCTACTATTGAGAGCAATCACTAGCGACCCAAATCTTTGATGGTCTGTTCAGCATCAGGATCAATACATCGCATGTGCCAATACTGGCAATAGTCGCGACGGAACTAGGAGGGCGCATGTACCTATGCCTATAAAAATTATGGAAAGAGAAACTAGAAAGACCTAAAGCTTGCACTGGCCGGGTTGACCATTAACCCCACCCAGTTGAGCCGGTGTAGCATTCTCAAATGGGATTTGTTCTCAGCATGTCTGCGCATGTGCAAAATCGATCATGACGTACCATCCAATTTTATCTTTTGTGTATTCAACACTAAATTGACCCAAAACCTCTCCTTAACCCTATCCCTAACCCTATTCATAACCCTAAATCTATCCCTAATCCTAACCCTAACCCTAAACCTATCCCTAACTCATCGTACATGCGCAGACGGTTTGAGAACAAATCCCATTCGAGAACACTACACCGGTGTGGCGTTCTCAAAATGGATTTGTTTCCAACATGTCTGCGCATGTGCGATATTATTGTTTGTATATTTGACGGTTTCAGGTTAGGGATAGGGATAGGGTTAGTTTTGTGTCAATTTAGTGTCGAATACTGCAGCCCCCACCATTTTTCTTCTTCAAAAAAACAAAATGTCGCTGAGCGGCAGCTAAATTTCCTCGCATGTATCTAGCACTCACGAGCACCACCAGTTGCGCATGATTCAAAATGTTTCAATAGGGGTGTGAACAGTAATGGCATTAGTCCTTTATTTCATGCCCAGATTGCACTATTTTGCTTCCGGATTTAAAACATTTTCCGGGGGAACAGGAACCCCCCTAGGGGTCTTGGTGCTTCGCACCTTCAATCAGCAAAAATGGTGTTTTCTCCTCTCGGTCATAGACCATAGATTTGTAAATCAGGCAGTGCACCCAATTAAGTCCGAGTTTTTAAAATCGATGTGTAGCGGTTGCCTCTTAAACTCATCGGCTAAGTAGGGCATGTGATGCACCTTCGATCAAGTGCAACGGTCTCCACTGCAATGACGTGCTACATTTTCCCTTTGGGGCTATAGGTCAGAATGTAAGTTTGATGATTATTAAAACGAGCAGGGCACTCTTTGCACAGTAAGTGTGAGAGACCAGACTGGAACAAATGATAACAGTTGCTTTGTGCATAGGTCAAGTAAAGACAATCCTTATTCAGCTTGTTTGTAACTAAACCCTGTACGTTATCAACTGTTTTTGCCTTTTCAACACATCTCTAGTGGAGATTTGTTGTCTTCTGTAGTTAAACAGAAAAAAGTAAGAAAGAAGGCTTGACTTAGTGTGTGTGTGTGTGTGTGTGTGTGTGTGTGTGTGTGTGTGTGTGTGTGTGTTTGTTGTTGCTCGTTTTTCTGTATGGCAATGTCTTAGATGGGAAACTTTTCGCTGTGTCAGTGATTTCTCAGTTTTTACTTATTGTTTAATTAATTAATTAATTAATTAATTTATTTTCTGTTTTGTGCAGACGATGTGGTGGTTTCTGTTAGCGCTGTTCATTGTCTACCAAGCGGTCACATGGGCTCTGTCTCGCATCCGCATCACCAGTCACCAGGACAAGTATGTGCTGATCACAGGATGCGACAGCGGATTTGGAAACCTACTGGCCAAAAGTTTGGATGGTGGGTAAAAAATACACAACCCAGGGCCGGACCTACCTTGGGGGGGGGGGGGGGGGGGGGGGGGGGGGGGCTTAGGGGGCTGCAGCCCCCACCATTTTTCTTCTTCAAAAAAACAAAACTGTCGCTGAGCGGCAGCTAAATTTCCTCGCGGGCTGTACCTAGCACTCACGAGCACCACCAGTTGATAGGTACTTAATGATTCAAAACTTGTTTCAATAGGGGTGTGAACAGTAATGGCATTAGTCCTTTATTTCATGCCCAGATTGCACTATTTTGCTTCTCGGATTTAAAACATTTTCCGGGGGAGCACCCATGCCCCCGAACCCCCCTAGGGGTCTTGGTGCTTCGCACCTTCAATCAGAATCAAAAATGGTGTTTTACGTCCTCTCGGTCATAGACACATATGGGACATTTGTAAATACAGGCAGTGCAACACCAGTAAAGTCCCGAGTTTTTATCAATATAGATAGGTGTAGCGGTAACCACGCCTCGGATAAACCTCATCGGCTATTGTACCGCCACAATATAATCGAGCACCTTCGATCAATTAGCCCCCACCCTTTAAAAACTTAGGTCCGGCCCTGATTAACCAACAAACAAAAAACACCCTACATTCTTATTCTGTGTTATACATACCAATGAATTAACAGCCATATGATTATCATCGTGGTGAACATAAAGTTACTTGTATAAAAATGTTCAACAAACAATGCATAAATTTGTGAACATCATGTGAACTTTGCATTATGCTTTGTCTTTAATCATAACTTGTGGCTTACAAAGTTGGTGGATAATTTTAGATTATTTACACTAAATGTCACAGTTGTGACCAAACGCTCCAATTGTTTTCTTCAGCCCTTTTTTGGTTGATCTTATGTAATCATAGTGGAAGGAGGATTATGTTTTTAGCGGCAGCTGTGTTTATTTTCTCTATTAGTTGTGTCTGTCTGTCCTAGGAATATCTAGTGAATACTATGCAGAATCACTTCAAAGTTTGTATGCTGAAAGATCCTGTGGACACATAATACCATACATTATAACCTCGTAGACCCAGACGTTGGACCTCAAAGCTGGAAGTCCAATATTATGCGCTATTTTCGCTGGCTTAAATCGCCCTCGACTTTCGAAAGCGACCAAAAATAGTTGCTTGCCATTTCATCAATACTAAAATCGCTGTCCATTTTCGATGGCACTATTCAAACATTGCGCTAAATTTTTTTTTTTTAAACGGCTGCAGAATTGCAAGCAACGTTCTTCACCAGTACCGCTAGTTTCTCCACGCTTTTGGAAGGCATGCTGGCTGAAACAAATGGTGTGGTGTTTCAGCTCCGCCCACTTCCAGACTATTTTCGATGGTAACAAAAATATTATTTCGCTTCACCATGCGATAAAATAAAATCGCGAGCGATTTTCGATTGACTGCCTTTATTTTGGGTGGCAATAAAATGTAATCGCGGGGGATTATCGCCGTTGATTTTTGCCTTTAAAATTGCGCGTATGGATTTCGGCTTAACCCTTTCACCGCCAATGCCGCATTTTAGCACCACAGCGACTTAACACCTATGTCACTAAAAGGCATCAAACTGGGGTCTATTATCCAAAGACCCTATTGTTTTAGTTTTGGGAAGTAAGGATAGACCTTATTTTATGTATGTCACAGAAGAATCCCCAACTATGATACTGCAGATGGATTTTGTTCTCTACCCAGGTAAATTTAATGGCGATTTTTGGCTGAAAAATGGCTGGCGGTGAAAGGGTTAATCCTCAAAATCTTTGCTCCTAGGTTTCTCTTTCACCCCCTTTCCAGGTAGAGTTCTTGTTCCTGGTATTTCAGGTCTTGGTTTCAAGGTGTTTGCGACCTGTCTGACTCAGCAGGGGGCTGATGGTCTTCAGCGAGCGTGCTCTGAGCGAGTCAGGACAGTGATGATGGATGTCACGAACCAGAGCAGCATCGACAGCGCTCGGCGTTTTGTGGAGGACAACCTGCCTGATGGGAAAGGTTATTGTCCTGCTTTAGGCACACTTCACCATACTCATGCGTGCATGTTTTTGCATGACAACGTGCGAAAGTGCGCGCACGCACATATTCTTGCACATGGATGCATGCACACATAATCTCAGTAAGGCATTCATACACACATGCACACACACAATATATAGCCTACGCAGGCGCGCGCATGCACGCACACACACGCACACACACACACACACACACACACACACAGAGTCACATACATTCGCACACACATACACACATACATATGCATGCAAGCATGCACACACATACACACACAGGCAAGCATACGCACGCACACACACGCACACACACACACACACACACACACACACACACACACACACACACACAGCAAAACATTATTGCTTATTTAATGTACCATCTGAAAATAGAAACTTTGACTTTGACAGGCACACACACACACACCCTTGTATTGGAAATACATCCATTTTGTGTTCACTCTTGCTTAAAATTATAATGTCAGCAATGTAGTAATATTGTGGTAATGACTGGGTATGTATTGAAAATCAAGCATGGCTAATAACACAGATAAGTTCTTACACTGAACTGGTAGTATGTATACACTTTCTTTATATTCTGTGACACTACATGTATATTGGTGATGGTGCTGATATGATCATGACGACACGGACAATAAATAATGACAATAATGATAAAGACAAGATGACGATAGCATTAACAATGACCATTTATGATGATGTTGTTGCTGGCTTACCCTGGCTAAAAGACTCCAGGGATCATCCCAACAGCGGAAGCACTTGAACACTATGGTACAAGTGCATCAGTTACGGATGAGGAC
>CM065704.1:44261453-44283953 GCA_017654935.2 Phymorhynchus buccinoides | reverse complement strand
GGAATACTTGCAAACTTTCTGAGAACCCCCCCACCCCCCCACACTTCTTAACATAAAGAAAACAAAACAAAAAATAGATAGGGAAAAAGAAGAAGAAAAGCGGAATGATGTACCGAGGACCATTTTTTGTTTTTTTTAGTCATCTTCATCTTATTTTTTTAGCTTTGTGAAATACAATCAAATTAAATTTTTTATTATTTTTGTGTGTGGGTATTTTGCACACAAAATTTCTGTTGCTTCTTTATTGTGAAGCATAATCAGATTTGAACTCATGTTCGTATGTTTGTATTGCTATTAGCATTTTGTTTTTAGAAGCTTCCAGATTGCTTTGATTTAAAAAAAAAAGAAATTCTTTGAGTATGTTGTGCTATGCATTTTTTTGTGTGTGTGTGTGTGTGTGTGTGTGTGTGTGTGTGTGTTCTTTCTTTATATTTCGAAGTACAATCATATTTGGCTCCCACACCGCTAATTCCCAACCCGCAGCCACACCCCTGTTTGTCAGGTTGCGGAATCAGACATCAGCAGTCCAGGGGTAGATCTATGTTAGGCAGTTAGGAGGCAACCAACCGAGGAGACACTGCTTTTCGGCTGAGTCACTTTGGCACACTTCAGTGGAGCCTGTTCTGTGTTAGCATACGCAGGACACCACCTACTAGAGTACTAACAGCTCTGTGCGTTGGTTAACAGCGTCTTTGCGTAGAGATTGTAGAGAAATCACGTCATGCTTGCGTCATTGTTTGCGTCATTTTGAGGGGTACGCAACCCCCTTGGGTACTCTAAGCAAAAAATTGTTGCACAAAATATTAATGTTTTTATACCTTTGATTATTTCATGGGAAATATTATATTTTAGAGATTTTGTAGATTTTAACGAAAATTCTTATTGCTTCCTATTTTTTACATAGCTTACATATTAATTCGTCATATTGTACATTGCAGAATTTTTTATTTTTTCATTTTGATGCATAATAATTGGGCAAAAATAGACAAATTTATAGCTAACCCCCTTGTGTTGGTATGTACTCTAAGCAAAAAATTGTTGCACAAAATATTAATGTTTTTATACCTACATGATTATTTCATGGGAAATATTATATTTTATTTGAGATTTTGATTTTAGATTTTAACGAAAATTCTTATTGCTTCCTATTTTTTACAATATAGCTTACATATTAATTCGTCATATTGTACATAAATGCAGAATTTTTAATTTTTTAATTTTTTATGTGCATAGATGCATAATAATTGAACAAATTTAGAACAAAAATAGACAAATTTATAGCTAACCATTAGCCAGTTGGCTTGTGTTGGTATGTACTCTAAGCAAAAAATTGTTGCACAAAATATTAATGTTTTTATACCTACATGATTATTTCATGGGAAATATTAGATTTTATATGAGATTTTGATTTTAGATTTTAACGAAAAATTCTTATTGCTTCCTATTTTTTACAATATAGCTTACATATTAATTCGTCATATTGTACATAAATGCTTGATTTTTTTGATTTTTTTAAATGTACATAGATGCATAATGATTGAACAAACTATGCAAAAATAGACACATTTATAGTTAACCATTAGCCAGTTGGCTTGTGTTGGTTAAGATTGATAATGCTGTATAATGTTTTATATATATTTTTTTGTAATTTTTTGTTTTGATTCTGCCTCAATATAAAAAAAGTAGAAAACGCTCTTGAAAATTTGCTTTCCCTTTTTGGGGGATTAAAAAATGTATTCTTTGCATTTCAATAAATTCAGCACAGCATGTTTGAATTTTTTAGTTTCAATTTTATTAGAATAGAAAGCAATATTACTGTTTATTGAATAATGTTATTTGTACCATATTATAGTTTGTCTCATGGTTCAGTAATATAATTATAAAGATTATGTCGGATAATGTGAAATTGTTAAATTCTATATTATATATACTAAAACTTATTCTTTTTTTTATATTTTTTTTTATCAACTATTGATAATTTCTTGTACTTGGAAAAAAGTTGACTGAGAATGCTTTTTAAGTTTCAAGTTTGATTTTAAATTTTGTTGAAATTGTATTTTTCCCACCTTGGGCATGAAGTAAAGAAAACTCTTTCAATATTTTCCCATTGTAATGAATGTGGTTATTTTTTAAAACTTCATTTAATTTCATTGAAATATATAGATTGTGACCAAAGATTGACACAAACGTTCAAAATATTGTCGATGAGCTATGATCGGTATTTAATAATAATACTTATGGGAATTTATATAGCGCTCTTTCTCACATGAGCTCAGTGCGCTTTACATTGATAACAAGAACATTAAAGGCAAACAAATAATAAATCATTAGAAAGTAAAATAAACATGATGCTTACATGCAACATTCTCTTTCTTTCTCTCTCACACACACACACACACACACACACACACACACACACACACACACACACACACACACACACACACACACACACACACACACACACACACACACACACACACACACACACACACACATGCATGCATGCACGCACACACACACATACACATGAACGCACGCATGCACACATACACACACATACACACACTCATGCACACACACACACACACACACACACACACACACACACACACACACACACACACACACACACACACACACACACACACACACACTCACAATTATACGAGAGTAAAATAGTTACAAAATGAAAATTCTAAGAAGAAACATAGACCACATTCATATTCTCAAACAAGCTTAGATACAATACTGACAATAAAATCATACTGCCATCAACATACCAGTTACATGACTAATTATAATAGACAAACTTTGCAAAAACAAAGATACCCTTCTACCTCCTTTACAAGCGTTTAAAGTTTACAAGACGTAGATTGTCTGCCACATTCTTCATACAACTTACAATTATGTTGGAAAATGTGAATTATTACACTCTTTAGAGCTTTTGTTTTGTAAATTACTGTTTAGCCATTATTAAACTGTATTAAAAGCATTAATCAGAAGTGTTTCTGATGACATTAGGTATACATGCATTCATATGTTTGTGAGTGTGTTTTTAATGTGTGATAGTGTGTGTGTGTGTCAAGTCAAGTCAAGTCAAGTCAAAATTTTATTTAAAGAAGGACATTGAATAAGCAAAATATACATGCTTTTTTCCATCAAGCCATCTATAAACAAAAGCAAAAACCAAACATACATACACGAAACATAAATTATACTGGTTAAGGACATAGAAATAAGAGAGAGAGAGAGAGAGAGAGAGAGAGAGAGAGAGAGAGAGAGAGAGAGAGAGAGAGAGAGAGAGAGAGAGAGAAGAAGAAGAAGAAGAAGAAGCATATAAATATTTACAGAAAGAAAAGGAGCATATAAATATTTACAGCAACTAACAGAAAGCACATGAAATAGCAATACAATATCAACATAGTGTTCCACATATCAAAATGAAAAAAAGGGGCCACAGATATATTATACACAGCTTTACACTCACACACTATTGTTTTATCTATGGGCGGGGATGGGGCTAGGAGACATTAAAACCAAATTTAGGATAACCATTACATATTTAACTGTTGACTATTCGAAAGATGCAGTTTGAGTCTTGTCTTAAAATAGTTCCTGTTTTTTATTTTCTTTAGAGTAGCAGGCAGGCTGTTCCACAAGGTTCCACCAGAGTATAGGAAGCTAGATTTGTAGAGGTTATTTCTAGGTCTAGGAAAAGATAACAAATGATTATGTCTGTGAGGATTGACTTTGAATGAATCTATAAGTTTTTTCGGAGCATTTCCGTTTATGATATTGTGCATAAGTAGTGCTTTATTAAACAACAGTCTGTCATGAAAAGTTAATAAGTTTAGTTCTTTATACTCTTTGATAGTCAGTGAGCTAGATTTTAACAAAATCAATTTGACAGCTTTTTTATACATACGGTTGATTTGTTTCAAATTGGTATCACTACAGTTGTCCCATATACTTGATGCATAGTCAATTATTGAAAGAATATGCCCACTAAAAAATAACTTACGCGAATGAGTATCTAAGAAGTTTTTTATTTTACTTAGTTGAAATAATTTCTTGGAAATATTTTTCCCAAGAGATGTTGTATGTTCAGTCCAAGTTAGATCCTTATCAATTATTACGCCTAGCATTTTGTGTGAATCGACTTCCTCGATCTTTTTGTTTTCTATGAATAGTGGTTGAAAAGGAGATTTCATTTTTTGTCTTTTTTGCCGTGCGCATATATACATACATTTTGTTTTGACTGCATTTAATGACATGTGATTAAGATGTGTCCAGGTGATGACTTTATTAATATTATCTTGTAGTGTAACTGATAACGTCAATGGGTCAAAATCACTATCGTGTAAGGATGTATCATCCGCAAACATTTCACTATTGCAATCAATATGGCATGGCAAGTCATTAACATAGATAGAAAATAGAATAGGACCTAAAACAGAACCCTGTGGAACACCATGCCTGACAGGTAGAGATGTTGATGTTTTGTTGTTTACCATTACTAGCTGTTTACGATTTGAAAGAAATGATGACATCAACTTAATTAATTCAGGAGATAGATTATAGAGTTTTAATTTGCGCAATAAAACTGTGTGGTTAATTACATCAAATGCCTTTTCAAAATCTATGAAAAGAACTCCAGTAAATTTATTTTCATTTATGCTGTCTAAAAGACTGTCCATGAGCTGTATAAGTGCTGTATTACAAGAATGATTTTCACGGAAACCAGATTGATCTTCATGGAGCAAACTGTTCTTGGTAAGGTATGAATAAAGATGCTTTTTAATATGTTTTTCTAAGGGTTTGGACAAAATTGATAGGATAGAAATAGGTCTGTAGTTTGATGGATTTGAAGTATCGCCAGATTTATGTAGAGGGATGACTTTAGCTTCTTTGAATTTTAGGGGGAAAGACTGTTTGTCTATGCACAGATTGTAGAGATATGTTAGAGAGTCTATAATAGTAGGGCTTGCACATTTAAGTATTTTTGAATCTAAACCATCTAAATCACGAGTACCTGAGGGCTTTAAGAGCGATATACTTTTACTGACATCTACCACGGTCACTGGTTCCATGTGGAAAGGAAATTTAATATCTTTAGACTTTATAAATTGTTGCAAAACAGAAAGGTTGTTTTCTTCTGACCTGTCTTTTGATATAACTTTGTCTGCTATGTTTGGAAAATGATAATTTAACTGATTTGAAGTAACATCTGTAATAATTTGTTGGCTTTTAGATACTTTTTTATTTGTTAAAATATTGATAGCTTTCCATATTTGTCTAGAATCCTTTGTAGACGTTAACATTTTGCGAAAATAGTATTGCTTAGATTTCCGTTTCATTGAATTTACCTTATTTCTCTGTTTATTAAATTCTGCCCTTGTTCCGGTGTTACTTAACTGTGCTCTTTTATTTCTTTCCTTGTCAATTTCTTTTGTTATCCATGGTGGCTTTGTTTCTTGTTTTACTCTTTTTTTAATGAAAGGGGCATGTTTATCATAGACAGAAATAAATGTATTAATCCAAAATGTGGCAGCTTTATCGGGATCTCTTATTTGATAAATGTGGTCTAAACGTGACTGAGCTAGGTCTGCAAGGAAATCTTCTTGATTAAATTTTCTGAAGGATCTGTAATAAATTGTTTTATGTCCAACTTTGGGAATTTTTATTTGACTTTTATACCAAGTTAAGCAAATGGGATTGTGGTCGCTACAACCGCATGGCGGAGAGCATACTTCAATTATAGACTGCTTTGAATTAGTATAAATGTGATCAATTAAAGTGCATGAGTTCTCTGTTATACGTGTTGCTTTATCGATAAGTTGCTCTAAGCCATGTATAGTGTAATTGTTATACCATTTTTGTTTTGGTTTGAGCATATCAATGTTGAAATCTCCCAAGAGAATCGTTTCCAGACCTAATAATAACACATCATCCATTAATTCATTAAATTTATCTTGCCAGTCTGCTGTTTCAGAGGGATTCCTATATATAAAGCCTATGATTATTGGTTTACTATTTTTCATTGAGACATTAATCCAAATTGATTCAACATCATATTGTTCGAAGTTAACTAATCTATTACATTTCAAAACAGATGCGAAATACACTAGAAGACCTGTAGATTTTGCTTTGGATGGATCTAGACGCATTATTTGGTAATTAGGAATAATCATATCACAATCAGATACTTTGGAAGAAAGGCGAGATTCTGCAAAGCAGAATAAATGAAATCCATAACCATTATTGTAGAGAATAGATGCTATTTCGTCTTTTTTGTTGATGGCATTATTAATATTTAAATGACCTACACGGAGGCCTTGTTTTGTCGGCCATGTGTCTAACGTTTGAGCCATGATTTATATGAAATGACCTATAAACAAATGCTTATAAAGTTTATCAAAGTAACGAGAATCAAATATGAATATATACAATAGGTAACAAAGGTATCGTATGCTTTGCACACAATAATGCAAATACAAATGCAATAAAGATAGAAAAGAAAAGTGAATTCAAATCAATCCACCCTTCTGTATGCTTGAAAAAAAGAAAGAAAAGGTAAGCAAAACAACTACTTACAAATGACTTAAAAATTGGTCAGCTTTATTATGAGCAAAATTAAATGCTTAGCTATGAATGGCATACAACGAATGAAATTAAATAACTGGTAAACGACAATAATTCAAGAGCCAAGGCAATTTTTCAACAAAATTGCATGCATTCACAAAAGCGCAACAACAAAAAGTAGAATGAATGAAACCAAATACAAGCACAAAATGCTCAAATTTTTTCAGCAAAGTAATACTCACTCCAAATGACAGAAACAAGCAATACCAAAACAGTCAATACATGACTATGACCCGGCGCACAGTGACAACATGCGAATGATTTCAGCCCATGCTCACACAATCATAACTTTTTCACATTAAAAACGACAATAGCACAAAAAGCTAGTCACACGTTACGAAATGATGTTATAACATTCGTTTCTTCTTCACTAAAGAAGTCAGGATGTGTGTGTGTGTGTGTGTGTGTGTGTGTGTGTGTGTGAATAAACTGAAAATCACTTTCACCTCAGGAAACACCAAGTATAATAGTTTCTAAAAGCTGTCTCAGACTATCCAACCAAGTTGGATGAACCTGTAATGACCTTTCAATTTTTTTACCTTCTTTAGACAGAGTGAGTAGAAGTCACAAACGCAAATTTTCGTTAGATGAAACTCTTCCAACTGGTCAAAAAGAATCAACTGGCAACTGCACCATTTTTTTTCCAACTTGTGGAAAAAACAGCCAATGCTTGCTGATAGTGTAAAGACGGCACATGGCCACAACTAATTGAAAGAAGTTCACAACTGAATTTTCTTACAATTGAAAGATTGGATAGTGTGAGGCGGCCTTAAGAAAATATGAATAATATGAGAAGGAAACAAACTGTTATTTTCCTCTTCAATCATTCCACACATGGATCACACACAGACACACATACACACAGACACACACACACACACACACACACACACACACACACACACACACACACACACACACACACCACACACGGACACACACATACACACATGAACACACACACACAGAGCAGGATGAAAAAAAGCTTTGTCAGCTTATTTTTTTAACCCTCAATAAAGATGATTTTGACTTGACACACACACACACGCACACAGAGCAATCTAAGTAGGCCTACTGTTGACTGGTTGGGACAGTGTATAACGTTTTGTGGCATAGCACAAAGTAATGGTTTTTCAGAGATAATTAATGAAAAAATGCTCAAAAGTGTATCCTTAACAGCAATCCACAGCCGCCTCAGGTAGCAAGTTCCAATCTTTCCTGTGCGTGGGAAAAAAGAGCTGTATTCAGTCTGGCACTGGATGGTGAATAACTGCCGGCTGTGTCCTCTTCTTTGGGGAGTTGGAACTGACTTCATTCTGGTGTTGTTGACTTTGACAATGCCGTTCAAGATCTTAGTAAGCATTGTAAGCCTGGTAGACTTTCTGCTGTGCTCAAGTGTGGGCCATCCTAACTGAGAAAGCATATTATCAGTTACATTGGATCGATGTTGTGGTAGTGGTTTAACACTTGCAAACCTGTTGAATTACGAGTCAGTGACTCTAACCAACTGAGCCACAGAACTTCTTCTTCTCCTTTTTCTTCCTTTTAATCGGCAACCTTAATCTGGTTGAAGATTTTGCTGATGTATGGAGAGATGAAGAGGTCATACCACCCACAATGAGGCTACACTAGAAAATAAATAATTAATAATTTTAACCCTTTCACCGCCAAAGTCGCATTTTAGCACTTCAGTGATTTAACACCTATGTCATTAAAAGGCATCAAATTGGGGTCTGTTATCCAAAGACCCTATTGTCTTAGTTTTGGGAAAGTAAGGATAGTCCTTATTTTATATATTTGTCACTGAAGAATCCCCAATACTGTAGATGGATTTTGTTCTCTACCCAGGTACATTTAATGGACATTTATGGCTGAAAAATGGCTGGCGGTGAAAGGGTTAAAATAAATAAGTAGAGAGAGAGAGAGAGAGAGAGAACTAAAATGCAGGGGGCGTGGGTTAGGAAGGTGTAGTTGGATGAGGGTAAAAACCTCATAAAGAAATAAGAGTATATGCATACACTGAGTGTCTAGTGATCATCATCTGTAGGGGTGGTACTGTAATGTCTTCTTGCGACTACTGCACTTATGTTAGACTAGCCGTTTACTAGTTACTGTGTGTGTGTGTGTTAAACTACACCTTTGCCCAAATTTCAACCTTCCTTACGTATGTCAATCACAGTCACTGATGACTATTCTTTCACTTTAGACTTTATGAGGACATAGCAATTATCAGTCGCTACGCGACTGGAATGTATCTTAACAGTAATATTACATGTTACTTTACTTTAAATGCAAAGTTGGCTGTATACTTACTCCTCTCTTTCCCCTGATTCCTTCTTTTTGCTCTCTCTCTCTCTCTCTCTCTCTCTCTCTCTCTCTCTCTCTCTCTCTCTCTCTCTCTCTCTCTCTCTCTCTCTCTCTCTCTCTCTCTCTCTCTCTCCAGTGGCATGGGCCAATGGCCTATTAAAATTGTTCAATGTTCTAGCTCTCTCTGTGTGTCTTGTCTATTCAATTGTAATGCTTTGTAACCAGCCCGAGTAAAATTGTTGTTCTTCTTGCATATAGCGTCCTCCATCAACAATTTGATGATTATGACGCTTACGACGTGGGGGGTTTCCAACTAAACAGTAGACTTGTGTAGAAGGCTTGCTGCCCAGATGATCAGCTCAATGCGGGATGTTCAGTGTTCTCTCTCTCTCTCTCTCTCTCTCTCTCTCTCTCTCTCTCTCTCTCTCTCTCTCTCTCTCTCTCTCTCTCTCTCTCTCTCTCTCTCTCTGTACCAAGGACAGATTGGAAGACTAGGCGTTGCCTAAAATCTTTATCCTTGAAAAATAAAGTTCAAGTTTTCAAGTTTCAAGTTTCTCTCTCTCTCTCTCTCTCTCTCTCTCTCTCTCTCTCTCTCTCTCTCTCTCTCTCTCTCTCTCTCTCTCTCTCTCTCTCTCTCTCTCTCTCTCTCTCTCTCTCTCTCTCTCTCTCTCTCTCTTGTAATGTTTTGTAACAACCCCATTAACATGGGCCAATGGCCTATTCATTAAAATTGTTCAGTGTTCCTCTCTTACTACTCTCTAGTCTATGATGTTAACTATATGGTTTGTGCTGTGTAGCTTGGCCCTCTCGACTACTGTGTGTGTGTGTGCGTGCGTCTGTGTTTTGTCTCTAATGGGTGTGTGCATGCGCCTGTGTTAGTACTGTTACTGCGCTGCGTGTGAGCCACAACGTGGCTAGGATAGGTTTCATTCTCTCGCACACATTTCGGGCAGACAGACAAACATCTGTGAAGAAGTTACCGATCAATACTGGTAAATGGTTGTGCCGCACAAGTTCGTGCGCCTAGTCTAGATACCGCACTGGGTAGTGCGCTTAGTGGCTGTATTGTAGTACACTTTTGTCAAAAGGATGCTTTCTTAGCCAGTGCGCTGAAGCTTTCTTTGTCTTCAAGGTTTCATTTAAAATTATAGTTTTTAACAGCTGATTCTGAAATGATTTTTATGCGGGCTTAATTATTGAAAACAATTTTTTCATGTTTTGTTACTGGCGTTGTCTCCCTTTCCAGATATATCTCTCTAATGATCATTTTCTCTTATACCATTAAAAACAAATCAATATTTATACATATTAAATTTCAAAGTAATGCCAACTCCTTTTCTTTTATCAAACTGAAAACAGTTTCTCAAATTATTTAAAAAATGGGACAACATAGAAAATGCAAGCAGATCGATTATAATTGATATTTGTTAATAATATAAGCGACACACAGCCAGTTCTTAGTCTGTGCAGACGTGGAGAGAGAGAGAGAGCAAAAGGGCTTGGTGTTAAAACATTCAATCAACGTCATTTAGTGTTTCTGTGACTGGGCCGTTTGCAGGTTAGTATTCATTTCTTTCTGTATTATCGATAATGCTGAAATCAGAATAAGGAATTTCACTGATTCTTTCATATTAGTAACCTTGATTTTTGCAATTTTTGTACAGTAGAAACATTGAATTGATTGACTCAATGACTGAGAAACCTTACTCAGAACTTCAAATCCGGTTGTGTGTCTGTGTGTCAGTGGATTTGTTTGACGTGAAAACATCATTTGTCTCGAGTCCTAAAAATTAGAAACTGTTTCTTCTTCTTCTTCTTCTCTTGAGGGCCCACGGTCTAAGCTGACCATTCTGGCTCCTTTTGAAAAAAAACCCCCTGAAAAAGAGGGGTTCCGAGGTGGTCAATTTTCAGTTGGCAATGGTGGTGTAACAACAAAAAATAGAGATTGGAGTGGGCAAGGGAGAATATTTCAACGGGTTCTGGTTCTGGTTCAGTATGTCTTGAAATACTCCTGAAAGTGAAACAAAAGAAAAGCCTCCGACAATCAGTGAATCACACTCTGCTGCATACAAGTTTTTGTTACATCCCTAGCCATAGAACACAACATAGACGGTCAGTCCACATTCTTTCCTCACACTATTCCGCAGTGGAACAGCCTCCCTGAAGAAGTTGTCTCCGTTCAGTCTTTGGAGGCCTTCAAGAGGGGTGTGGCACTGGCATTCTCAAAATGGATTTGTTCTCAACATCTTATTCTTAGGGTTAGGGATAGGGTTATGGTTAGGAATAGGGATAGGTTTAGGGTCAATTTAGTGGTACGGTCTCAACTGTTGTTTTCACGGGACCACATAAAAGTCGGACTTCGGAATCGGACCTCTGTATTTCGAAACACATAAATGTCGGACCTCGGGTCTCGAGCTCGTAGCCTCAGAAGGACATGAATATTGGACAAATAAATCTTACTACAATACTTTTCTTTGACAAATGTTCATTTTAAAGTGTGTGTGTGTGTGTGTTTATAATCGTAGGCAAGTTGCAGGTCATTGAGCCGCGATCTCCATTCCCGCACGTGCAGCATAGGCTTGGTCGAAATCTGGGGCATACCTGAGTACAGGGTTCCTGATTTCATGCACACACATTGTACTGTATGTAGGCTAATTGTAATTGAAATTTATATTGGATTAAAATGAGATTGTTTCAAGTAGTTTTGTGTGAGTTTTGATTGTCTGTATTTCTGTCTAATATCACCACTGGTGAAAAGACGTAAAATAAAACAACACACACACACAAAGAGGCGTACAAAGAAAGCCAGTCTTCTCTTTATTTCACTATCAACACACTGTAAACACCAAGCCTATGCAAGGTCCGAGATTCGAGGTCCGACATTCATTACCTGAGGAGGTCCGACACTGGCCACAAAATGACAAATCCAGTGCGTCAGATTGGAGAAACGAGCTTTAGTATAAGCGCCACATTGACTCACTCAGGTGTGCAATATTATTCTTCACAATCTTGTCATGCTAATGCTCTATAAGTATAATGCTCTTCACTACTTAGCGCCTGGAGCAAAACTTGACATTGTTTTTTCACATCACAAAGACGACATGTACATAAATATTAGCTTACATCTAACTTCTAAGACTAGTAAGAGGAATCGAAATATCTTAACCTTTTGTACTCAGGAATTTAAATAAATCCCTGAAGCTAAAATGAAAACTTATTTCCAACCAACTTGTTCTAGTGACAGTCACTGCAGGCAGATATGTGATTTTAAATTTATTTTTTTTGGCATGCGATTTTTGTGACTGATGAGGAAGGAAGGGAGGGGGTAAATTTTGACCAAATGACTTTTTCGTTGCCACTGGGGTTAATGTATGCAAAGTGCATGGGCACACGGGACCTCGGTTTATCGTCTCATCTGGAAGACTCCACGCTCAGACCGCAAGGCCTAGTGCAAAGTGAGAGGAAAAATCCCCTGTACCCAGGTTCGAATTCAGGTTTACTTGACACGAAGTGAACGCGCTACCACTGTGCCACTCTACACTCTATCGTTGTGCAAACATTTGGAGATGGTGACCACACCCACCCACACCTATTTTTAGTACAGAGGAGATTTTGCTAGTAAAAAGAGGCACATGTCTCAGAGTCAGACAATGCTATCTTTGGAAGTGATCCAGTTGTTGAGCGAAGAAGTGACCCAGTTGTTGAGCGAAGTGATAAACAGTCTATGCCCTTCAACTGCTCCTAATTCCTAGGAGGGGATGAGGTTTCTAAAAACATTAGTGGCTGCTTAAGTCAGTCCATCTTCATCTTAGTTTTAAAACAAAAAAATATAAATGATCGAAAGATCTGTGATCGCATAAATTTACATGTATGCTGTGTGTGTGTGTGTGTGTGTGTGTGTGTGTGTGTGTGTGTGTGTGTGTGTGTGTGACTGTGAAAGATACAGAGAAACTTCAGAAAGGGAGAGGTTTTTTTTCCTTTTTTACTCTCTCTCTCTCTCTCTCTCTCCTCTCTCTCTCTCTCTCTCTCTCTCTCTCTCTCTCTCTCTCTCTCTCTCTCTCTCTCTCTCTCTCTCTCTCTCTCTCTCTCTCTCTCTCTCTCTCTCTCTCTCTCTCTCTCTCTCTCTCTCTCTCTCTCTGAGTCTCTCTCCAGGACCACACATACATGTATGCACAGTCTCTGTGTCACTGTCAGTGTGTGTGTGTGTGACTGTGAAAGTTTTTTTCTTTTGTAATTGTACTCTCTTTCTCTCTCTCTCTCTCTCTCTCTCTCTCTCTCTCTCTCTCTCTCTCTCTCTCTCTCTCTCTCTCTCTCTCTCTCTCTCTCTCTCTCTCTCTCTCTCTGAGTCTCTCTCTCTCTCACATGCACAGTGTGTGTGTGTGTGCGTGTGTGTGTGTGTGTGTGTGTGTGTGTGTGTGTGTGTGTGTGTGTGTGTGTGTGTGTGTGTGTGTGTGTGTGTGTGTGTGTGTGTGTAGGGGGGAATGACTGATTACAGGAGATCAGGCCATCTTGACTCAGTGCTGTCTGGCTGTTCCCAGGCCTCAGCTATGTTCTTACCCAGTGTCTTTGATCTATTTTGTCCACGTTTTTGTTTGTTTTTGTTCTCCTTTTCATTTCTTGACCTGCTTCAGACCTGTTTAGTTTACTCTACTCTTTTCGAGTAGTAATATTCTACTCAATTTGGATGTCTACTACTTGTCAAAATTTAAAATAATGCTCTTATAATTCTTGATTGCTACTCATTTTCAGTGAACATTGTTTGATGGTTTAATGAACAAAACTACTCATTTTGCACCAAAACTACTCATTTCAGCTATCTGGACTACTCAAGAATTGTGTAGGGCCTGGGGTAAACAGGTCTGCTGTTTGTTTCTTGTAAGAATGTAACTCTTCTATTGTACTGGTTGACTAAAAGAAAACTGAAAAGACCCCCCCCCCCCCGTCTTGCCACCCCCTTCTCTCTCTCGTTCCCTTGCTACCTCTCCGTCTCTCTATTTCTGATTTCTTTCTCTCTCTTTCTCCATTTCAGTTTCCACTCTCTCTCTGTCTTTTTAACTCTGAGTCTCTCTCTAATCATCTGTCTCTCAGTCTCACTATTCCCCCCCCCCCAATTCTAATGAAGCTGTCAATTTTGAAATGACTGGAAATACTTCTTCTTTTCGTGTTCTATTCATCTGTGTTAAGTTCATTATTGAAGGAAACTTGATTTTAAATCAGTCAAAGGCAGATGACCGAGGTTGTCTAATTTGTTTTTGGACTTTGTTTGCTTGTTTTCTTACCCTGGCTTAAAGACTCCAGGGATCATCCCAACAGCCAAAGCACTTGAACACTATCATAAGTCACATGCACCAGCTAGGGATGAGAACATTACGTGTGTGACCGTTTTTGATTGCCCCGCCATGTGGGCAGCCACACTCTGACTTCGGAGGAGGCCTTTAGTTTAAGATAGAGATAGAGACTGTCTGTTCTTTTTACTAGTTTTACTTTTAGTGTCTATGTCTATCCTTACACCTATTCTGTGGTTGTTTTTTCCTCCACTTATCCCCTCCGCAGTGAATGTCTTTACATTTGGTGGGGGTCAGGGCTCCCAATTGTCCTGCAAAACAAGGGGTCCCAGGGACTCCTTCACTGACAGTATAGAGGGTCCTACTCCTAGAGGCGGGATAGCGGGTCCCAATGAGTGAATGACATTGTTTTCTAGTGCATCCCTGGGACCCCCTGCACATTCTTTTAGAGGGTCCTTGAGAATTTTAGTGCTTCATAGACCCCCAAATGGGGGTCCCTGGGAGCCCTGGGGGTGAAGTGTGATGTACTGGGTGAATACATTCGCCCATGGTGCTAGAAGAGTTAAGCTTTGCTTTCTTGCAAAGTTCTTAAAATGCAAGCCAAGGCGCTTGGTGTAGCAGTGTCACACCACAGGATAATGTGCATCATCATTGTGCCACGCAGAAAACAAACCCTAACCACACCCTGCACTGACATCATTGATTCCTCTGTCACTGTCTGTGACACTTGTGCTGTGTACAGTGGCAAATCTCTTGTCTCTGATTGTTCAAAGCACAGCTGCTCTGTTATTAATAACTGGGGGGCACTCTTAACTCTAAGGCTGAGAGGGGATGGTTTATTTTCAAACAGACTCAAGTTTGTGTCTCACATGTGATGGATGAAGGAATGTTTTTGTCTTAAAAGTTTCTTTCTGTCTCTCTCTCTCTGTTTTTAAACTAAGAAAATGGAATTGTTCAACTCGTGACAGGCAAACACTGGATTTTTTTTAAACCTAGGCGTGTCTGCTGTTTACACAACAGTTAATTATGCTGCTAGGCATGTCAGCATTCTCTGGGAAGTCGTAAAGTTAGTGAAACAAGTGCATGCACATGATTGATGTATGCAGTTGCGCAAACTATATGCATAAATATCACTTTCAGAGTATTTACTATTTATTTTTTTAAAACATAAACTGCAAATATAGGAATTTAAAAAATTCTAGACGATATTGCCATTATTGGTACATGTATATGTTACGTCCAATCCATGAAATGGACAAAATGGTTTGCCCAGTTTGTGAAATAGACAATTTATAGCTTGCAATTGAGAAAAGCAATATGAATGAAAAATAGTTTTTGTTCATTTGCACACATAGATCAAGAATTGGTTCAAATGAATGAGAAATCTCATCTGTAGGTGAGTTAATAATATTTTATTCAGACTTAATTTGATAAAGCGTTTGATTCAACATGTGGCTCAGGCATGCCCCAGCTTAGCATCTGGTCGTGTTGGGGGGCAGGATAGGGGTGCAAATACAATGTAGAAAAGTGTGATACGTGTCACCATTGAATCAATCTTAATCGATACCTGTGTGAATCACTGAATGGGGATTCAAAAATGTGATACATTGTCCATTTTATAAATTGGGCAAAGCATTTTGCCCAATTTCACGGATTGGGCGTAACATATACAAAGTAAAGAAAAAACACATTGTACACATATGCAAGGAAGACTTTAGTTAATTTCAAATCAAAATTGTGACGATTGTCACAACCTGTCCAGACATCTGTTTGCTGTGGGGACTGTGGAGTTCTTTGATGATCTTGATATTACTATAAGTGTTTGCATTGCCGTTTTCTTTACTAGTTTTTACATCTGTTTGCAGTAGGGGTGTGACTCTCTGTGTGTGAGTGTGTGTGTGGTGTGTGTGTGTCAAGTCAAAATCATCTTTATTGAGGGTTAAAGAATAAGCTGACAAAGCTTTTTTCATCCTGCCCTCATGTGTCAGTCAAACATCTATGAAAAAATAACATATTTACACAAAACAGAAAACATGAACATTTCTGTGTGTGTGTGTGTGCGTGTGCGTGTGCGTGTGTATGTTTGTGTGTGTGTGTGTATGTTTGTGTGTGTGTTTGTGTGTGTGTGTGAGTGTGTATGCGTGCGTGCATGTGTGTTTGTGTGTGTATGTGTGCATGTGTGTGCGTGTGTGTGTGCGTGTGTTTGTGTGTGTGTGTGTGTGTGTGTGTGTGTGTGTGTGTGTGTGTGTGTGTGTGTGTGTGTGTGTGTGTGTGTGTGTGTATGCATGCATGTGTATTGTGGTAAGTGGGCATGGATGGTTGGAGTGTATTGGTCGGTAAAGCAGTGGAGAATGAGATTACTGCTTGGCGTGCAGTTAGAAGCGTTTGACCCTTTACTAGAGTTGGTGTAGGAGGTTGTGTTGTACTGTTTTGTTATAACCTAAGGCAGACACAGCTCCCTTCTGATTGTTTTGTCTCAAGGCCTCAGTATAAGTTGACTCCTCTTTTTGAGGGAGAGACAGGGGGAGGGGATGGAGAGAGGGGCAGGAGAAGGGAGAGAGGGGGAGAGACAGTGAGAGAGAGAGGGAAGAGATGTTAACCCTTTCGCTGCCCCACGACGTATATATACGTCCTCTATAGCGCTTCAGTACTTGCCACCGACGTATATATACGTCGCCGCTAAGCAGCGATATTGCCGTGTTCAAAAATCGCGCGGCAAGCCGGCGGCGCATGCGCAAGTAGTAGGCGGCACTGAAGGGGTTAAAGTTTTGGTTTGATTGTTCAAATAGGGTCTACGACTAATGTTTTATTGCCAAAATCCTGTGATGAGGTGGGATGTTGGTGGGAAGGGTGGAGGGTTACAAGTATGAAAGTGAGTGCGCAAGCGGGGCGTGCAGTTGTTGGGGTGAGCGGGGCGTGTGAAGTGTGAAAGAATACTTTTAAAACATGTACTTACAATTTATTTTGTTCTTTTATAAATTGTTTGGTTTCTTGTGTGTATTATTTGACATGTCTGCCAGAAAATGATCCTTGTTTTTATGAGGACAAAGTAAAAGTTGAGTTGAGTTGTGTTTACCAGTGACTCCCCATGAACCTGACTTTTTTGGTCAATTATTTCAATCAAAGTTTACCTAGGGGCATTCTTATAGTGAAATTTAAATTGAGGATTAAGGCTGGGTTCACATTAGAAGCGCAAGTTCCGTGCGGAAAACCCTAAATAAGTGGAAGAAAGAAGGATAAAAGTTTACGCATATAATAGGGGAAATTTGGACACGTGCACAAATCTTTTCCCTTCTTTGTTTCACTTATTTATGGATTGCGCACGGGTTTCCGCATGGAATATCCGCTTATGAGTGTACATGGCCTAACTCTGCATATCAGACAGTAGCCCGACTCACAACAATGCCATGTGTTAGTACTGTTGCCTTTTTCAACGATGTGACATTGCTTACAGTGCTGCTGTTTCAGCCACAAGTAAAGCAGCTTACAAACAATTTTAAAGTACAATTTAACTTGTAGAAATAGCTGTATGTGGAAGACAGAGAACAACTTCTTCTTCTACGTTCCCAGGCCATATGGCCATGATGGGTAAGGTATGTATCATATGTGTCCGGTTTTCGGCTTTCATTAGTCTCCCCGCTGCGTACAGCCGACACATTCCGATTTTGGAGGAGCTCAAAGGGGAACAATTATTTGGAGTTTTTTTTTTTTTAAAGGTAGGACTAGGAGAATGGGCCAATAAGTCAGAAAGATAGTAGATGACACAAAGCAAAGGGTAAAGGCAGAGTCACAGAGAGTGGCAGATTAGGGGAAGTTTCAAACACAGAACTTCCAGAAGGTGGGGAACTATTTTTATGAAAGACCCCCCGGTACCCCCATGGGGAGAGACTCGTGGATGGGGCGGGGTTGTCCAGCTCCCCGTATGGAGGCACGAGGCATCCACCCACTGCCCCCAAAAGAACAACAAAACCAAGGTTGTCTCAGGGGAATGAATATTTTGGTGCAAAATGTCCTCAAAATAGCAGTTGTAATGAAAAGCAGTTATTACAAACCATGTTTGTGTGAATCACAGATACAGTAGAACCTCCCTTATAAGACCTTCAAAAATCATTCAAAATGAGGTCTTATAAGGGAGGGGTTTTATAAGGGAGGTAATATTAATACTTACAAAGAAAGACTGTCTCAGAGAAGTAGGTCTTATGTGGGAGGGAGTCTTATAATGGGAGGTCTTATAAGGGAGGTAAGTGTAATACTTACAAAGAAAGACTGTCTCAGAGAAGTAGGTCTTATGTGGGAGGGAGTCTTATAATGGGAGGTCTTATAAGGGAGGTTCCACTGTACCGTCTTTTTTTTTATAGTTCCCCAAATTACTACCCATTTTGTTCTCATAATATCTTGCCTGTGGTCTGTGTTCAATATGGAAATCAGGACATTCACGTGCGTTTTCTCCATTGCAGGTGCACCGTTATTAATATATTATTTGTCGGCTGATAACTGGTTGAGAGGGTCGATAAGTCTTTGTAGTGTGTGTCAATAGTACAAGGAAGGGAGGATGGTTTTGCAGAGTTGCGTTCTGTTTTGATAGTTTGTGCTTTGAAGAATTTCCAATTTGCTTTCTTATTTCATTTGTTGTGTTTGTGTTTGTGTCCTTTCTAATTTTTCTATCAATTCAGCTCTATATTTGTAAATTGGTTGGGCCCGGGGATATGGAGGATCACTCAAAATGATTGGAAACATTTTTTGATGAAAGTTTGAGAGGGGGGTGGGGGTGGGGGGAGCCCGAAGAAGAATGACACAAGAAAACTTGCAAACCTCAACCAAATTTGATTAGCATTTATATAATTTTCTGAGTTAAGTTGTTAATATGCAGGCAGACAAGCAGATAGACAAACAGACAGGCAGGCAGATGGACAGACAGACAGACGAAGTGAACGTGCAGCTTCTTTAGCCTGGTTGATAAGACTAAAGAGGCTTGCACTGTGCCTGTTGGCTGTTGATGACAGATAGTAAATTGACACAACAGGGGAAAAAAAGAAACAATTTGAAGTGGGGAAGACTTCAAGAGGCTGCAGAGGAAAACATGATGAGTGTCTACCTCCGGCAATTTGTGTGTGTGTCTGTGTGTGTGTGTGTGTGTCTGTGTGTGTGTGTGTGTGTGTGTGTGTGTGTGTCTGTATCTGTGTAGACTCTGTGTGTGTGTGTGTGTGTGTGTGTGTGTGTGTGTGTGTGTACATATGCATACATGTTATGTGTGTGTATGCTACATACATGTGTGCGTGTGCACACGCACAGGGATGCACCTTGTATATTTGTTTGTGTGAGTGTGCATGCATGGATGTGGGTGCGGGTGTGTGGGAAGGATCGGAGGAAAAAGAAAGACGGTTAGGGTGAGTAGGGGGGGTGGGGGGAGAGCTCAAGGTGAGAATCTGTGCCTTTGCCCTCCCTCCATGACTGACACAGAAGGCACAGAACTAAAAACGTCAAATGATTTGTGACAGACCAGGGTAAATATTAGACGTGAGCTGAATGAAATATTTATGACAGAGCCAAAGATAAACCAGGCAAAACAAAGAAGATAACATACACATCACCAAAGAAAAATCTCCCCCTTCCCATCCTAACCCACCTCCCATCCCAAACAAATGAAGAAAAGGCTTGCATGTCCTGTTTTAAAAATCACGCTGGATATGAAAAACAACAGTACAAAAGCAAACAGGAACAACGGCAGCAAAAATAGAATGTGTTTTACATTAAGTAGGCACACTTTTTTTTTCGTGCACTGTGCATAGTATGATGGGGAATAGTATGAAGGTGGTTAAGTTTGCTGTTAGTGTTACAGTGGAACCTCCCTTATAAGACCTTCAGTAATCACCCAAAATGAGGTCTTATAAGGGAGGGGTCTTGTAAGGGAGGCAATTTTAATACTTATGAAGAAGGGCAATGTCTCAGAGAAGTAGGTCTTATGTGGGAGGGAGTCTTATAATGGGAGGTCTTATAAGGGAGGTTCCACTGTACCTCCTTGCCTTATGCATTGTCAGAGTGTTTGTTGTTGTTGTTGTTTTGTAGTTATGCTTTTGAGTGTGTTCATTCTTGTTGCGTTGCTGTTATTAAATGTGACCCAGCACCACGGAAGGGACATTAAGTTGCTGGGCTAGTTTCTCACATATAATACAGATGTGACCCAGCACCACGGAAGGGACATTAAGTCGCTGGGCTAGTTTCTCACATATAATACAGATGTGACCCAGCACCACGTTGAAGGGACATTAAGTTGCTGGGCTAGTTTCTCACATATAATACAGATGTGACCCAGCACCACGGAAGGGACATTAAGTTGCTGGGCTAGTTTCTCACATATAATACAGATGTGACCCAGCACCACGGAAGGGACATTAAGTTGCTGGGCTAGTTTCTCACATATAATACAGATGTGACCCAGCACCACGGAAGGGACATTAAGTTGCTGGGCTAGTTTCTCACATATAATACAGATGTGACCCAGCACCACGGAAGGGACATTAAGTTGCTGGGCTAGTTTCTCATATAATACAGATGTGACCCAGCACCACGGAAGGGACATTAAGTTGCTGGGCTAGTTTCTCACATATAATACAGATGTGACCCAGACAATGTGGAAGGGACATTAAGTTGCTGGGCTAATTTCTCACAGCAGGCTTGGAAAGTCAAAAATCTCAATTTTTTTGTCGATTTTGAGTTATGGGTAATTTCTTGTTCTCTAACATCTTATCTTACATTTATAAAGGACAAGACTAATGTGTGTGTGAAAGAGAGAGAGAGAGAGAGAGAGAGAGAGAGAGAGAGAGAGAGAGAGAGAAAGAGAGAGGGAGTCAAAAATCTCATTTTGGGGGGACAATTTTGAGTTATGGGTAATTTCTTGTTCTCTAACATCTTATCTTTGAAATTTATAAAGGACAATCTTGAATATTATTATCTCTAAATGGTCTTATAAGTGCTTTAAAATGACTGAATCAATGCATTTTCATCAGCTAGGCTAGACTTTAGACTGTTTTCTCAAAATGTTCGACACCCACCCTACTAACTTTAAGTGCTCATAACTCTGGAACAGTAAAAAGTCAAGAATGGTTCTTGTATCATAAAATTGTATGAAGTTTTCAAATGTATAATTTTCTCAGAATGGTCAGTTTGGCATTTAGTGTCCCTTTCGTGGTGCTGGGTCACATATAAATGGTCACTTTTCTAGTGAGGAATATGGGTTCAGCTTAATTTTAACCCTTTCATTGCCACTGTCACCCCTTGGCACCACAATGATTACCATGTCACTGAAAGGCATCAAATGAGGGTCTGTTAACCAATGACCTTATGCTCTTAATTTTGGGAGGCATAAGGATAGGCCCTTTTTTATGCATGTCACAGAGGAATCCCCAACATTGCAGATGAAATCTTTTCTATACCCAGGTAAGTTTAATGGAAAGTTTTGGCTGAAAAGCGGCTGGCGTTGAAAGGGCTAAAGCATTGGTGATGATATGAATTGGTGTGCTTAAGTACTCGTGTCAAAGGTCAGCACATATTCAAATACATCATCATGTACACACCAAGAAACTTTTCAACCTATTTTAGTGGAAGGTCCAACAATAGTCTGAATAATTTAAAGCTTTGAATGTTAATGGGCTGAAAGCAGGTACGTACCTAATTCCTAGGTTTGACTTGGCTGCAAAAGTATGTGAACATACACACACACAGACACACATGTATAAGTATGCATAGGAACACTCCTGCAGGTACGCATGTCACTCACTGCAAGGGAGAGGGCATATGTGCATGCGCACATGTATACACACACACACACACACACACACACACACACACACACACACACACACACACACACATTATTTGATTAAAGGAACCACAAACACCACTAACTGTGTATACTTTTTGAAGTTAGCTCTGTGCTGGTAAAAGATTGTGCTGGTTTACTTTTTGTCCCAATGGGGGGACAGACAGTGTATGATCATGGTACATAGAGAGATCTCTTTCGAATTATGGAATTCTCGTCAGTATGTATATCTGCTAACAAACACTATCTTGTGGATCAACCCTAACAGGAAGACATTTCTAATAAAAGAATGCTGTCTTCTCTGCACTAGGCCGAAAAGTCCACAATTTAACCCTTTCACCGCCAGCCATGTTTCAGCCGAAAAATACCATTAAACTTAACTGAGTAGAGAAACAAATTTTCTGCAATATTGCGAATTCCTTGGTGACATATATAACATTAGGC
>CM065704.1:44228953-44251453 GCA_017654935.2 Phymorhynchus buccinoides | reverse complement strand
AATATGTAAAATCTATGTAAATCTATTCTTTCACACATACATACTCCACTCCTCCTCCTCCCCCCTTCTTTCCCCTTAACCCCTCCTTTCCCGCCCTCATTTGTATTTAACACTTTAGGCTTGTTCAGCACATTGATTTTCTCTCATGACAAACTTGACCGAATCATATTCAATTTCATATGACGTAAATGATGATTTGGCATTTACCTGCGCCCCTTACCCCCTCACCCCTTTCCCCCTCACCCCTTTCCCCCCCCTCCCCCTTACCCCTTACCCCCTCACCCCTTACCCCCTCACCTCTTTCCCCCTCCGTCCTTCACTCCATTGGAGCAGCGGCTTACCTTTGGTTTAAAACACGCCCCTAACCTCGTAAAAAAGTATATTCTATGATGGATGGACAGGAACTGTTTGATTCCGAGGGCAATATCTGTCGCTGAAAGCCGTCACCTTGCTGTGCATTTGACACGTGTTTTAAAGGCACAGCCAGGATATAAAAAGACCGAGTTGAGCCGCGTGGCTTCATTCTGCCTCCCTCCACAACTCTTTATTCCTCCCTTTTTCTCTGTAGCACGAGACAGCAAGTGTCGGACTATCGTTACCCGATTCTAAGGATCAGGGCCTGTACTCACGTTGAGATAGCATGAGACTTAGCATGATGCTAACTTAGAAGCTCTTCCAATGTCCTATAGGATTTAGTAGGACTTTTGGAAGAGCTTCTAAGTTAGCATGATGCTAAGTCTCATGCTATCTCAACGTGAATACAGGCCCTGGTGTTTTGGCTTTAAGCGGAGCCAGTGTGCGTTTTTGCTGTTCTTTGATCTCCTGCCCCCAGGGCTGTAATATTCCCTCTCACTTTTATAAGCTGGATGGGTATGGATGCACTTTGAATAGATACGTCTGCTTGTATAGTGTGCCCCCAAGACTGCATGCATGCATACAACCACCACAAATTCATGTGCATACTCTTTGGTTTATGCGCACAAGGTGTGCATGCTAAGACTTAAGACAGACAGACAGACAGACCATGCATGCACGCACACACACATGCACACACGCACACACGCACGCATGCACACACACACACACACACACACACACACACACACACACACACACACACACACACCACACACACACACAGAGTGATATACACACACACACAGGTTTGAATGAAAACCTAGTTGTCCGGCTTGTATTGTACCAGTAGAAAAGCAAACAAACAAACAAAAACAGCACAATAAAATTGTTCATTTTTTTGTCTTATTCTAGATATCTGCATATGGAACAACAAGGAGATCGCAACGTGTGGAACAGCCCATACACCTACGCCTTGTGACATGCTCACCAGAATTTTAAAATCAAGCCCTTCTGTTAAATTTCATACTACGATCTGCTGACCAAAGACTATTTACAGGTCACAAAATAAACAAACTTTTAGATATCAAAACTGTAATTGAAATATCTGGAAAGTTGTTTTTTTAACCCCCATATGCCATGTAGCTACCCAGAGAACTTATCGAATCTTTGTATCTACTGAGTGACTGCCTGCTCTTCGTGTACCCCCCTTATTCATACAGAAAGAGAACAAAAAGTAAAGCTAATCAAATCTCTGTGTATGATCATTTCTTCCTTATTCTTCAAACTAACGATTTGTCCCGGACGAGCCCCCCAAAATAAACAACCTGAAGATGTCGTCGCGTCGGATGCGGATGCAGTACTGCAAGGTGATTTTGCTGACGTCGATGGTGTGGGTGATGGTGGACGTGTTTGTGCTCATGTACTTCACCGACTGCACCACCAACAGCGGCAACAACTGCCACAACAACGGTGGTGGGGGTGGAGGAGGGGACGGGGACAAGGAGCCGCCTAAGCCGGTGGAGAGCAAAGGGGGATTCCTGGAGAAGATTATTCCCAAGAGTGAGTAAAGAGAGAGGGGAGATATGTTTTTTTCTGGTTCAATTTTTTCAATGCCACATAAGGTGGCACAGTCCTTATGATGATGATGATGATGATGGTGACGATGATGATGATGATGATGGTGATGATGATGATGGTGATGATGATGATGATGGTGATGATGATGATGATGATGGTGTGATGATGATGATGATGGTGATGATGATGATGATGGTGATGATGGTGATGATGATGATGATGATGATGATGATGATGATGGTGATGATGATGATGATGATGATGGTGATGATGATGATGATGATGATGACGATGGCTTCAGGGCTGTTACCGAAGAGAACCCCCAATGGATGATGGACAAAGCGGTGGTCATACCCAAAGAGAAGGAAGATGATGATGATGATGATGGTGATGACGATGGTTTCAGGTCTGTTACCGAAGAGAACCCCCAATGGTCCAGGTGAGATGGACAAAGCGGTGGTCATACCCTAAGAGAAGGAATGATGATGATGACGACAATGATGATGATGATGGTTTCAGGTCTGTTGCCGAAGAGAACCCCCAATGGTCCAGGTGAGATGGACAAAGCGGTGGTCATACCCAAAGAGAAGGAAGATGATGATGATGATGATGATGGATGACGACAATGATGATGATGATGGTTTCAGGTCTGTTGCCGAAGAGAACCCCCAATGGTCCAGGTGAGATGGACAAAGCGGTGGTCATACCCAAAGAGAAGGAAGATGATGATGATGATGATGATGATGACGATGACGACAATGATGATGATGATGGTTTCAGGTCTGTTGCCGAAGAGAACCCCCAATGGTCCAGGTGAGATGGACAAAGCGGTGGTCATACCCAAAGAGAAGGAAGATGATGATGATGATGATGATGATGACGATGACGACAATGATGATGATGACGACAATGATGATGATGATGGTTTCAGGTCTGTTGCCGAAGAGAACCCCCAATGGTCCAGGTGAGATGGACAAAGCGGTGGTCATACCCAAAGAGAAGGAAGATGATGATGATGATGATGATGATGATGGTGACGACAATGATGATGATGATGGTTTCAGGTCTGTTGCCGAAGAGAACCCCCAATGGTCCAGGGGAAATGGGCAAAGCGGTGGTCATATCCAAAGAGAAGGAAGCGCAGTCCAAGGAAATGTTCAAGATCAACCAGTTCAACCTGATGGCCTCTGACATGATGTCCATGAACAGAACACTGCCCGACTACAGGATGGACGCGTGAGTTGTTTGTTTGTTTGTTGTTTGATTTATTCGGTTGGTTGGTTGGTTGGTAAAATCAACCAGTTCAACCTCTAGGTTTCTGACATGATGTCCTTGAACCGAACACTGCCCGATTACAGAATGGACGCGTGAGTTGTTTGTTTGTTTGTTAGATTAGGTTAGATACTGTTTGTTTGTTTGCTAGGTTAGGTTAGGTACATTATAGTCACAGAGGCGTCTCTGTGACATTCGAGTTGCTCCCACCTGGAGTGAGCGTCGCAGCCAGAGGCGCGCCACCCAATTGTTTTTTATTATTTTATTTTTTTTGCATGCAATTTTTGTGTGACTGATGAGTTAGGAAAGGAGGGGAGTAAATTTTGACCAAATGACAACTTTTTCGTTGCCACTGGGTTTAACGTGTGCTAAGTGCATGAGCACACGGGACCTCGGTTTATTGTCTCATCCGAAAGACTCCATGTTCAGACATTTTTGTGTGCGTGTGTGTGTGTGTGTATGTGTGTGTGTGTGTGTGAAGGAAAGGAAAGGGGTACATTTTGACCAATTGACAGTTTCTTTGTTGTCTCTGCGTTCTTTAACGTGCGCGAAGTGCGGTTAGCACACGGGGCCTCTCTTTTTGTCGTATCATCTGAAAGACTTCAGGGCCTGCTACACTACATACAATTCGCTGTCAATGCGATGCGATTGCGACGATGCGAGTCATGATTCACGTGAAATTCATGTATTGGGTCAACTTGAGTATATAGAGTGAAAGTAGTAGAATTATTTTTTGATGGAAGTGTTTCACGTGAATCATGACTCGCATCGTCACAGTCGCATCGCATTGACAGCGAATCGTATGTAGTGTAGCAGGCCCTTTAGCATTCAGATCGCAAGGTGTAGTTAGTGGAGGGTGAGCAGAAAAACCTTCTGCCACAGCCGAGAAACGAACCCAGGTTTGTTGCATTACGAGGCGAACACTTTACCTGTGGTTGATGGTTTGGTGGTTGGTTGGCTGGTTGGTTGGTTCAACCAGTTCATGCTCAGAACCACAATAGAAAAACGTAATAGAACGCCCCTGAATACAGACAGGATGGACGCAATTGACTTACTGATTCATCAATTTATTGATTGATAAATTTACTGATTGATTGATCGATCGATTAGTTCATTCCTATCTTTCTTTGATGACTTATCCCACGCTGCTCTTTCTGTTGAAAATAATAAATAAATAAGAGAGAGAGAGAGAGAGACTGCTTGAGCGAAGAGGGGAAATATTGTTTTGTTTTCTGTGTTGTTTGAAAAAGACATATTTGTTGAAATATCTCCTGTTTTGTTTTGTCTTGTCAATAAATTAACGTCACTTTGCATTTGTTGTGTATTTGTTTGTGTGGTGCTTTGTTCTTTCTGTCTCCTCCGAAATCAGAATGTGTCGGCTGTACGCAGCGGGGAGACCAGTGAAAATTGAAAACCAGACACATACGTACCTTATCCATTATGGCCATATGGCCTGGGAATGCAGAAGAAGAAGAAGTTCTTTCTGTAATTACTTTAGGAACACATGGCAGACAAACGATGTAGAATTATTAACTGAGTTTAAAACGGGCTTAGGGTCTTTGGACTAGCCCACATGTTGCCAAGAACCCCTGGGCTGTTTGCAGAGCTTAGAACGGATGGAGATTATGTCAGTAGATCCCGTCTTTGATAAACCCCAGCACAGTATGTCCTTGTGTGACAGGTGTGGAAAGGAAAGCTGGGTCTGTGTCATTTTCCCTGATTTAAATATCAAGGATGTAATATGTATCAGTCCAGGGGGTGTTGACACGCACCCTGTTGAATTATAGACACAGCTGCTGCGCTTGTTAGTTTGGAGGGCAGGGGTGTGGTTGGGAAGTGGGTGTGCCGGAACCCTGAATTCTGGCTGTTGGCTGCAGCTTGTTACTTTGGAGGGCAGGGGTGTGGTTGGGAAGTGGGTGTGCTGGAACCCTGAATTCTGGCTGTTGGCTGCAGCTTGTTAGTTTGGAGGGCAGGGGTGTGGTTGGGAAGTGGGTGTGCTGGAACCCTGAATTCTGGCTGTTGGCTGCAGCTTGTTAGTTTGGAGGGCAGGGGTGTGGTTGGGAAGTGGGTGTGCTGGAACCCTGAATTCTGGCTGTTGGCTGCAGCTTGTTAGTTTGGAGGGCAGGGGTGTGGTTGGGAAGTGGGTGTGCTGGAACCCTGAATTCTGGCTGTTGGCTGCAGCTTGTTAGTTTGGAGGGCAGGGGTGTGGTTGGGAAGTGGGTGTGCTGGAACCCTGAATTCTGGCTGTTGGCTGCAGCTTGTTAGTTTGGAGGGCAGGGGTGTGGTTGGGAAGTGGGTGTGCTGGAACCCTGAATTCTGGCTGTTGGCTGCAGCTTGTTAGTTTGGAGGGCAGGGGTGTGGTTGGGAAGTGGGTGTGCTGGAACCCTGAATTCTGGCTGTTGGCTGCAGCTTGTTAGTTTGGAGGGCAGGGGTGTGGTTGGGAAGTGGGTGTGCCGGAACCCTGAATTCTGGCTGTTGGCTGCAGCTTGTTAGTTTGGAGGGCAGGGGTGTGTTTTGGAAGTGGGTGTGCCGGAACCCTGAATTCTGGCTGTTGGCTGCAGCTTGTTAGTTTGGAGGGCAGGGGTGGGTTTGGGAAGTGGGTGTGCCGGAACCCTGAATTCTGGCTGTTGGCTGCAGCTTCAGGCGACTGACTGGCTGATAGGCAACAGAATTGTCTGTGGATCCACAAATTTCTGCGGATTGGGATACCCCTGACCGCGGTTTTCGTGGTGACGGATGTGGTTTTATGCATGGATCATACATTAGGCATCCATGGTTTATGAGAAAGCGCGATCTTATTCTCAAATGGTATTCTTAGACGGTTTGTTTTCATATTGTGCCTTCATTGCAAACTGCGTGGTTTGCAAGCAGGTTTCCCCCCCCCCCCCCCGAGTTTTGAGAGACTTTCAGAGAGTGTTTTTTTATGACAGTGATTGTGATTTGGGTTTTAAATGAGTCGATTTAGAGGATGTGATCGCCGGAGACAGTAACTGAAAGGCAAGGGTCCAAGGGCCGGACAGTAACTGTCTCCGGCGAGTTCGATGATGTGAGAACTTTGAACTTTCCCTCGAGAAATAGGGTGGCGACTCGAGTTTTGCGGCAGACCCTTTTGCGGGAAGCCAAAGTTGTGCTTTTGTTGTTCTCAGTCCAGCCGTGTAGGGCATCTTCTTCTTTCACAAAGCAACCACCGTCATCTTGTTGATGGTTCTCTTGTAGAAACTGGGAGACTCCAGTTTAGCAGCTTGTCTATCGTTTTTGTGCAGGTATCAAGTTTTTTTGATAAGCGAAGTATTTTGTGATCAAGCTTGGGGGGTGGGGGTGGGGTGGGGGTGTGCGTGTGTGTGTGTGTGTGGTAAAACAAGTTGATATAGTAGTCTAATTTTATCAGAAACTAGACCTACAAACGGTAGCACAACCAAACTTTGCAGACCTTTCCAGTGACTGCTTTTTATTAACTAGAAAGCACTGATCCAGTGCAAACCGGTGCTCTTGGTAAAAAAACACCTAAACTTTTAAGGAGTTTAACTTTCTTAACTTTCTCAGAAAGTAAAAATGGTAGCACAACCAAACTTTGCATGATGGCTTATCGGACTCAAACTGTCTCTGTCCATCATTTTGACAGTCTGTCTCATTATCTCTCTCTCTTGCGTTGCCTCCCTGAATCCTCCAATGGGGCTCTGCCTGTAGGGTTAACATTCCTAGCTCGTTAAAATTCCTAGCTCGCTACTATGAGAGTGACTATTTGCGACAACCACAAATTTCACTTTTTCGTTACTTAAACCATTTACCTAACCCTAACCCTAACCCTAGCCCTATCCCTAACCCTAAAAAAAAGTGAAATTTGTCGTTCATGCTCAATGTCGCAAAATGCCGCAAATAGTCAGTCTTATAGTATAGCGAGCTAGGAATTTTAACGAGCTAGGAATTTTAACCCGACACTGCCCCTGTACCCTGCTGGGGCCCTGGGCGGCCCTTGGACCCTTATCGGAGTCAAACTGTCTCCGTCCATCATTTTAACAGTCTGTCTCATTATCTCTCTCTTGCGTTGCCTCCCTGAATCCTCCAATGGGGCTCTGCCCCTGTACCCTGCTGGGGCCCTGGGCGGCCCTTGGACCCTTATCGGAGTCAAACTGTCTCTGTCCATCATTTTAACAGTCTGTCTCATTATCTCTTTCTTGCGTTGCCTCCCTGAATCCTCCAATGGGGCTCTGCCCCTGTACCCTGCTGGGGCCCTGGGCGGCCCTTGGACCCTTATCGGAGTCAAACTGTCTCTGTCCATCATTTTAACAGAGTGTCTCATTATCTCTCTCTTGCATTGCCTCCCTGAATCCTCCAATGGGGCTCTGCCCGTGTACCCTGCTGGGGCCCTGGGCGGCCCTTGGACCCTTATCGGAGTCAAACTGTCTCTGTCCATCATTTTAACAGTCTGTCTCATTATCTCTTTCTTGCGTTGCCTCCCTGAATCCTCCAATGGGGCTCTGCCCCTGTACCCTGCTGGGGCCCTGGGCGGCCCTTGGACCCTTATCGGAGTCAAACTGTCTCTGTCCATCATTTTAACAGTCTGTCTCATTATCTCTTTCTTGCGTTGTGAATCCTCCAATGGGGCTCTGCCCCTGTATCTCTCTCTTATGTCAAACTGTCTTGTCCATCCAGAGTGTCTGAATTGCCCCCCTGAATGGGGGCTCTGCCCCTGTACCCTGCTGGGGCCCTGGGCGGTCCTTGGACCCTTGCCTTTCAGTTGTTGTTTTTCATTTTTGGGAGTTGCATCCATGCGCGTGTGTGCGTGCATATGTCGGGAGTGTGGATGGGAGTGGGGGTGGGGCTGGCAATTTCAGATAGTATGCTATTGATAGCCTTTTATTCAATTCGGTTTCGGGGGAAGGAGAAATGTAACCAGACCATGGCCCAGTGGACAGATGGAATGTGTCTGCACACTAGAAGGCATTACCGTGTACAGTTTACAGTTATATCACTGCAGTGTCACATACAGCTGACCAGACTTACACACATCAACAAAAGTAGAGCAACAATATAAAAAAAAAAGGAAAAACATGTTGATGTATACTGTTATATCACAGCGGTATCAGAGTTAATTGAGATTTATGCACATCAGCAACATTTTATTTTTTAACCCTTTCACCGCCAATTTTAGTCGCATTTTAGCACCACAGTGATTTAACACCTATGTCACTAAAAGGCATCTAATTGGGGTCTATTATCCAAAGACCTCATTTTATTTTTTAAGATCAATTAGAAAACAAAAAAACTAAAAAAACATGATTTTTTCGGCATTGTTAACAATATAACTTTGTCTGTGCATTGGCAGCAAACATAATGAAACATTTGTTGTGTTTTTTAAGCAGATTGTCCCAAATAAATTGGGATGCTAAATGCGCTTAAATTTAATTTTTTGTTAAAAATCCACGATAAAGAAAAAAGAGTTCTTACTGTACGTTTCATTTGCTCAGTAAATAATGATTGAGACATTGATTGGGAGATGCAAAAATAGACACATAGCCACGACCTGTGATCATTCTCTTGCTTACACAAGTTGCAGTTTATGCTACAATATAAGCACGACTTTGAACAAATTTGTCCAGTGGTTCTTAACTTTTGTTGAAGTGGGTACCTTTTCCGGTTTGTAAGGGTTGGTCAGAAAATCAATAGTTTCTCCATAGCTCAGTCGGCAGGGGAGTGTAGACTAGTACCCTGTGGCTGGGCGATATATAGGAAGGTATAAAAAAGTGAAGGCTCAATTCTTAAAGGGAGAAATTGATATCACTTTGACATTTGCGCACACACTCATATGCACGCACATGCACACACACACACACACACACACACACACACACACACACACACACATAAACTCAATTACACTTACACGCACGCACACGCACACACACGCACGCACACACACACACACACACACACACACACACACACACACACAACACACACACACACATACCCCCCCCACACACACACATACACACACACACACACACACACACACACACACACACACACACACACACACACAGCTCTGTTAGCTTATTCCTTTATCATCAATAAAGATCATTTTGACTTGACTTGACTTGACACACACATGCACGCATGCTTGCGCACACACATATGCACATACGCACACACTCACACATGCACAAGCACGCACACACACACGCGCACACACATATCTCGCAAGGATTATGAATGCATATTATGCTGATAACCTCGCATGAACATAGGCACATAAAGACATTCACAGATATTATCATTGCTTGTCTATGCACATGCTGTAATATAATATAACATTATATTAACACAACCATATTATATATTGACAACCATATTATATTAACACAACATAATTTCTCTTTATGAGATAATAAAGTATTCTTGAGTCTTGAATATGGGTGTACACATGCACAATTGCACCCATTCACACACAAATGCACCCATTCACACACAATTGCATGCACACAGACAAATGCAGGCATACAGACACATGCAGGCACACAGACACATGCATGCACACAGACATGCACAGATACACAGACATGCACAATTGCACCTATTCACACACAAATGCATGCACACAGACACATGCATGCACACAGAAACATGCATGCACACAGACAAATGCATGCACACAGAAACATGCATGCACACAGACAAATGCATGCACACAGACACATACATGCACACAGACACATGCATGCACACAGACACATGCAGGCACACAGACACATGCATGCACACAGACACATGCATGCACACAGACACATGCATGCACACAGACACATGCATGCACACAGACACATGCATGCACACAGACACATGCATGCACACAGACACATGCATGCACACAGACACATGCATGCACACAGACACATGCATGCACACAGACACATGCATGCACACAGACACATGCATGCACACAGACACATGCATGCACACAGACACATGCATGCACACAGACACATGCATGCACACAGACACATGCATGCACACAGACACATGCATGCACACAGACACATGCATGCACACAGACACATGCATGCACACAGACACATGCATGCACACAGACATGCACAGATACACACACATGCACAATTGCACCCATTCACACATGCACAGATACGCACACGCACACATGCATGCACACACAAGCAGTCTGCCAACAACCAGTGTTGAGATAGTGTTTTATCAAGCAGTGTAGTTTACGATGCACTGCAATTCACACTGTTTGTGTGTTTGTGTTGTTCTACACAGATGCAAGAAGAAATCTTACCCAGCAGTAACCAGTCTACCCACAACCAGTATCATGAAAGTGTTTTATCAAGCAGCGTAGTTTTCGTTACATCACAATTCACACTATTTGTGTCTTTATATGCATGGGTGCTACTCTTTCATTTTTACACGGATTATAGTATTTTTAATTTTACCAGAAACTGAACTACATTTTTTTTAAATTCATCCTCCCTCCAAAAAACATTGACCACAAGCGATTTGGAGCGTTTTGAACTTGGTGGTTCTGACTTGGAAGTTTACAAAGGCAATGTACTAATTTGACAAGGCTTATCAGACTCAAACTGTCTCTGTCTATCATTTTAATTGTCTGTCTGTCTGTCTGATTATATCTCTCTCTCAAGTTGAAGAGCCCCTGAATTGTCCGACGGGGCTCTGCCCCTGTACCCTGGCGGGGCCATGGGTCCCTGGACCCCTGCCTTTCAGGTTTTTCATTTTTGGGGAGTTGGGCCCATGTATATGTTCTACAGATGTAAGAAGACGTCTTACCCAGCAGTAAGCTGCCTGCCAACAACCAGTAGCAAGCAGTGTAGTTGATGTTACCCTACAATTCATACTAGTTAGTATCTGTGTGTTTGTGTTGTTCTACGCAGATGCAAGAAGAAGTCTTACCCATCAGTCAGCAGTCTGCCGACAACCAGCATCATCATAGTGTTCCACAACGAAGCGTGGTCCACTTTACTGCGAACAGTATGGAGCATCATCAACCGATCGCCACGGCAACTGGTCAAAGAAGTCATCCTGGTTGACGACTGCAGCGATAAAGGTGACGATGATGATGATGACGATGATGATGATGATGATGGTGATGACGATGATGATGATGATGGTGATGATGATGATGATGATGATGATGATGATGGTGATGATGATGATGATGATGATGATGATGGTGATGATGATGATGATGATGATGATGATGATGATGATGATGGTGATGATGATGATGATGATGGTGATGATGATGGTGATGATGATGATGGTGGTGATGATGATAATGATGGTGGTGATGATGATGATGATGATGGTGATGATGATGATGATGATGATGATGATGATGATGATGATGATGATGATGATGATGATGATGGTGGTGATGATAATGATGGTGGTGATGATGATGATGATGATGGTAATGATGATGGTGATGATGATGCATACACACGCCTACACATACATCGAGTAACACACTGCCACACACTTATTTGGTATTTGGTATATTCTAGTCACAGAGACTTATCTCTGTGAAATTCGGGCTGCTCTCCCTTGGAGAGCGCGTCGCCGCAAGTGCAGTGCCTACCCAATTTCTAAAAATGAAATGTGGGGGAGCACATGGTGAGGAGGGGGTGTGGGCACACTTGGAAAACCTAGGTATTAATTTGTCCATACCAGGCAGGAGGACTTCTCCCTGCTCTTACCGACTTTCAACTGCCGTGGGATTTTTATGTGCGTAAAGCGCACGGGTCAGACTAGCTTTAAGTCCCCATCAAAAGGACTGGACGTTCAGTTCGATTTTCCTTTCAAACTAGAAAGAAAGGGTGAGGCCGGGATTGGAACCCGGGTCACTCACACTGCAGTCACGCATTACATTTGGCATGCGAACGTCTTAGCCACTCTGCCACCTTTCTCCCTCAGACCCTTGCTATTATCAAGCAGCAGCGAATCCAAAGCTGCTTCATGTTTTCACCGCTGTCTGTCTGTTCCTGACTGTGTGTCTATCTATCTTACCATGATAACGTTTGAACGGAGGCACGTAAGAGGCTCAATTTTTGCGTGCGGATAGGAAGTTTGGATATCTAGGCTAAGTTCGGAGATGAAGGTCGTTGGTCAGTGGTCAATGTCACAGGAGCCGAAAATGCTGCTTGTTCTAGCGTTGTTTACATGTAGTAGTAGTAGTAGTAGTAGTAATTAGGGCTAGAAGTGGGCCTCGCGGCCCTTTTACGCCCTTTCTCGTTTGTGACTTTGATTTGTTTCAGGGCGGCTTGCTTTCTACAGCTAAACTATAAAATTTAAAAAAAATATGTAGTGGACTTTTTTTTCTTTTTTTTTCTTTATTTATCGACCCTCAGCATTAAAATGCTCTAGTGTTAGAATTTGTGATCATATTTGTGACGCGTTGTTTGCTGAACGTGTTGGTCATAAATGAAATAGATATGGTGCCCTAGTCAGACCTGTTTGCTCTACTCTTTTCGAGTAGTATTCTACTCAATTTGGACCTCTACTACTCTTCAAAATAGAAAACAATTCTCTAATTACTCATTTTCAGTGAACATTGTTTGATGGTTTGATGAATAAAACTACACATTTTGCACCAAGACTACTCATTTGAGCTGTCCAGACCACTCAAGACTTGTGTAGGGAGTAAACAGGTCTGCCTAGTATTGATAAATATTACGGATTGATCATGACTATTGTTTTTCCTCTGTACAATTTCAGAGCACCTGGGTCGTAAGCTGGACGATTATGTGGCCACGCTGCCGGTGCCAGTGCACGTGGAGAGGTCGGAGAAAAGGACGGGGCTCATTCGAGCACGCTTGAAAGGTGGGTTGGACTAGGAAACACCCCCCGTGGGGATACCGGGGGGTCTTTTGTATAAATATTCCCAGGGCTCCCAGGGGCCCCCATTTGGGTGTCTTTGAAGTTCTAAAGTTCTAATGGACCCTCTAAAAGAATGTGCAGGGTCCCAGGGATGCACTAGAAAAATTCTTTTTAGCATTCGCAATGCTACTGGGACCCTCTATCCTGCCTCTAGGACCCTCTATGCTGTAAGTGAAGGAGTCCCTGGGACCCCTTGTTTTGCGGGATGATTGGGAGCCCTGATTCCCCCTACATTCTGGAAGTTCTGTGCTTGTAACTTCCTCTAATCTGTCACTCTCTTTGACTCTGCCTTTTCCCTTTGCTTGCTGTCATCTACTATCTATCTGCCTTTCCGGGTCCATTCTCCTGCCTTTAAAAAAAAATCAAAAAAATCTTCCAAATAATTTTTCTGCGTTGAGATCCTCTGAAATCGGAATGTGTCGGCTGTATGCAGCGGGGAGACCAGTGAAAACTGAAAACTGGACACATACATACCTTGTCCATTATGGCCATATGGCCTGGGAATGCAGAAGAAGAAGAAGAGGGACTAGGAAACTTAACCCTCTTGCATTTGTATTTGCTACAGAAACAACTTCTTCTAGTGTTCAGATTCTTTCACACATTTTTGTGAAAATCCGTCTTTTGAAGCACACAGAGCACCATACACGTTGCTTCATTGCAAGTGAGAATAGATGATTTCCGGAAAAAACTAGGGGAGAACACTTCGTGAAAATTAGAGTTGTTTACCTCCATTACTCGGTCAAATACCATAGCAACAATGCAACAATGGCGTTGCAGCTTGTAGCCGCAGGATGCGAGTCAGCTACTTGCAAACATTTTTTTAGAAAAATTAGGGGTGGCCAGTGGCCACAAACTGATAAAAAAAACTTGCAAAATGTGACGTAAAAATATAAATGACATAATTTATTTAGAATGACGCACGGTGTTCTAAGTGCTGTATGTCTGCTCAAACACACGAGTCGATAGGCTACGAGAGCTGATGGTAGAGTGACTTCCCCTGTTTGACCGATTGAATTAGGCAAGATCACTCCCACACACCATGAAATTACTCCCCTTAATTATTTCCGAACAATTCCTATTACATGTATCTTCATAGTGTGTATGTAACAAGCCAGAATTTAGTGCGTGATGGGAATGCCATCTCAGTGGGGGCCAAGCTACGGGCGGTTTTGCCCGACTTGAATACACAGAGGCAACTTCCGGCTGTCCGGTTTTGGCCGGTGTAGCATTCTCAGAATGGATTTGTTCTCAACATGTCTGCGCATGTGCGAAGAGTTTGGGATAGGTTTAGGGTTAGGGATAGGTTTAGTAGGAATAGGGTTACGGATAGGTTCAGGGTCAATTTAGTGTTGAATACACAAAAGATACAATTTGATGGTACGTCATGATCGTTTTCGCACATGCGCAGACATGTTGAGAAGAAATCCATTTTGAGAATGCCACACCGGAATAAATGCAAGAGGGTTAAAAAGAGTGTACGTAGTAGACACTAGACAGTGTGAATTAAAACAGTAGGCATAATAGCGGCATGTTTCCACAGCTTTAGATTATTTCTACCATAGAATACAAGCCAAGAGTAGGCGTGAAATAAATGATTATCAATGTCTTGGCTGGTCTTGATTTTGTTGTTGCCTGTCTGTCGTTTTCGACAATGACTGCCAGATAGCAGAGGGGGCAGATGCTATTCCAGCGGGCTGGGCTATAATTTGTTTATAGTGGAGAAGCCTTGCCCAGGGTACATCCCCACTCTCGACCAAAGGGATTTGAGGATGAGAGTTGGCGTTGGGGAAGGTCCCCAAAGGCCAACAATCCCAGTGGCTGCAGCACCAGAGCCGGTGTAAATGCCCCCTAGGTAGAGAGTCACAGTCTTCCATGAAAGACTAAGCTGTAGCATGATATTCCAATACTGTAGAATACCATGTGTAGTACAGCTCTCATTTACTGTTGGCCCTTACTACAGGCTAATGTCAACCAGTGATAAAAGCCATTTGAGTAAAAGGCCAGGGTTTTGATTTTACAGACATTAGAAATGCCACCTTGGAGACTAGCTATTCCACAGAAAGCTGATGGAAACAGGTCTCACACTTTGTTTTAAAGGCGGGTGGGTTGGGGTGGGGATGGGGGTATCAAATTTGTTTCAAAGCTACACAAAAACAAACAAACAAACAAACAAAAACACCTACACAGAGAAATATTTGAAATGTCAAATTCTGGATTATAGAAAAGATACCTATGGCTGTCCTTGGGAGCTTTGGATGCGTGCAAGGTTTCCGAGCGGGGGTGCATTTTGCAGATGGGCTCTGCAGTCATGAAAAACGGGCTGGGGACACTTTTGCAAGGACTCCCTCTGTATTGTATCCGGTGGTCACCAAGCCTGGAGCAGCTATGCCTATGCGCCTCTGTATTCTTCATGGAATGTCCCGTGTGTGCCTGCTCCCCAGTAACGCAACACAGACTTCCAGGGCTGGAGCGGGGCTGCTCTCGTGTTGATAGGGCAGGTGTGGCCGGTGCATCGCCGGGTCCCATCAGCACCTTCGGGTGTTTCTTTTTCATACTAAGTATAATTTGTTTTGTTTTGTGCAGGGGCCAAGGTAGCGAAGGGGGACGTGTTGACGTTTCTGGACGCTCACTGCGAATGTACAGAGGGCTGGCTGGAGCCTCTGTTGACTGAAATCCATAAAGACAGGTGGGACACAGCATTACGCTGCATTACGGTATATAATGCACCACAGCTGGCTGGAGCCTTTGCTGACTGAAATCATAAAGACAGGTGGGACACAGCATTAGGCTGCATTGCGGTATATAATGCACCACAGCTGGCTGGAGCCTTTGCTGACTGAAATCATAAAGACAGGTGGGACACAGCATTACGCTGCATTACGGTATATAATGCACCACAGCTGGCTGGAGCCTCTGCTGACTGAAATCATAAAGACAGGTGGGACACAGCATTACGCTGCATTACGGTATATAATGCACCACAGCTGGCTGGAGCCTCTGCTGACTGAAATCCATAAAGACAGGTGGGACACAGCATTACGCTGCATTACGGTATATAATGCACCACAGCTGGCTGGAGCCTCTGCTGACTGAAATCCATAAAGACAGGTGGGACACAGCATTATGCTGCATTGCGGTATATAATGCACCACAGCTGGCTGGAGCCTTTGCTGACTGAAATCATAAAGACAGGTGGGACACAGCATTATGCTGCATTACGGTATATGATGCACCACAGCTGGCTGGAGCCTTTGCTGACTGAAATCATAAAGACAGGTGGGACACAGCATTATGCTGCATTACGGTATATGATGCACCACAGCTGGCTGGAGCCTTTGCTGACTGAAATCATAAAGACAGGTGGGACACAGCATTATGCTGCATTGCGGTATATAATGCACCACAGCTGGCTGGAGCCTTTGCTGACTGAAATCATAAAGACAGGTGGGACACAGCATTACGCTGCATTACGGTATATAATGCACCACAGCTGGCTGGAGCCTCTGCTGACTGAAATCCATAAAGACAGGTGGGACACAGCATTATGCTGCATTGCGGTATATAATGCACCACAGCTGGCTGGAGCCTTTGCTGACTGAAATCATAAAGACAGGTGGGACACAGCATTATGCTGCATTGCGGTATATAATGCACCACAGCTGGCTGGAGCCTTTGCTGACTGAAATCCATAAAGACAGGTGGGACACAGCATTATGCTGTATTACGGTATATAATGCACCACACCGCACTGTATTGCAATACAGTTTTGTACAGCAGTTAACGTAGGGTAATGTACGGAGGACTGGCTGGAGCCTTTGCTGACTGAAATCATAAAGACAGGTGGGACACAGCATTATGCTGTATTACGGTATATAATGCACCACACCGCACTGTATTGCAATACAGTTTTGTACAGCAGTTAACGTAGGGTAATGTACGGAGGACTGGCTGGAGCCTTTGCTGACTGAAATCCATAAAGACAGGTGGGACAGGGCATTAGCCATTACGCTGCATTACTGTACGATACACCACATCGCACTGTATTGCAATACAGTTCTGTACAGCAGTTAATGTAGTGTAATGTAGTTTATGTACGGAGGACTGGCTGGAGCCTTTGCTGACTGAAATCATAAAGACAGGTGGGACAGTGTGTTAAAATCAGCAACAAACATGGTGTCAGGAGAAAATCATGCCGTTCAGCATCAAAGTGAAACACCGTTGCATGCGAGTAAGCACCTGATTTTACAAGCCAACATGTTGCTATGGTCAAAGGATTTTCTCTATCAGTACAGTGGAACCTCCCTTATAAGACCTTCAAAAATCTTCCAAAATGAGGTCTTATAAAGGAGGGGTCTTATAAGGGAGGTAGTTTTGATACTTACAATCTTCTTTATTCACTGTTTATGTTTTACGTGCCACCACAGATGTATGTTTTTTGGACAATAAATTTTGTGACGTGACTTGTGAAGGGCAATGTCTCAGAGAAGCAGGTCTTATGTGGGAGGTGTTCTGAGGGAGGTTCCACTGTATCATCCTTAAAGATCACAAAGTCATTGTCACGTGTCTTGCTTGAAGATAAATACAGTGGAACCTCCCTCAGACCTGTTTACCCTCCCGCTTTTGCCAGAATTATCCCGGGAATTTGCAAAAATTCTGGGTAAAATAATAAATTCCGGGTGAACACTGAAAATCCCGGGATTTCGAAAAACCGTCTATTATTTGTTTCCGTTTGTATGAAAAGACGCAAGGGTTGTAGTTTTGCGCCAAACATGTCGTCAGGCAAGTCAACCGCAGGCGGCAAGTGCCAGAAATCTTTGACAAACGACAGCAGTGATAGGGTGAAACGGCCAAAAGTGAAGCAGAAGTTATTTCTCAAAAGTATTTGAAAGTGCCAGGAATAACAAGTTCGTGCATGCACACTGCAAGTACTGCAACGTGGACTTCAGAATTTCGCATGGCAGCATAAGCGACATTGCGATGTGAATTCTGTTGTTTTTTCTCAAATTCCGTGTTTTTGTGTGGCAAATTCCAGGTTGTTCACTATAAGGGTAAACAGGTCTGCTCCCTACTATTATGGATGGTGACATGCCCTATTATTAACGTAATCAAAAACGAGGCATTGAAATACATCACTGGTTTTAACACGACGATGATGTTGATAATGATGATGATAATTACGACAATGATGGTTTCTTCAACAGAAAATCAGTGGTGTGCCCTATCATCGATGTGATAAGCGACGACACGTTCGAATACATCACTGGCTCAGACATGACGACAATGATCATATTGATCATATTGATGATGATGATGACATTGACGTTGATAATGACGATGGTGATTACGACAATGATGGTTTCTTCAACAGAAAATCAGTGGTGTGCCCTATTATCGATGTGATAAGCGACGACACGTTCGAATACATCACTGGCTCAGACATGACGACAATGATCATATTGATGATGATGATGATGACATTGACGTTGATAATGATGATGGTGATTAAGACAATGATGGTTTCATCAACAGAAAATCAGTGGTGTGCCCTATCATCGATGTGATAAGCGACGACACGTTCGAATACATCACCGGCTCCGACATGACGTGGGGCGGCTTCAACTGGAAACTGAACTTCCGCTGGTATCCCGTGCCTCAGAGAGAGCTGGAGAGAAGGAGCGGGGATAGGAGCATTCCAACCAGGTGAGCCTAATGGGACTGTATTGGATTGGGCCAATAGTAAGGAGTTAAAGGTGTGAACTTATGTTGGTACCCCGTGCCTCAGAGAGAGCTGGAGAGAAGGAGCGGGGATAGGAGCATTCCTGACCTTTTACCTTTACGATTTTGCCGTAATTTACGGGGGAAAAAGTCAAATTATGGTAATTACGGCTGCGGAAAACAAATACGGGAAAATAAAATCCTAAATATAAAAAAAACCCACTACAGTTGCGTCGGTAAGCGAAGCTTTTGAAACGATGCGGTGAAAAGTCATTTCGCGCCATTTCCGTTTGTTCCAAAATGGCGTCCAAGCGAGTGCATTCCGAAGCTTCTGTATCTTCTGGTCTTAAATCTTAAATGGCACAGAAATTCCGGGAAAGTAACCTAAGAATTCCAGGAATACGTGGTTCAGCACTAGGGGACGAGCATGTGTTCTGTGTCTACTGCGCGACGGACATTTAGTATTGCACACTCAGGTCAGTACGATATCGATGTTCACTGGGCACGCGTTGGATTACGTTGTTTTTTCTTCAAAATTACTTTTTTTTGTTTAAGAACTTACAACTTTGCAAAATAGGGGTAAACAAGTCTGGCATTCCAACCAGGTGAGCCTAATGGGACTGTATTGTATTGGGCCAATAGTAAAGAGTTAAAGGTGTGAACTTCCGCTGGTACCCCATGCCTCAGAGAGAGCTGGAGAGAAGGAGCGGGGATAGGAGCATTCCAACCAGGTGAGCCTAATGTGACTAGTGTATTGGGCCAATAGTAAGGAGTTAAAGGTGTGAACTTATGTTGGTACCCCGTGCCTCAGAGAGAGCTGGAGAGAAGGAGCGGGGATAGGAGCATTCCAACCAGGTGAGCCTAATGGGACTGTATTGTATTGGGCCAATAGTAAGGAGTTAAAGGTGTATGGTAATAGGGCGTTTGCCACGAGTGTTCGTTCACTATACTAGACTACTAATTTGCCTGAGCCCGTTCTGCCCGAGTTACGCTGACCTCTCCAGTTCAACTCTCTAAGTTCAACTCAGTGAAATTCGTGGCAAATGCTCTATTAAAGTGGGGTGGTTTTTATTTGGAATTGAACTTCTGCTGGTACCCAGTGCCACAGAGGGAGCTGGAGAGAAGGAGCGGGGATAGGAGTATAGCAACTAGGTAAGTAGAATTTGATTTGTTTTATAATATTGGGCCATTAGTATGGGGCAGTGGGTGGATGCCTCGTGCCTCCATACGGGGAGCTGGACGACCCCGCCCCCTCCATGAGTCTCTCCCCATGGGGATACCGGGGAGGTCTATCGTAAAAATAGTTCCCTCTCTTTCTTGAAGTTCTGTGCTTGTAACTTCCTCTAATCTGTCACTCTTTTTGTCTCTGTCTTTTCCCTTTGCTTTCTATCATCTACTATCTTTATGACTTATTGGTCCATTCTCCTGCCCTTTTTTCCAAACAAATCTTCAAAATAATGTTCTCCTTTGAGCTCCTCCAAAATCGGAATGTGTCGACTATTCAGCGGAGAGACCAGTGAAAACTGAAAACCGGACACATGCGTACCTTACCCATTATGGCCATATGACTTGGGAATGCAGAAGAAGAAGGGCCATTAGTAAAATAAGAGTGAGAGATATAATTATCAATTTCCGCTGGTTCCCTTTGCCTCAGAGAGAGCTGGAGAGATTGAGCATTCCAACTAGGTCAGGGTATTGTATTTGTATTGCGTTGCTTAATATTGGGCTATAGGTAAAGTGAGAGTGAGAGACACGTCTTATTTCCTCTTCTTCTTCTTCGATCGCTCAGACAGTTTCCTGTCAATTATGAGCGCAGATGCGTCATGCTGCCGTTATGCGTAAGAAATAGTTAGGCCTAGCAAGTCCGACTTCGGCAGAGGAAATCTTTTTGAAAGTGTTTATTTAGGAGAAAAGGACCGGTAAGGCAGAAATATAGTAGATGACAGTAAGCAAAGGGAAAAGGCAGAGTCAAAGAGAGTGACAGATTAGAGGAAGTTACCAGCACAGAACTTCCAGACGGAGGGGGAACTATTTATACAAAAGACCCTCCGGTATCCCCACGGGGGGCATGTCTTTTTTTATATGGAAGCTGGAAGCTGAACTTCCCTTGGATCCCAGTGCTCCAGAGAGAATTTGAGAGAACCAATTGGGATAGGAGCATTCCTAAAAGACTAGTAGTTTTTATTTTACAGACATCTGAGGTTTGATAACCAAACTGTAACATTCTGCAGAAATAATCTATGAATTTATAGAGATTTTTGTTGGTCTTCTCCATGTTAGAGAATCGGACTGTTAAAAAAGATGCAATATAGGAAACCAAAATCATGCCAAGTGTGAATTAATATTATTGATGGTTGTGGTTTAATGGACGTTGTTCATTTTTTAAATTTATATGGTGTTGTTGTTGCCATTTGTTATGCTCTGTGAGTTGTTTGGGGTTTTCTCGTGCACGTTTTAAAACTGTCATTTTCAGGTCTCCAACCATGGCGGGCGGTCTGTTCTCTATAGAGAGGAACTACTTCTACGAAGTCGGCTCCTACGACGAGGGCATGGACATATGGGGCGGAGAAAACCTGGAAATGTCCTTCAGGGTACGTAGGTTTGCTGCTGTTTCCTAAATACCCCCCCCCCCCCCCTCCTCTCTCGTTCAAAGGGTTTTCAAGCATACATGAATAATAATAATAATAATAATAATGATTTTTTATATAGCGCAACACCTCTCTTTGAAACTGGAGCTCTTTGTGCTTTACAAATGATTAAAATAAGATACATAAATAAGCACCAGTTAAGTAATACACAAAGGCTACACTAAATACTAGCATTAATACAGTACATCCGTAGGCATAAACACATATTATATAAACATAAAATATAGCAAATTAATTATATTCACACGCAGACAAACAAGGGTCAACTCATTAGTACATTAATATGAATTGAAGAAATAATTAAACATCAAAACCTAATATTTTCTTCACACAGAAATACGCACGCACGCGCATGCGCACCTCCCCCTCCCCACACAATCCCAGTACAGTTCTACAACACATACACATAGGTGTAGAGTGGCACAGTGGTAGCGCGTTCGCCTTGTGTCAGGTAAACCCGAGTTTGAACCGGGTACAGGGGATTTTTCCTATCACTTTACACTAGGCCTGACGGTCTGAACGTGGAGTCTTTCGGATGAGACGATAAACCGAGGTCCCATGTGCCCATGCACTTAGCACATGTTAAACCCAGTGGCAACGAAAAAGTTGTCATTTGGTCAAAATTTACCCCCCTCACTTTCCTTCCTCATCAGTCACGCAAAAATCGCTTACAAAAAAATAAATGGGTGGCTGCGACGCGCTCTCCAGGTGGAAGCAACCCGAATTTCACAGAGATGCCTCTGTGACTATAAAGTACTTAATACACGTGTACACACACAGACACTCATTATCATAGACAATGATAACACCACGTTGTCATGTTTTTTGGACAGTTCCATATAATAAAAAAAAGGGAAACATACTGTTTTTGAATGCCCATCATCTGAAAACAAGATCTTAACTTTGGTCTTGCTTTTGTGCCATCATGACATACAATGTACATCTTGCTTTTGTGCCATCATGACATACAATGTACATCTTGCTTTTGTGCCATCATGACATACAATGTACATCTTGCTTT
>CM065704.1:44211453-44223953 GCA_017654935.2 Phymorhynchus buccinoides | reverse complement strand
TGTCTGTCTGTCTGTCTGTCTGCCTGTGGACTACCACTCCCTGGGAGAGGTCAGAACTGTCTGTCTGTCTGTCTGTCTGTGGACTACCACTCCCTGGGAGAGGTCAGAACCTGTCTGTCTGCCTGTGGAGTACCACTCCCTGGGAGAGGTCAGAACCTGTCTGTCTGTCTGTCTGTGGACTACCACTCCCTGGGAGAGGTCAGAACCTGTCCTGTCTGTCTGCCTGTGGAGTACCACTCCCTGGGAGAGGTCAGAACCTGTCTGTCTGTCTGTCTGTCTGCCTGTGGAGTACCACTCCCTGGGAGAGGTCAGAACCTGTCTGTCTGTCTGTCTGTCTGCCTGTGGAGTACCACTCCCTGGGAGAGGTCAGAACCTGTCTGTCTGTCTGTCTGTCTGCCTGTGGACTACCACTCCCTGGGAGAGGTCAGAACCTGTCTGTCTGTCTGTCTGTCTGCCTGTGGACTACCACTCCCTGGGAGAGGTCAGACCTGTCTGTCTGTCTGTCTGCCTGTGGACTACCACTCCCTGGGAGAGGTCAGAACCCTGTCTGTCTGTCTGCCTGTGGACTACCACTCCCTGGGAGAGGTCAGAACCTGTCTGTCTGTCTGCCTGTCTGTACCACTCCCTGTCTGTCAGAACCTGTCTGTCTGCCTGTGGACTACCACTCCCTGGGAGAGGTCAGAACCTGTCTGTCTGTCTGTCTGTCTGTCTGTCTGTCTGTCTGTCTGCCTGTGGACTACCACTCCCTGGGAGAGGTCAGAACCTGTCTGTCTGTCTGTCTGTCTGTCTGTCTGTCTGTCTGTCTGCCTGTGGACTACCACTCCCTGGGAGAGGTCAGAACCTGTCTGTCTGTCTGTCTGTCTGTGGACTACCACTCCCTGGGAGAGGTCAGAACCTGTCTGTCTGTCTGTCTGTCTGTGGACTACCACTCCCTGGGAGAGGTCAGAACCTGTCTGTCTGTCTGTCTGTCTGTGGACTACCACTCCCTGGGAGAGGTCAGAACCTGTCTGTCTGTCTGTCTGTGGAGTACCACTCCCTGGGAGAGGTCAGAACTGTCTGTCTGTCTGTCTGTCTGTGGACTACCACTCCCTGGGAGAGGTCAGAACCTGTCTGTCCTGTCTGTCTGTCTGTGGACTACCACTCCCTGGGAGAGGTCAGAACCTGTCTGTCTGTCTGTCTGCCTGTGGACTACCACTCCCTGGGAGAGGTCAGAACCTGTCTGTCTGTCTGTCTGTCTGCCTGGACTACCACTCCCTGGGAGAGGTCAGAACCTGTCTGTCTGTCTGTCTGTCTGTGGACTACCACTCCCTGGGAGAGGTCAGAACCTGTCTGTCTGTCTGTCTGTCTGTCTGTGGACTACCACTCCCTGGGAGAGGTCAGAACCTGTCTGTCTGTCTGTCTGTCTGTGGACTACCACTCCCTGGGAGAGGTCAGAACCTGTCTGTCTGTCCCTGTCTGTCTGTCTGTCTGTGGACTACCACTCCCTGGGAGAGGTCAGAACCTGTCTGTCTGTCTGTCTGTCTGTGGACTACCACTCCCTGGGAGAGGTCAGAACCTGTCTGTCTGTCTGTCTGTCTGTCTGCCTGTGGACTACCACTCCCTGGGAGAGGTCAGAACTGTCTGTCTGTCTGTCTGTCTGTGGACTACCACTCCCTGGGAGAGGTCAGAACTGTCTGTCTGTCTGTCTGTGGACTACCACTCCCTGGGAGAGGTCAGAACCTGTCTGTCTGTGAATGACTTCCATGCTTTATGTCGACTACCATTCTTTGTGAATTCACAGCACATTTGGTGTCGACCATTAATCTTCTAGCACCATTTGGTGTCGACCATTAATCTTCTAGCACCATTTGGTGTCGACCATTAATCTTCTAGCACCATTTGGTGTCGACCATTAATCTTCTAGCACCATTTGGTGTCGACCATTAATCTTCTAGCACCATTTGGTGTCGACCATTAATCTTCTAGCACCATTTGGTGTCGACCATTAATCTTCAGCACCATTTGGTGTCGACCATTAATCTTCTGGCACCATTTGGTGTCGACCATTAATCTTCTAGCACCATTTGGTGTCGACCATTAATCTTCTGGCACCATTTGGTGTCGACCATTAATCTTCTGGCACCATTTGGTGTCGACCATTAATCTTCAGCACCATTTGGTGTCGACCATTAATCTTCTAGCACCATTTGGTGTCGACCATTAATCTTCTAGCACCATTTGGTGTCGACCATTAATCTTCAGCACCATTTGGTGTCGACCATTAATCTTCTGGCACCATTTGGTGTCGACCATTAATCTTCTGGCACCATTTGGTGTCGACCATTAATCTTCTAGCACCATTTGGTGTCGACCATTAATCTTCTGGCACCATTTGGTGTCGACCATTAATCTTCTAGCACCATTTGGTGTCGACCATTAATCTTCTGGCACCATTTGGTGTCGACCATTAATCTTCTAGCACCATTTGGTGTCGACCATTAATCTTCTGGCACCATTTGGTGTCGACCATTAATCTTCTGGCACCATTTGGTGTCGACCATTAATCTTCTAGCACCATTTGGTGTCGACCATTAATCTTCTGGCACCATTTGGTGTCGACCATTAATCTTCTAGCACCATTTGGTGTCGACCATTAATCTTCTGGCACCATTTGGTGTCGACCATTAATCTTCTAGCACCATTTGGTGTCGACCATTAATCTTCTCTGCACCATTTGGTGTCGACCATTAATCTTCTGGCACCATTTGGTGTCGACCATTAATCTTCTAGCACCATTTGGTGTCGACCATTAATCTTCTGGCACCATTTGGTGTCGACCATTAATCTGTCTGTCTGCACCATTTGGTGTCGACCATTAATCTTCTGGCACCATTTGGTGTCGACCATTAATCTTCTAGCACCCTTTGGTGTCGACCATTAATCTTCTTGCACCATTTGGTGTCGACCATTAATCTTCTGGCACCATTTGGTGTCGACCATTAATCTTCTAGCACCATTTGGTGTCGACCATTAATCTTCTGCACCATTTGGTGTCGACCATTAACTTCCATGCTTTATGTTGACTACCATTCTTTGTGAATTCACAGCACATTTGGTGTCGACCATTAATCTTCTAGCACCATTTGGTGTCGACCATTAATCTTCTAGCACCATCATGTTCTTGGTTGTCCATTGCATATCAACCAGCAAGAGGGGGCTACTGTAACTATATTTTCGACTGCGCATGTGTTGCTTTAACGGAAAAACTCACTGACATAAGCTCTGAAAATAGACAAACACATGGCCGGGTGCTTGACAGTGAATGTCTTTGCATTTGGTGGGAGTGAAGTGTGATGTGCCGGGTGAAAATATAGTTACGATAACCCCCTCTTGCTGGTTGAGATGCAATGGACAACCAAGAACGTCATGGTGCTAGAAGAGTTAATTAGTTTATCAAATTGGCCCACCATCATCATTAGCACACCAACTGCATCATGACAGAGCATTATTATAGCCCACTCTCTTTTTATTGTATTTTTGAAAGCTCATTAGAATGACTGTCAGAACTATCAACACAAAAGTATAGCGGTGATGCCATTCTGTGTGCATTAGACCAGCATGCACATGAGTGTACTCCAAGCACACACTCTAGTGTGAAGAAAAGGAAAGAAAACAAAACAAAACAGGACTGCCCCCCCCAAAAAAAAACAGAAAAAAAAAAGAAAAAAGAAAAAAAAAGAATTAAAAAAAGGGAAAAAAGAAAAGAAAAAAAGAAGGTAAAGGTCATTTCTCGGTTAATTGTATTTTTCCGTTTTTGCCTTTCTTACCATACATAAAGTTGTATTTTAGGAACCTTTTTGGAATACTAACCCTATCCCTAACCCTAGCCCTAACCCTAACCCTACCCTATGTACTGCAGTACACCGCGATTTGTCACAGTTGTGGTTCGTTGTGTTTTCCCGTCTTATAGGGTGGGGGGTAGGGTTAGGGATAGGGATAGGGTTAGGGATAGGGTTAGTATTCCAAAAAGGTTATTAGCTAAAAATGTTCCTAAAATACAGCTTTATGTATGGTAAGAAATGCAAAAACGGAAAAATACAATTAACCGAGAAATATAGGGGGGGTGGCACATCTTGACCTTTACCCAAAAGAAGAGACAAAAAATAATGGCATGGGTGGTGGAGAGCTAATAAAAAACAATCATTCCCCCCAAACAAAAAGCAGATTCAGCTGTTTGCATTGTGTGATGTATTGGCAGTGTTGTGTTCAACACTTGTTCAAAGCACTACCTGCGTGATGATGTGTCGATGATTTTGATTGGTGCAGATCCGCAACAAAGCGACCAACCAGTGCGTGGATACCATGGGCAGGAAGAGTGGGGAGAAGGTGGGGATGGTGGGGTGCCACGGCCAGGGGGGGAACCAGGTGAGTTACGTCCCTTTAGGGTTGGCATAGTTACGTCCCTTTAGGATTGGCGTTGAATCCGTTTAATGGATTGGCTAACGATTAAAACACTTTGGAATTAGCAGAATCTTGTGCTTTATTTATCAGTGTTAGATGGGCTGAACAAAATGTTTGATTTGAGAACTAAAAAACCCACAAACAACGGAAGTTATGACGATTTGTTACTGTGTAGTAGTGTTAAATGTGCTGAATTATCTCAATGGTAATTTCAAGTTTAATGGTGTGTTCTTTTCACAAACCATAGGTCACAATAATATCTGTATTGTTAAAAATTCGGGACTTTCCTGGTGTTGCACTGCCTCCAGGCATTGCCTCCAGGATCGTTCCCACCATCTTTTTATATCTACTAATGTCCCATATTTATCTGTTTCAGACCGGAGGACGTTAAGCAGATTTGTCTTCTTTCTTTGACCAACCATTGGTTTATTTTTTTAATAAGAAAAGTCTTTTGTCCCTGAGTTTTAGTTTTGCCATTTTCTTTCCCATCACAACAAAATAGTAAGTGACAAAGTTCTTCCATTTATCAAATTATTAAGAAATAATTGAGTTTTGTAGTTTCACATTTTGGAGAGAGAAAATACGCCCTTCTGAATGGGTACATCAATCAAGTTTGAAAGTTGCATAGCTGTGGGTATTTATCCATCGTAGAAGTGTTGCTCAGACATGAGCTAAGTCATTTTGTTAGGGTCAGCATGGTCTCTGAAGATCTTTGAAAGTCTTTGATAAATGGAGTGCCATTTTCAAGTCTTTGAAAATTGGCATTCGTCTGTGAAAATTGTGAAATGGTTTGTGAAAAAGTTATTGATGCCTAAAAAATGACACCGTAATTTTTTTTCCATTTGTTTCTAGAATTGACAAAAAAGCAATTTAATTTTGCTTATTTTCCAATGTTTGTGGTTCGATGATATTAGTTTCGTCTAGCAGATATTTTCGATTTGTTGAAAGTTACTTCCCTTCGCTATATATCCGTGTCATTTGGCTACACCGGAGCAACTTGAGTGATCATGATCGAAGCAGTCTGTTTTTGTTGTCTATTTGTTGATGAATAATTGATTGTAAAGCGCTTTGGGCTCATCTGAGGTCAAGCGCTATATAAATGTACTATTATTATTATCAAATAGAGAAATTGAAGTTGCTTTGCAACATTGCACATCGCGAGAGGTCTTTGAAAATAGGGTAAAGGGTCTTTGAAAGTTTGTGAATTATGATATGAAAAATCTGTATGAACCCTGTTTTATGAAGGAAGTACAATAGAAATTTGAATGTGAAGTTTTTTTCTGAACCAATGTTTTCGAGGGACACCTTTAGCAGGGGAAGTGGAAGCTGCGAGTGTAGTAACCAAGTGGTATTCCTCTGTTTAAGATTAAGATTAAGATTATAGCCCCGTCGACAACTGAGGCCATGTCAGGGCTGTATTCCTCTGTTGATTTAACTATTGTTTGTAGATCTTTAAGTTTCAATTTCATTTCAGTTTGGTAGAATAAATTCATTTCATTTGTTGAAAGATAAACATAGTTTGATGTTGGAATAAGAAACACAATCTGATGTTTTGTTTCGTTTGTTTATTTATTTGTTTTTTGATCCACTTGCCACTTATTTACCATTGCACTTTGCAGACTGAACTCATGGAGCAGACTAGCGTTTGGTGGCAAACTTGTCTGAAAAGTACAAGTGTTCATTGCGGTTCTGATTGCGCTATTATAAAAATACTTTTTCTGAAAGTTCTACTAACTGTCATAATCATTGCTGCCTTTTTTCATTCCAGGTTTTTTTCATGTGCACAAAACTTGCTTTGCCGAGTGCTGATGTTTCATTATAAAGAAATAAGTTCATAAATCATAATTCTCATTTGATTTGTTCAGAAGCGACTACCATAATTTTCGGGTTATAAGGCGATATTTTTTTCTCCAATTTCGACCTATGCGCCTAATAGTTAAGGGCGCCCTATTAGTGAACAAAATTGTGAGAAGAGAGACAACGGTTGCCGTGTTCAGTTCAGTCTACTGTGAGTCAGACATCGAAAGTGGTCACGAGTCGCCGATACAACGAATACTCACGGTGAAATGCTTCAAAATTCCTATTATCTTTCCGAGATACTGTCCAACAGATGCCACAACCCTTCTTTGGATGTAAAAAGCATCATTGTAGAGCTTAAAATGGCAGAATTTGATCAGTTTTCGCCAAGAAAATTCTAAACACAACAACGGGAAGTAGCACAAACGGAAGTTTGATTATTTGAAAGGGGAGCCAACTCTCGTTTATGACAGCAGTAATGGCAGTCGGAAAGCGTTTATTGGCCACGAGGGGCGTTTTGCTTTAATTCTTTTCAGATTGCCCTATTCGCCTTATAATGCACAGAAGCGCCTAATGGTCCGAAACGTACGGTAGTTTTGATACTGTTGCATCCCTTGTCTTTCAGATTGTGTTCACAGCATATGAGCCATGCACACAGCAGTAGCATTGCAGAGTACCCAATGAAGAAACAAAGTCGTTACTATGCTGATTTTAGTTTGTTGTGAAGTCAGTAACTACTACCCTGCTGCATACCTGTGATACCTCATTACAAACAAAATGCTATTTTTTAACTTGTGAAATGATTAATAATCTTACTGCTGCATACCTGTCTTCCAGATTTTTTCCTACACACAGAAAAAAGCTTTGCAGACAGACGACCTGTGTCTGGACGTTGCCACTCTCGGGGGTCCAGTGAAGCTGTTCCAGTGCCACGGGCTGGGGGGTAACCAGAAGTGGGAGTACCACCAGCAGGTACCGTGGTACCGCCGTACCGTTGTACCGCCGATCACCCACAGCCCCCCCCCCCCCTCCCCGCCCTTCCATTCTGTTGCCTTTGTGGTCCGTCTTGCTCCTGCAGATCTGCCAAACCCAGTGTTCCCCCCCCCCCCACGTTGCTTCCCAACCTTTGTTGCGTGTTGGTTTCACGTATTTTAAAGGTTTCACGTTTTTTTGACGAATGTACATAGTTTCCAAGCCTCCTTTTAGATGACATATTGCAGTTTTATCGTAAAAGTGGTTTATTTTCATATTTATACCCCCGCTTCACTAACAGTGAATCAGGGTATATTGTTTCGGCGCTGTCTGTCTGTTTGTTTAAAAGTCGATTTTATCAAAAACTACTTGTTCATTTTTCTTCCTGTTGTAAAAATGCTAAAACAATGTTATTGCGCCCAAGTAGCAGAAGTACCAATACAACGCTCATTCATAACAAAAATCAAGCAATTGAGAAACGGAAGTGTCTGGACAAAATCGTGAGAATCAATGCTGATTGTAAAACGCTTTGTGCTCGATAAAAAGCGGTATGTAAATATCCGTTTTTCATTATTATTATTATTATTATTATTGATTATTGCTTAGAACCATGTTACATTTCCACAAGAAGCATCGTCCCTAAATTTTGCAAATCAACAGTTTTGCGAAACAATGGTTGGTGGCTTAACGAACAGTTGAGTGCATAATGGGAAGGGTGAAGAGTTGGCAGGTCTGTAGTGGAGAGGATTGTGCTATCCCCCCCCTCTATCCCCACCTCTTTATGTTGAGCACTGATGGATTGCTCCTTGTTTTCGCAGACAGTGTATCGTCTCACCAATCTTTATTTTTCTCTTCTAGATTCCTCGCTGTTGTGCGTGTTTGTGTGTGTGTCTGACTACTTTTTGCATCGTGATTTATCTCTCTGTGTGTTTGTCAGTGCGTTTTGTGCATGGCGCTTGAAGCAGACGCATATCTGTAGCCAGTGACGGTGGTGTCGTTGCTGCTGTCGTTATTGCTGTTGTTATCGTCGTTGATGTGTGAAATCAACGTATGTCTGAACTTTGGGGGAGGGCAAAAAACAAAACAAAGCAAATAATGACTGAAAATAATGGACAAGAAAAGAAACCCTAATGCAATCATAGGAAGAAATGTGGACAGAAAAGTACACCTAATTAACAGAAAATGTTTTTATTCAATTTGCCAATTTCATACAACAAAGAATCATTCTTCCCAGTACAAGCGACAAAAAATAAATGTGATATTTGGTGTTTGAATGACCATATCTTATGTCTACTGACATGACTATTATTTTTTATATTTGGCGTTTGAATTGTGCCTTAGTCTTGCTGACATGACCATCATGTAGTTTGCACTCCCCAAGTTGAGGCGTACATGATTTCAATCACTTAACTGTTTCTAAACTCCTCGTTTCTCCTCTTGTGCTGCCAAACGTTCGTTTTCTGCTAATCATCGTCAAAACAAAGTCAGCCGTAGTATGAAGCTTTTGGGGATTTGTTTCAGTTGTAGTATGTAGAGTTGAGACTGACAGTATAGAGTGTAAAACCTTCCCTACTAGCAGTGTCTAACAAAGGAGTTTTGGTAATAATTAATTGGGCACAGTAAACCTTCTGCCGTGACTAACTTTGGGCACAGGGGAAAAACATTAGCTGCTGTTCTAATCTGACAGAATATTATAATATACATTAACAGTATCTAAACTGACACAAGAGGTTTAACGAGGGGCGTGGAAACAGCCTTGTATTTCCACCGGCATGAGCATAAATCACAGGAACCGCGTCACGTGCCAATTCCTTTTTCTTTAAGCAGAATTTCCCCCCAACTGTTCCATGGTTTCTTGGGCGTTTCCAAACCGCAATGGACTCCCAACCTGCAATCTGACTGTTGTTCATGTCCTTGTCTTCCTCAGCATTTTAAAAGAACCCCCAATTTTCCAGTCCTGCCTGCTGCTTGCACATATTTTCCTCCTCATTTTTGTTGTTGTATCGTTTTCATTTTGGCTTGCGTAAGCTAGTGCTTGAGACGTAGGCAGCAGGAGTGCGCTTCAGTGACTGGAATCCAACAGGGGGGGCAGCTAGGTGACGGAACAAGAAGCGTGGTTCTCGCGAAGCTTTGGTGTAACTCCAGCCGAGTTGTCGACAGCGAACAGGGGCTGTTTAGCTGTGCAAACAGGGCGTGCAGTGTTGTGATGTCTGTGTGCATGGCTCCCACCCCTCCCCCAGGTGTTTTCATACACGCGGAGCCAGAAGATCATGACGGACGATAACATGTGCGTGCAAGTCGGTAACGGGCAGGTGGTGTTTGCCCGGTGCGATTCCCCACACCTGGAGTGGGAGTACAGCCAACAGGTACTACTACCCACCACAATTTGAGCCCCGTTTCTGTATTTCATTAATATTTTTCGCCTTGGCATAAGGCTGTGTCAGCGCAATTAACATAAGCTAGAACACCAAGGCTACATCAAACTGTTGTTATGTTCTGCATAGTTATGCAGGGATTGTCTTTAGCCATGACAAGCTCCTATAACATAACATCATCAGTCTCCAAAATCCCCCGAAATCGGAGTGTGGCTGTGCACATGGCGGGGTAATCAGAAACGGTCACACACGTAATGCTCTCATCCCTAGCTGATGCATTTGTACCATAGTGTTCAATTGCTCCGGCTGTTGGGATGATCCCTGGAGTCTTTAAGCCAGGAACCGACAACAATAACATTAATATTTTGGTATTATTTTTAAATTTGGGATCACTCCCATCTGGAGAGCGCATCGCTGCTAGTGCAGTGCTATCCATTTTGAGGGGTAGGGAGTGGGGTGGATGAGGAGGGGGGCATACTTGTGAAACTTAACCATCAGTCCTGGTTCATACCATCTGAGGGATTTCTCCCTGCTCTTATCGACTTTTAGCTCCCGTGGATTTTTTTTCCGCATGGGTCAGACTTGCTTTAAGTCATTCGCATCACAACGATTTTGAATTATTAAAAAAACTCACAAATCTCTCCAGCCATACACACAAACAAAACGTACATAAACAAAAGAAGAAATGAAAGAAGATTACAGGATTTTACTTCAGGTTTAGACATAGAGATGTGGTAGATCAGACTTTTTTAATATATAGACCTTATAGAGAAAAATTCTCTACACCGATTAGTTTCCCCACAACAAAAAAACACTACAAAAGCAAAGTCAGAGGCAAAATGGTGGTCTAAGGGAACGAAGCAAGTTTAGAAGTGACCAAGGTATGGTGCGCACACAGATTTACTTCCCTTGAAGCAAATGCATCAAATTGACAGCTATCTGTTAATTCCGGACATATCTGGCCGGAACGACTTGAATGAGATAAGCCCCCATCCGAAGGACTCGGCATTCATTTGGATTTTCCTGTTGAACCGGAACGAAAGTACGAGGCTGGGATTGGTGTTGGGGAACACTGAAGCATCGACGTTGGCAGGAGGATGTCTTGATCACTCTGCCGCCTTCGTGTCTCCTCCCTTTTCTGTTTTGCCCGCCGCGCTGTTTTCTCAGGAACACCCCCCCCTGTCTTTTCCATCCTCTCCCCTTTTGTTCCGTTCCACCGGCCTACCTTCATTTATCCACTTGGCAGTTGTGTCGTTGTCTTCTTCCCTTTTCCCTGCACAGTCGTTCTGTGTATCTCTGCCCTTTGTTCGTTTAACATTCCTTTTCCCTGCACAGTCGTTCTGTGTATCTCTGCCCTTACTTTGTTCGTTTAACATTCCTTTTCCCTGCACAGTCGTTCTGTGTATCTCTGCCCTTTGTTCGTTTAACATTCCTTTTCCCTGCACAGTCGTTCTGTGTATCTCAGCCCTTACTTTGTTCGTTTAACATTCCTTTTCCCTGCACAGTCGTTCTGTGTATCTCTGCCCTTACTTTGTTCGTTTAACATTCCTTTTCCCTGCACAGTCGTTCTGTGTATCTCAGCCCTTACTCTGTTCGTTTAACATTCCTTTTCCCTGCACAGTCGTTCTGTGTATCTCTGCCCTTACTTTGTTCGTTTAACATCCCTTTTCCACTTGGCAGTTGTGTCGTTGCCTTCTTCCCTTTTTCCTGCACAGTCGTTCTGTGTATCTCTGCCCTTACTTTGTTCGTTTAACATTCCTTTTCCCTGCACAGTCGTTCTGTGTATCTCTGCCCTTACTTTGTTCGTTTAACATTCCTTTTCCCTGCACAGTCGTTCTGTGTATCTCTGCCCTTACTTTGTTCGTTTAACATTCCTTTTCCCTGCACAGTCGTTCTGTGTATCTCTGCCCTTACTTTGTTCGTTTAACATTCCTTTTCCCTGCACAGTCGTTCTGTGTATCTCTGCCCTTACTTTGTTCGTTTAACATTCCTTTTCCCTGCACAGTCGTTCTGTGTATCTCAGCCCTTACTTTGTTCGTTTAACATTCCTTTTCCCTGCACAGTCGTTCTGTGTATCTCTGCCCTTACTTTGTTCGTTTAACATTCCTTTTCCACTTGGCAGTTGTGTCGTTGCCTTCTTCCCTTTTCCCTGCACAGTCGTTCTGTGTATCTCTGCCCTTACTTTGTTCGTTTAACATTCCTTTTCCCTGCACAGTCGTTCTGTGTATCTCTGCCCTTACTTTGTTCGTTTAACATTCCTTTTCCCTGCACAGTCGTTCTGTGTATCTCTGCCCTTACTTTGTTCGTTTAACATCCCTTTTCCACTTGGCAGTTGTGTCGTTGCCTTCTTCCCTTTTCCCTGCACAGTCGTTCTGTGTATCTCTGCCCTTACTTTGTTCGTTTAACATTCCTTTTCCCTGCACAGTCGTTCTGTGTATCTCTGCCCTTACTTTGTTCGTTTAACATTCCTTTTCCCTGCACAGTCGTTCTGTGTATCTCTGCCCTTACTTTGTTCGTTTAACATTCCTTTTTCCTGCACAGTCGTTCTGTGTATCTCTGCCCTTACTTTGTTCGTTTAACATCCCTTTTCCCTGCACAGTCGTTCTGTGTATCTCAGCCCTTACTTTGTTCGTTTAACATTCCTTTTCCCTGCACAGTCGTTCTGTGTATCTCTGCCCTTACTTTGTTCGTTTAACATTCCTTTTCCCTGCACAGTCGTTCTGTGTATCTCAGCCCTTACTTTGTTCGTTTAACATTCCTTTTCCCTGCACAGTCGTTCTGTGTATCTCTGCCCTTACTTTGTTCGTTTAACATTCCTTTTTCCTGCACAGTCGTTCTGTGTGTGTCGTTGTTCGTTTCATCCCTTTTCCCTGCACAGTCGTTCTGTGTATCTCTGCCCTTACTTTGTTCGTTTAA
>CM065704.1:44198953-44203953 GCA_017654935.2 Phymorhynchus buccinoides | reverse complement strand
TTTTTTTTATCTTGTTTTCCAAATCCTTCTCACCCTACCTTACTCTCATTTCAGCATAGTTTTCCTTTCCCACCTAATCAACTTTTGTGTGTTTAAACTCTTGAAATTCAGGCTTACGAAAAACAGGAAATGGTGCAATTCAGTGTGATTGCAAAGTTTATACAATACTATTTTTATTGCTCCTTTTTTTTAAAAAGGTCACTAAAATTGAAACGTCTGAACACATCTTTAAAAATAATTTTCCCCACCTGTTTTGTTTTGGACCTTGAAAAATGGGTCTTTGAAAAAACATAGCTTGTGAATGTAGAACTAGTTTTAGAAGGCTGATTTTTATTTAGATCGCACATTGTCAGCATTGTTAAAAAAAAAAGTTTGTTATTGAAATTATGTCTTCAAACTTAATATCTGTGTGTAAGAGAATTTTTCCCCTTTTTTTTTTAACCCCTTTGGCTGCCAGAGAAAATTAAAGAAACAATAATTGTGCAAACCATGCCAAGAAAAAGACAACTGATAGAGCTAATCTGGCAAAATGGTCTAGGGATATAACTCGCTTGACTGTGTGTGAGCGAAAACCAGCGTATCAGAGTTATTCCTCTTCATCTGATGACATCATCAGTGATGTCATCAAGTCAGTACGTGATGTTATAATGGCAGTCAAGGGGTTAATCGTCTAGCCGTTTGTTTTCGACAAAATTGTAATATGGATGAGTGTGAAAAATGACAGTGAAAGACTTTGGACAGTTTGTGTTACACCGGTGAAACAAAAGAAATTAATAGCCTGCTCAGTGTCAAAAACGATAGGTAAACCCCCCCAGAAAATGCTGCCCTACTGGCAAGTTGGTTTTGCCGATTCTTTTTCTTCTTCTTCTTATTCTGCGTTCCCAGGCCATATGGCCATAATGGGTAAAGCATGTATGTGTCCGGTTTTCAGTTTTCACTGGTCTCCCCGCTGCATGCAGCCGTCGCATTCCGATTTCGGAGGAGCTCAAAGGAGACAAATTATTTGTAAGATTTCTTTTGGAAAAAAGGCAGGAGAATGGGCCAATAAGTCAGAAAGATAGTAGATGATAGAAAGCAAAGGGAAAAGGCAGAGTCAAAGAGAGTGGCAGATTAGAGGAAGTAGAACTTCCAGAAGGTGGGGAAGTATTTTTACGAAAGACCCCCCGGTATACCCACAGGGAGAGACCAGTGGAGGGGGCGGGGTCGTCCAGCTCCCCATATGGAGGCACAAGGCATCCACCCACTGCCCCAAGCTGATTATTCATATTGCAGTTTGCACACAAACACGTGGTTATTAGCTCTAATTTGGCCCCCAATAGTCGGCTAAGCAAAGGACAGCTGAGAGTTCACATGTTCATCTTTGTCCTCATGGGGGAAAGGTTACCGACAGAAGGTCAAGAAAGGCTGTTTCATTTATGGATTATCTCCTCATATGTGACCCAGCACCACAAAAGGGACATTAAGTGTGAAACTGACCATTCTGAATTCTGAGAAAATTATACATTTGAAAACTGCAGACAATTCTCTTTCCAATGATACAAAAAACATTCTTGTATCTTTTTCCATTCCAGAGTTATGAGCATTTAAAGTTAGTAGGGTGAGCGTCGGCCATTTTGAGAAAACACAGTCTAAAGTCTAGCCTAGCTGAAGAAAATGCACTGACCTACTCGTTTTAAGACACGTATAAGACCATTTAGAGACCATATTACAGATTACTCTTTATAAATATGAAAGATAAGATGTTAGAGAACACAAATATACCCATAACTCAAAATTGACCAAAAAAAAGAGATTTTTGACTTTGCAAGCCTGTTTTGAGAAACTGGCCCAGCGACTTAATGTCCCTTTCGTGGTGCTGGGTCACATTTGTGGATAGGATTTGGTGACGTTTGCCTTCTTTTCGTATCCATGCTGTTTTGTATTGCATCAGTTTGTATTTTTGTGCCTGTTAGTGCTTGATGGATTTGTAAATTTTTCAGTGTTTCGTGTCCACATGCAATGCTTAATGGTAATTTGCGTCTCATTTGTATGCACACAAAAAACAAAAAAAAAACAAAAAAATTTGTGTGAGCCAAAAAATGGTGGTGAATCAATCGCAATGGTGTGTGAAGCAGAACGTTTATGAATGTTTTGTGCATCACCCGAAGCTTGGCTTTTGCTTGTTTTGCGTGAAACTTCTAGTATTTTGTTTTCATTTGGTACGAATGGAAATTTACTTACGAATCGAATTAGCATGGCCTTGCAACTTGGTAATACAGTGGAACCTCCCTTATAAGACCTTAAAAAATCATCCAAAATGAGGTCTTATAAGGGAGGTAATTGTAATACTTACAAAGAAGGGCAATGTCTCAAAGAAGTAGGTCCTATGTGGGAGGGAGTCTTATAATGGGAGGTCTTATAAGGGAGGTTCCACTCTGGTCTGTTCCCCTGGAGTTGAGAAAACAAAATCAGAAGCATTGTGATGGACTTCAGATATGCAACGTGGGCTAGCGTGTTGTTTCTACAGCTTTGTTAAACTTACAAATTCTTATTCATGTCTGTATATAGATGTACTCTTCAATGTATTTATGCGTGGATTCTAAATATTCCGATGGTGTATGTCCGAGTGTGTGTATGTGTGTTAGGATGGATGTATGTTTGCATTAATGAATATGCAGATGGCGTAGTTTATTTTATTGCGAGTGTTTTTGTTCGTTTATGGATTACAATGGCATGAAATTGTTTTAAATTTGCATGGTCTTGTAAACGATAGGCTTATGGTTATTTCTTAAACGCATGGACTCCAATTTGCAGTTGTATGTTTTTAAAGAAGATATGCGTTAAAGGTTAATTGTTAGAAACATCCAAATGTTAGAAACATCCAAATGTTTGCAAAAGGTATGTTTTAACTACGATTATGTATGAAAGGTTAGTTGTTAGACATGTTATTGTTCACAAAATCTCCCCGTGGGGATACCGGGGGGTCTTTTATAAAAACTAGTTCCCCCACCTTCTGGAAGTTCTGTGCTTGTAACTTCCTTTAATCTACCACTCTGCCTTTTCCTTTTGCTTTTTATCATCTATCTTTCCGACTTATTGGCCCATTCTCCTGCCTTTAAAAAAAAAAAATCTTCCAAATAATTTTTCTCCTTTGAGCTCCTCCGAAATCAGAATGTGTCAGCTGTACGCAGCAGGGAGATCAGTGAAAACTGAAAAATGTACCTTACCCATTATGGCCATATGACCTGGGAACACAGAAGAAGAAGAAGAAGAAGAAGTTCACAACATATGGCCAGGTTCTTCTAAAGGAGTCATTGAACATAGACAAAAAGTTGGCTCTAGAAGAAATATAAATCATTGATTGTTTTAATTTTTTTTTTTCTTTCCCTTTAACCCTTTGACTGCCACATAATGATTCCCATATGTGCTTGATGATGTCACTGATGATGTCATCGGAGTAAGTGGAATAACGGTAGGGTGGAAGTGTTTGCTCTACAACTGAACAGTGTAGAGGGTTTCATCTTCAAACCATTTGGCAGGATTGACTCTAACAGTTCTCTTTTCCATTGTATTATTTTTATATTTTTTTCTTCTCAAATTTAAATTTTCTATAGCCGTCAAGGAACGTTGAATATTACTCAATAATTTTATGTGAAAAAATATAACAACAACAACAACATACAGTATTTATACGTCGTTAAAATCTTGATAAAAATCAAATCGAAGCGCACACACACGTTGAACATTCATAACGCATTTAAACAAAGACGAACAAAAAAATAACACACACACACACGTTTGAGAAATGGTCCTAAAGGCAAGAAAGAGGAAGGAAAGAAAGAAAGAGCTTGAACAATATACATTTCCAGCTAAGCATGTAGAAAATATTAACCCTACTGTCAGGATGATTTCAGCGGCCTGGCGATGTTTGGAGCGACTAGAGAAAGATGTCATTTTTATTTTAACCCTTTCACCGCCAAAGTCGCATTTTAGCACCACAGTGATTATAACACCTATGTCACTAAAAGGCATCAAATTGGGGTCTATTATCCAAAGACCCTATTGTCTTAGTTTTGGGAAGTAAGGACAGACCTTATTTTATATATGTCACAGAAGAATCCCCAATACTGCAGATGGATTTTGTTCTCTACCCAGGTAAATGTAATGGCAAATTTTGGCTGAAATATGGCTGGCGGCGAAAGGGTTAATTTATTCAAAAGAGATACCATTTCGTTGTTATCTGAAGTAGATGACAGTATCTTCGCAGCACGCAGAAAAGCAATAACCGTTAACAATGACGAATTCTGTGATGGCTCGTTTGTTTGTGACTCCCCCCCCCCCCAAACTTTATGTTCATCTTGTCAACTGCGCTCAACTTGGAGAATTTGTTTTAAATTTCTTAACAGTTTTTTAACTTTTTTTTTCTCTTTGATTTGGCAGACAGTTAACGATAAATTATCTTTCCCTGACTGACCAAAACAGAGATGCCTATCGTCACAGAGTGTCCACAGTTGTCCTGGAAAATGAGAACATCGGTCACGATGTTCCGAAAGTACAATTCTCATATTCGAGAATCGTTTGAAATGTCTTATTAAAAATTTAATCTGTATTATATTTCGTGTGTTTGGACGGTAGTTATGTCACGACACTGAGTCAGTGCCAACGTTGTTTTCACATCGTGTTGCTTTCACGTGCTAGACTTTGGATGTAACACACTCAGGACCTTCTTAGCATTATTTTCGATGCGTTCGAATAACACGTGTTTCTGAAATGTTGGTGGTAATAATTTTTTTGCCTTTTCAATAGTCTCGTCTTTCTCCCTGTGGCGTTTTGATCCTGTTTGAATGGGAGTGCATTCTGGGATTGGTTTGGTCACAAAACATGTCATCAAATGACTCGGCGGTTACAAAAATAGAAAGTATCGTTCTTTGTATATTTTTACGGATTTATCTCTTCTTTTTTTTAATTGCTTTCTTTTTCTGTTCAAGTTGTGTTTTAATATCAGTGTCAGTGCACGAGAG
>CM065704.1:44178953-44193953 GCA_017654935.2 Phymorhynchus buccinoides | reverse complement strand
GCAAAGCCACAGAATTTGAGACATTTTTTTATATATATATTTTTTTATGATTGATGGAAAATGAGGCCGATGATAACGATGATGATGATGCTATGGAGTTCCGCATCGGTCTGAGACTGCATGGCAGGGCTGTATTCTACGCTTCCTTTCGTAATGATATCCCGGCGTTAACCAGGCCCGAGAACTACAGACACCTGCAGTGTTGGTCTTGCAATTAGAGCAACACTCTCAGAATCGCATCCGTTAAGCGGATGAAACTCGACTGTGTGGTTTCAGTCTTCCCATTGAGCCCATAGCCACTCACTCTGGGTAGGAGTCGGTCCAGAACCGAAAAAACCCTCGCCTCTGATGGGATTCGAACCCAAGACCTCCCAGCCGCGACGCTAACCACTACACCATGGCGACTGGTACTGTAGGGTTTTTTGATTTTTTCAACAGTGCATGTATAATTATATTTTGTTGTCAAATTGTTGTCCTGTGGAAGTTAATTTTGGTAATGCACGTATGGTCTCATTCAAAGAATTTTTTAGTATGAAAAAACATTTTGTAAAATTTTTAAGAAAACAAAAATAGGTGTTACTCTAAATATGTGTTGTTTGTGTTCCAAATATCTGTTATGTAAGAAGCATCCACATAAGAAAGTCTGCAAGAAATATTAAGAACCCTTTCGAGATTGATTGAAACGAAGATTTTTTTTTAAAATCTGGGGTAATAATAGTTTTTGAAAATCGTAATCAGAATTGTAATCTAATGAAAGTTATTCTGTAAGCTTTCAATGTTGTATTCTATCAGCTGTCAAAGTTGCGTCTCTGTAAGGGTTTAAATTTGCATGAAAATGATCAAGTTACGTTTCCAGTAAAACCACATTTTCTTGTTCTTACTGTTTAGCTGACTTCAGTCATTTGCTAAGGTTAATATGTAAACCAATTAATTTGCATTTCTCAATTATTCACCCTTGTTTTTTTTCTCTTTTAAAAACAAAAACAAAACAACTTTCTGTCTTCTGTCTTGATGTTACTTCTAAGCTGTTAGTCTTATATACCTGCCTGTTTATCAGTTGAATGATTTGATCTTCTCAACTCTTGTATGCTTTAGATATCGTTTGCTTAGATTTAAAAGAAATCAAATTCCTTGAAAATAGAAAAATAATTGCACTCTCGAGAAAATCAGTAATTTATGTCATGATGGAAAATACAAATATTGAAGGATATTAAAACATTTCTTTAAAAAAAAAAAAAAAGTGACTTCATTGTTTGCAGATATTTTTTTCCTTCTTTTATTTTATTATTTTTCTCTGAATGGGAAGCTTTTGAATGTGCATGCACACACATGCATATCAATGTCAAATGCATGCGCAGAAACAGGCATACACATGAACTCACCACATACATACGCCCTCGCACCTCCCCCCCCCCAACACACACATACATACATTCACACAAACATACATGCATACATACACACGCACACACACAAACATGCATACATACACACAAAAACGCACACACACACACACCTTCAACACACACACGTACACATACCAACTACAACATACATACACAAGCAATAAACATGCACACACACACACACAACACACACACACCGTCACACACACACAACCATTCCCGTGCCAAGAAATTATATTTAATACATTTTCTTTAAAAAGTCTGTTGCAACCTTTTATTCTTTGTATTTGTGTATTTGATTTTGATTTGAAAACATGCCCGCCACATTAATCATTTAGTCTAATGTAATGTATAGTTTTAGATAGAATCAACACAATGTTATTAATGTTTAGCCCTTTCTGTTAGCATTTGAAGGATATTGCAAAAATAAACAGAAAATATTGATTTAGTATTTCAACAAAAGGTGGCTTCTTTTTTCCCCTTTCCATTGAAATTCTTGCAAAGAAGTTTTTTTTAATCAACATCTATCAGCAATAATAGTAATGAATCGGAATCAAGATGTTAGAATTTTATTCCAGATCAAGAAAGAAAACAATTGTGGTATAAAAGTCACTTTTGTTAGCTTTTTTTTTTTTGAAGGCACAGCACTGCCTGTTTAAGTTTTGAAAAAAAAAAAGTCGCTTTTAAGTATTTAGGTGTTTTTTTTTTCCGTTCCTGTCATGATGCGAAGGCCGACTTGAAATGCAATGCATGTTGATTTTTGTCTTGCTATCTGTAAGTCAAGGTAACTGACATTCTTTCAATTCACAATCCTTATAGCATGGCACATGCGTGTACAAATGGGAAATAAAATCCATACCACATGCGTTTCGTAACGACGAAGAAAATGGTGTTTTACGTCCTCTTGGTCTGAATCAGACACATATGAGACATTTGTAAATACAAATATGGTGGGAACAATACTGGAGGCAATGCCCGGAGGCAGTACGATACCAGTAAAGTCCCGATTTTTAAAAATTAATACAGATAGCTGTAGCGGTGACCACGCCTTGGTTAAACCTCATCGGCTATGGCACCGCCACAAGTATTGTTGATGCGTTTCGTAACACCCCCACCCCCCCCCCCCCCCCCCCCCCCCCGCTCCTAATATGCCAATACGCACTTTCGTAGACCCCCCAGGTGTGTGTGAATGCATGTATGTGTGTTTGTGTGAGAACTCAGAACTCAGAAACTTTATTTTACAAGAAAAAGAATTTAGGCTGGGCCTAGTCTTCCATTCTGTTCTTGGTTTTAAGCATGCAATACATAACTACTACTATAAATGAACATTGAGACACAGGAACATCGCCAACAAAAAATAACAACAAACAGTAATATAGCAACGACATGGCAGGCAGAGCATCAACATAAGCAATAAAAACAAATAAAATAGAAAACTAACCAACCAGTTAAACAAGGTAATAGATTAAAAACACCTCTATTACTACAATATACTTCTTCTACTACAATTACTACTACTAGAGAGAGAGAGGGAGCGAGAGAGAGAACACAAAACAAATTGAAAAAGCCAAAGTACAATCTTATTAAAGTGAACAAATCCACAGTTCCCGTTCCTATTGAAAAAGGCAGATAACACACAAGTATCCAATACCACAATCCCTCGTTTTCTTTCAAATCAATGGAGAAACCCAAATTCTGTAACTCATTTTCTTTTTAAAAGATAAAAGTAAAAACGCGTATGACAAAAGCTAAAGCTCTATTTTCTTTTCGAAACACACGATGTAACATTACCTAACGTCTATTCCCAGCGTATTTACTCTACATATACACTGTTATACATAAATAATTTTGAGTCCTTTTTACAACGTTTGTCTCTAAATTCACACAGATTGTGCTTCTGTCTGCATTCAAAACGGCATGTTGAAGGGGTACTGAGGGTGTGACCCCGCCCTGAAACAGACAGAGATGATGTACATGCAATTCTTGAGCATAATGTAGAGTGGCACAGTGGTAGCGCGTTCGCTTCGTGTCGAGTAAACTCGAGTTCGAACCTGGGTACAGGGGATTTTTCCTCTCGCTTTGCACTAGGCCTTGCGGTCTGAACGTGGAGTCTTTCGGATGAGACGATAAACCGTGGTCCCGTGTGCCCATACACTTATCAAACGTTAAACCCAGTGGCAACGAAAAAGTTCTCATTTGGTCAAAATTTACCTCCCCCCCCCCCCCCCCTTCCTTCCTTCCTCATCAGTCACACAAAAATCGCATGCAAAAATTCAAATAATAAAATAAAATTGGGTGGCGCGCCTCTGGCTGCGACGCTCTCTCCAGGTGGGAGCAACCCGAATTTCACAGAGACGCCTCTGTGACGATAATGTACCTAACCTAATGTTACTGCATGGGAATGTCAACACACAAGGGCAAACACACAAGTGTGCAAGCTTTTGTATAAAAGTATAAGAAAACAAACACACGTTTATTGTTGCGATTACACAAAGGCACACACTTTCTGTTTCTGTCTGGATACGTCACAGACGCCACTTCTAACGATAAATCGCGACGGAACTAGGAGGGCGCATGTACCTAATAAAAAATGTAGACGGAGAAAGACCTACTGCTTACCCTGGGTTAAGACCAACCCCCAGTTCATCCGGGAAGGCCCAGCCCAGGCCCCACTTCCAGAAGCAAGCAAGCAAAAAACATTTTCCTAGTGGTCAGTAGTAGTTGCAGGTTCAGATGGTGATCTGGTCAGCGCTGATGAAAATGCGCTGACGGAGCCTGCGGTGAGTTGGTTCCACTCCATGGCAGTCCGGATGAAGAAGGAGCTACGTTGTTGCTCCGTTCTCGCGTTGGGGACACGAAATCCACGGGAGTGGTTTATGGCCTGTCTTTCTAAGATGTTAGTTGTTTTGAACCCCTCAAATCTGGTTGGCTTTATCCTGCGACGATTTGTGATGGCCGGAGAGAGGAATTTATTTGCTGGAACAGCTGGGAGGAGGCCTTCATGATCAGCTATCTTATAGAAGAGGCTGAGGTGTTGGTGCCGTGGTGCCTGCGTCTTTCCTCCGTTGGTGCCTGCGTCTTTTCCTCCGGGGGTGGGGGGGGGGTGGGGGGGGGGGGGGGGACAGGTATAGATTCTTGGGGGTCTGGTCGTTTCGAGCGCAAACCATTTCGTGCGCTAGTCGTTTCGAGCACAAATTTAACTTTTTTCTAGGGTTATGGTTAGGTAAATGAGCACAAATTTCACTTTTTTCTAGGGTTAGGGATAGGGTTAGGTAAATGGTTCAAGTAAAGAAAGAGTGAAATTAGCGCTCGAAATGGTTTGCGCTCGAATCGACCCGTGACCGATTCTTGAGCATGCCACTTACGCAGCCCGGACTTCTGGATCTGTAATCCCCGGTGATAAAGCGTGCTGCTTGGCGTTGCACTCTCTCCAGCTTTTCAGTGTCCTGGCTCTGATACGGATCCCACACCGTATCACTGTATCCCAGCTTGGATCGGACCAAAGCAATGTACTCCAAGATAAGGGGTCTCATGCACCTGCTTCAGGAAGACTCCACTTAGGCTGTAGAGGAAGGACGAGATGTTTCTGGTGGAGAGCGTATAACACTTTTGTACGTTGAAACGCATGCCCCACCAGCGATTTCTCTTTACTTCTCTGCGGTTTTGTTGCAAAGTCCGTCACCACAGCATGATGGTCAGACACTCCAGGGATGGATGTTGAGCTCCTGGTGAGTGACGGGTTGGAGGTGAAGACCAGATCCAGGATGTTGTTTTCTCTGGTTGGCTGGTCATGCACCTGAGTAAGCTGAAGTGATATCGATGAGTTCCAACTGTACGAGACGGTCTGGTGCGTTGGGGGCGACTTTGGCTGTTTCCCAGTCGACGTCCGGACAGTTGAAATCACCGGCCAACAGAACTGTTTGCTGTTTCTGGACATTGGTGATCTTCTGCAGAGCTTTGTTCAGTTCTGCTAGGTCCTTCTGTGCGCGGTGGGGCATGTAGTAGCAGCCGATGAGATCTTTGTTTCCCTGGAGACGGATCTTCACCCAGATCATCTCGCAGTCTGCATTGAGCTCAGGGAGTGCGGATGAGGATGATACGAGGCTCTTGTGGACCAGGATGAAAACCCCACCTCCCAGGGTCCCTGGGGGGTCCCCCCACTCATTACCTCACTAACTCATACACACGTAAGCGCACGCGCGCGCGCACACACGCAGGCGCGCATGCCAACACACACATACACACACGCGCGCACACACACACACACGCGCGATTGCGCACGTGCAAACACACACGTAAGCACACACACACACACACACACGCACACACTAACACAGAGAGAGAGAGAGAGAGAGAGAGAGAGAGAGAGAGAGAGAGAGAGAGAGAGAGAGAGAGAGAGAGAGAGAGAGAGAGAGAGAAAGAGAGAGGACGGACAGAGAAAGAGAGAGAGAGAGAGAGACAGACGGACGGAGAGAGAGAGAGAGAGACAGACAGAGAGAGAGAGAGACAGAGCTAGATAGAGATAGAGAGTGTGTGTGTCTTACATCTGATGGAAGGTGAAGAATCGATGATTTTTGCGAAGTTTGCAGATAGCAGCCATGTCCTCTGACGACAACGTGAAGTCACACACCTAAACAACGTTAACAGAACAATTACAATAACTGCCATCCAATCATAAGATTTAAATTAACACTAACACTACAGATCACCATAAACATTCCGCTACATATCATGACAGATTCATTCAACTCAAACTGAAGATCGATTCTGTTTGCCTTGTTGATATGAAAGTTGGCCCGAGTAAAAACACATTTAAGAATTGTTCTGACACAAACACGTGAATAACATTCGAGTTCCAGTGATTCACAACTTTTAGTTAGATTTGAACACACTTTTTTTAATATATAAACGCTACTGTGATTGTACCAAATTACAGCTTTCTAAGCTTATATCTTTGAGAGGTTTCGTGAGATTAAGCACTAATTTCACAATCACTACCCCTAACCCTTGCCCTTTAACCCTAACCCTAACCCTCCTTTTATTAACAACTCCTTTTATTAACAAACCTAACCCTAAACCTAACCCTAAACCTAACCCTCAACCTAACCCTAACCCTTACCCTAACCTAACCCTACCCTTACCCTGACCCATATCCCCACCCCTGATTCCAACTCTCACCCTTACCCTGGCCCTCACCCCTATCATTACCTTCACCCTACCCCTAACCCTTGCCCTTCACCCTAAACTTAACCCTAAAACCTAACCCTAACCCTAACCCTATCCCTCCTTTTATTAACAACTCCTTTTATTAACAAACCTAACCCTAAACCTAACCCTAAACCTATCCCTAAACCTAACCCTAACCCTTGTTTTTCCCTCTTCTCTCTCTCTCTCTCTCTCTCTCTCTCTCTCTCTCTCTCTCTCTCTCTCTCTCTCTCTCTCTCTCTCTCTCTCTCTCTCTCTCTCTTTTTCTCTCTTATTAACAACCCTAACCTTAACCCTATATAAAAATTAAAAAATTCTTCTTCTCTCTCTCTCTCTCTCTCTCTCTCTCTCTCTCTCTCTCTCTCTCTCTCTCTCTCTCTCTCTCTCTCTCTCTCTCTCTCTCTCTCTCTCTCTCTCTCTCTCTCTCTCTCTCTCTCTCTCTCTCTCTCTCTCTCTCTCTCTCTCTCTCTCTCTCTCTCTCTTGTGACGAAACCATACGTTTGTGTTTTCTCAAAAAATATTTTTTACCAGGCATCCCTCCCATTGAGTCTCAGGACAGCCTGTTTCTTTCTCCACCTCTTTCACACACACTAGTCTTTTACACTCTTATTATTTCCTATTTAAAGACCCCTTTCCTTCCCCATATAATACATTACACACTCTACCTTTCTCCTTTTTCCGATACTACCTGAGCAGAGATTCGGCCCCCCCTTTTTTTTTATTAACATCAAACTAACATCCACAGAATAAGTGAAACCTACGCCTATATAAAAATCAAAGTTGGCAGAAAATCTACAGACTCCCTGCAGACGTTGAATACAACAGCGAAAGCCTGCAAACGGGCGGACTACCGTTACATGGAACCAGACTCTGAGATCCCATCCACGCATTTCCAGTGCCCCTCTGTACCGTACATCTTCCCCGTGTTTGTTCGGTGTAACGGCATTTACGACTGTCCCTACAAAGAGGACGAGTTGAGCAGCGAGTCCTACTCCTGCCCCGGGTTGTTCCGGTGTCGGCAGTCCAGGGTGTGCCTGCACCCGGACCATGTGTGTGACGGGCGAAACCACTGTCCCCAGCTGGACGACGAGTGGCACTGCGCCCTGGACTGTCCCCGCCGGTGCTCCTGCCAGGGGCTGGCCTTCACCTGCACAGAGCGTTTCCCTGTGGAACGCTTCCCCGAGGTTCGCTACCTGGATTTATCCGGCAGTGCCGTGAAAGCTGAAGACCTGTTCATGAACAAAATGCTGGTTTATTTAAACTTCACAGGCTGCGGTTTAACGGACCTGCTCCTTCCGGAACTGCCCAACGTGAAGATCCTGGACGTCGGTTACAATCAGCTGAGAACCGTTTGCTTGGAAACTCTGAAGAACGTCAGCAACCTGAACCATCTGGTGCTGACTAGCAACCCTCTGACTTCCCTCTTTCCTGGGGAATTGTCTGGGGATTCCACGTTTCCTGGGGAATTGTCCGAGGATTCCACGTTCCCAGAGCTCAGAATCCTGGACCTTAGTTTGGTGGAGATGCAAACACTGAACCTCCACAGACTGGGAGCCTTTCTAGGACTGGTGGTCCTGAACCTGTCTGGCAGCAGAACCCAGGTCATGTCCGGGGCAGGATTCCACAACCTCGGTCTGGCCAGGCTGGATCTCCGTGGCAACCAGGTGGCGGAGTTCCCTCGCGGTTTGTTCCAGCAGCTGAACCAGCTGACTGAACTGCATGTGGACAGCTACAAGCTGTGCTGCCAACAGACCTTGCCCCTGAGCTTCAACCCACGGAGCTGCCACAATCACGGTGCTCCCCCACTGTTGTCCACGTGCGATCGTCTTCTGGGAGCCAAGAGCCAACAGGTGGTCATCTACATTCTGACTTCTTTGATTCTTCTGGGCAATGGGGCCGTGCTCTTCTCGCTGGCCAGAGACACGAAGAACAAGAAGGAGGATTCTACCCAAATGATGGTGTCCCATCTGTGCGGGTCCAAGCTCTTGATGGGGGTGTACCTGTCGGTGCTGTGTGGGACGGACCAGGTCCTCAAGGACAGGTACCTGTGGGTGGACAGGTGGTGGAGGTCCGGTCCTTGGTGTCAGGCGCTAGCCTGGGTTTTCCTGCTGTCCTGTGAGGTGTCTGTGCTGCTTGATGTCGCCCTGACTGTGGAGAGATGCGTCACTCTCACCTGGCCTGACAGAGATGCAAGGGAAGAAGAAGAGAAAGAGGAGAAAAGTTGTGTGTGTCTGTCTCTCAGCGTGGCTGATAGGTCTCTGTCTCTCCATGTTTCCCGCCGTATCGTCAGACAGTGAGTTCAGTCAGACCAGTCTATGTGTTCCGCTGCCTGTCTCAGGAGATCACCCAGGGTCTCACCCCTACGCTTTCCTCCTACTGTTGCTGGTGAACGGACCATGCATGCTGCTGAGCGTGGCAGGACAGGCCTACATCTCTTTCCTGATCCGCCACAAGGCTCTGGACACCCTCCTTCTGATTCGCCAGGACCACCACCAGGCTCAACCTTTCCACGCTGCACGGCGAGTCATCAGTGTCGTCATTATTGACGCTTGCTGCTGGGGACTCGTGACGTCATGTGCCATGCTGACGTCAGCGGGGATCTTGGTCGAAGGCGACGCGTTGTTCTCTACTAGTATGTCATTGGTGGTCGTTTACGTCAGTGCGGCGTTGACGCCGTGGGTGTTTGTGGGGAGCGGAGTGGTGGAGAGACGGAGGGAGGGGCAGAGACAGAGGGTGCTGACACGGCTGAGAGGGAGGTTGAAAAGTCAATCGAAATAAAAGATCGAGGACTCCATCTTATGTAAAGTTTTCAGGAATCTGTTTATCCTGCAAATGAACGAATGGTGATGATGGTTGTTCATAAACACATGCGTGCATGTACACGCATATTCATACATACACATCTGACAGATTGGGAGGTACAGGGCAGACAGAAAGGGGAGAGACAGGTTGAGGGGAGACACTACAAAAAAGAAAGAAGAATTATAAAAAAACAGCATTAATTAGTTGTTGATTCAGTCATGTGTCGTCAACATCAAATCAAAATGTAGAGTGGCGCAGAGGTAACGCGACCGTCTCGCATACAATAAACAATAAACCCGAGTTCAAACCTGGGCACAGGGGATTTTTCATCTCACACTGCACTAGGCCTTACGGTCTAAACGTGGAGCCTTTCGGATGAGACGATAAACCAAGGTCCAGTGTGCCCATGCATTTAGCACATGTTAAACCCAGAGGCAACAACAAAGTTGTCATTTGGTCAAAATGTAACCAACCCCTCCCCCACCTTTCCTTCCTTATCAGTCGCCAAAAAAATGTATGCAAATTAAAAAAACCGGCTCTTATTTATCAGAGACACCAACCTGGGAAAACATTAAGCTACAGACAGAAAAAAGGGTATTAATTTATTTTAATGTAATTACTTTAGCGGGATAGAATTGATGACTCAAACCTGTAATGAATATAATGAACATATTTCTAGCAGCAAGGTAATGCATTTAGTACTGACTACAACATGAAAAGACTTGGTTACCACATACAAACAAATGAAATCAACTGGGACAATTGTAACATTGATCATCAAATGCAATGTTTGTATTTGTGTCGCACACAAAGTCAAGCTATTTAATCAAAAGAATGAATCTAAAACTCTTAGATAAAAGATCACACTAAGCATATCCCTATAACATATTTTGGCTGTATGTTCAAAACGATCTTCTAAACATATTTGTTCCATCGGATTAATTGTAAAAACTTCCTTTGTTGAGCAGTATCACAAAACATATTTAGTAGAAAATGTTCTTAAATAATTCACTTAGCATCGCAAACATAAACACAATCGTCCATGAGTGAAAATCTAGCAATTTCCACTGAATACAATTAATTGAGTCACATACTACGACATATTCATGACTGTTATTTATGAAAAGTTACTTATGGTAAACTAAAATTGGCTTGAAAAATCTTATGAAAATATGGATGAGCTAAATATTCCTCCCGAAACAGCTGTGTTTGATATAGTCTAGTCACAGAGACCTATCTCTGTGAAATTCGGGCTGCTCTCCCCAGGAGAGCGCGTCGCTGCAAGCGCAGCGCCTACAATTTATTTTTTTGGGGGACAGGGTGAGGAGGGGGTGGGGGCTGACGTGGGGAACCTAGCTATCAATTTGGTCATACCAGGCAGCGGGATTTGTCCATGCTCTTACCGACGTTTAACTGACATGGGATTTTAACATACGCAAAGCACACGGGTCAGACTAGTTTTAAGTCCCCATCCGAACTAGAAAGAAAGGGCGAGGCCGGGATATAATATAATATATGATTATGAACCAAACATTGTGATTGTTTAATGGGCAAACCATCAAGAAAATGTTCGACATTGTATTATGATGAAGCTGCAACATTAAATGATGTAAGGTTAACATTCTGAGGTTAACATACATTATGCATGAAATAAATTTAAAAAAACCCAAGCATTTCGAGGGTTTCCTGCCAGATCATGATATATCGAGAAAAATGAGTTTTTCTTTTTTTTCCTCATAGAAACACTCTAAAAGGGGTATATTTTCACGTTATCAGATGTTTTAGCTGATATAACTTGTAAATTGTGTGTTATTAATGCTAATATCCAAGAACTGACCAAACCCCTACAGCCCAGGTCATGAGATATCTGAATGTATCCTTCAGCTTACCAACAACAATCTGAAACTTGAAATTTCGCCCTCGCTGAAGTATTATATAAAGCTTTCAATTTGTTCAGCATGTGCTGAGCAGACACTTTCTTCTTACAACTGACCAGCTGATTAGATGACAACAGAGGAATGTCTTTGATTGGTGGGAAGGAATTCAGTCACAACACCCACCAACTTGGACCAGAGAATGACCTATAACCCTATAACATAGGCGCGTGTTTGACTTGAAAGACTAGGGTCATATAACCACAGACTGTAATGGGATATCTTGTGAGTCACATGAGCTATTGGCATCTCTCTCTCTCTCTCTCTCTCTCTCTCTCTCTCTCTCTCTCTCTCTCTCTCTCTCTCTCTCTCTCTCTCTCTCTCTCTCTCTCTCTCTCACTCTCTCTCTCTGTCCGTTAATATTTAAAAACAACAACTGTCGTACATTCGTAACTTACAGCAATATGTTTTATTTTGATCTTAACAAATTCCTGTTTGACCTCAGTAATTCATTTTTATCTCTAGTTTATCAGCTTACGGATCCTGATGAGGCATTTGAAGTCTTCTATCACAACTGTTTAAATATTTACAACAAACATGCACCATTCAAAACCATATGTGTTAAAGATACTCCTAAGAAATCCTGGTTAACTGAAAATGTAATGCAGGCAATGAATCAAAGAGACTCTCTGTTTGCAGCAGGGGCTAAAGATGATGCTCGGAAAGAAATACATTTTGTCACACATTTAAAAAGCAAAGCAAAAATGTCCTATTTAAATTAATTAGTTTCTTCAAAAGCAGACAGTAAATTGATTTGGACAGCCTTAACCAGATAACTAATAAAACGACCAGCACAAAAAATAATATAACGAAAAATTTGTCTCCTGAAGAACTTAATATACATTTCTCTAAAATTGCCAAATCTATTATTCAAACTGATAGATCAGCTGAAAACGATTTGAATAACTTATACGACTTTTGTGCTTCAAAGAACATTTCTTCAGAACTTACCATACCACCTTTAGCTGTATGTGAAGCATATCACTATCTTGTTATCTTAAGCAAAGCAGTTCCAGAGGACTAGAAGGCATTGATGGAAAAATTATGAAACTCTCGGCTCCTATCATTTCAGAATCGCTTACTTATATTAATAATTTATGTATTTCTAAGAATAAGTTTCCGAAAGCATTTAAATCTGCTAAAATTACTCCTATATTCAAATCAGGTCACACATCTGACCCAAGTAATTACAAGCCCATTTCCATCCTGTCCATTCTATCCAAACCTTTAGAAACACACATGAAAAAGCATATTATTAATCACTGTGATAACGTTAGTCTTTTCCATCCTTGCCAATCTGGTTTCAGAGCTAAACATTCTTGTCATACAGCCCTCACTACTCTTGTTGACAAATGGCTAACAAATATCAACAACAATGAAATTACTGGAGTACTCATAGTTGATTTTATCAAAGCATTTGACGTTATAGATCACTCACTTTTACTTAGAAAACTTAAACTGTATAATTTTTCTTGTGACACAATTGAACTCATGTCGTCTTTTTTAGTTGAAAGAAAACAGGTGGTGGCTATTAATGGTTCTGTGTCGTTGCCCAAAATGACTGAGTATGGTGTTCATCAGGGCTCTGTTCTATGACCTTTGCTTTTCTCAATTTACATTAACGATCTGCCTCTTGTTTTAAAAGCTCTTTGTGAACTATTCGCTGACGATACGACATTACACACAAACAATTCTGACTATGGAACAATTATGCATACACTACAAAGCAATATCGATATACTGATCAAATGGGCAGAGCTAAATCACATGAGCCTTCATCCTTTGAAAACCAAATTCAAGATCATAACAACAAGACAAAAACCACATACAAATGTCCCCAACTTTCAATTGAGGCTGCTCTTTAAATTGATGTTTCGGTTTGATTTGGGGGTATTTATATGGGAGTCAGACCTGGTCAAAACAAGATTTCTTTCTAGCTATTAGAGGGAAAACACGTGAAACCAGTAATTTTGACAAGTGATCTGGTGGGTCTTTAACAGCAAACTATTAAAAAGAAATAAAGAAATAAAATAACATAAAATAAAAACCATCTGTTAAAATTCAGTCTGACAGATTATAATCTGTTCACTAACTCAGAAGAAACGTGCAATGATAAATGTATACTTATTGAGGCTATTTGGCTTTTGTTTACACACCTCATTGCTTATTTCAGTTACTAAAAACGTATTTGGAGCAATTCTTTGGGGGAAATATTGCTGATCTGCAGTATCCAATGGGATTTTGTGTTACAAAACCCAGTTAACAAATTGGTTTTCTTGATAGAATGCCACTTATCTGTTAACTGACTTTTCTTTTACCAGAAGCGGAAATTGATTATATCAGTTAACTAGTTAACTGGAATAAGAAAGGCCACTTAACTACTTAACTGGTATATAAAAGCCAGTTAAGTAGTTAACTGATATTTTATAATTTTTGAGCCCCATAAGTTTGGTGATATATTAAATGGTTTGGAAGTTATTCAAATTTATGTAAATTAGGTTGTGTCACTTTCACGGTTTTCAATATACGGTTGTTGTTTTTTCAACCGATTTTGATTACATTTACAGGAAAATTGAAGGACACTATTCTTAAGCTGAATATGAAATATTAAACCGATTGGCTAAAATATGGCCCAAAATGGCTAAATTTAAAATCTTGAATAACTTGAAAATGGTTGCACAGATTGTCTTCATATTTTCAGGATTTTTTTAACAGTAGCATAGCAACACTTTTGGCGTAAAGTGAAACCGGAAGTATGGCCATAAATGGCCGAATGTGGCGAAATTTGGTCAAATTTCAAGTTTAATTACTCAAAATCCCTCGAATTTGAGTGATGAATAACAAGTTTATTTCCAGAAAGAGAGAGAGAGAGAGAGAGAGAGAGAGAGAGAGAGAGAGAGAGAGAGAGAGAGAGAGAGAGAGAGAGAGAGAGGAATGAAAGATGATAGTGTAGGCGAAATTAAGCTTTACCTTGTTGTGTGATATATAATAATTAAGTTTTTATGTCGATCTAACATGATTTGAGGGTGCTGAATCCAAATCCGTTGGAGGCCAAGTTGTAAATGTTGGGCATTTTGAAGTATGACGTAATATTCAAAATGGCCGCCATGGGACTCTAGAGAACTGTAAAAACATGCACTTATACCGTAATTATTTTATATCTAATGCTTTTTTTGTGGTAAGAAAAATAGTATAATTTGCTGAAATGATTCAAACTATATGAACTATATCCTATTTTAGTACTTATTAGCCCCCAGCCACTCTGCGGAGAGGGCTATCACGATATATCGTGTCCTTTCATTTGCCTGGCAAATCAAATCAACTTTATTTCAAAAAACCCTGGGGGCACAAGAAAATGCATACACGTACCATTCACACCTGCGGCATCAAACATTACAAACAATAGCCCAAAAGACACCATAACAGTACACATCAACATAGTATTACATAGGCTCCAAACAAAAACAACAACAAAAACCAACAAAAACACTTTTTTTAAAAACAGTACTCATCACCATATAGACAGGCACATTAGACTCACAAAACCGAACTTTTCCTCATTGGGGTATATATTTCATGTCCGAGCTGTATCTCATGAAACAGTGAACAGAATGGCTTAACATTTGGTGTGGTGGCGTATTACAGTGCAAGAA
>CM065704.1:44158953-44173953 GCA_017654935.2 Phymorhynchus buccinoides | reverse complement strand
GAGAGAGAGAGACTCAGACACTTTATTTTACAATTTAGAAAACAAGTGTGTGTGTGAGAGAGAGAGAGACAGAGAGAGAGAGAGAGTGAGAGAGAGAGAGAGAGAGAGGAGAGAGAGAGAGAGAGAGAGAGAGAGAGAGAGAGAGAGACATTGAGAGAGAGAGTGAGAGAGATAGAGAGCGAGAATGAGAGAATGTGTGTGAGAGTCACGAGTCACGAATGGTTAATCAGTATAGGCCATGGCCCCTTACTGAAGGGGTCCAGAAATATTAAACCAAAATACACGAACACAAAAATGATTCAAATAAATGCTGCTTGCAATAAATTACATGAAAGAAAATTAAAAAAACATTTTTAATTAAAAGGCAATGAATACACCACAAAGCACTAACAACTCATGTGGCTACAATTTATAACATTTTCTGGGCGTTATGGATATACAATGCCAGGTTGGAAATAACGTTTTTATTTTTTGATGCCAAGAGTAAACTTAAATTAAAAGTACAAGAAACACTATAATATATTGGTTTTATTAATGCTTTTCTTAAATCTTCCCAAAACGGGCAACAACAACAAAAATGAATATCTGTTTCTGTATCCTGATGGCATAGTCTACATGATAAATCATTGTCTCTCTTAGTTGTATACATCTAAAACGGTGGCAAGCAATATTTGAAATACCCATTCTAAATTTAGTTAATGCATTTTTCACAAAGCGGTTTATATTCAGGTCAATATGCAATTATTTTTCGTATGATGTTTTAGAAAGTCTATAACTAGCAAATCTATCACTATCGTACAAGACTGTGCCAGTCTTGCCACCTGCAGTCAACCAATCTTTGCTTCAAACATTTTATAAAACCAGGAATACACTGAACACCATTATTGTCCCACACATAATAATATGCAAATTCATGATAATTTAGAAACTGTCGTATATTTGTAGCCCACGTTTTTGTAACCCCTACTATATAAACTACTAGTTACACCTGTGTTCCGCACGTGTCCAGATATGAATTTTTTGAAATGCAAAGATAATGTATTCAATGTTACATTGATAGAACATATATTATGCTCTCTGTGAATGTAAGAGAGTCCACCGTACCACATACTACAGAATAAAGATGCAATACTGGAAGCAATGTATTGATTTGAGCACATCTTGCGTGACTTAGTGACAAACTGTATTAGCACTGTTGTCGTTGTGCGAGATCGAGAAGGGGAGACAGAGAGAGAGAGAGAGAGAGAGAGAGAGAGAGAGAGAGAGAGAGAGAGAGAGAGAGAGAGAGAGAGAGAGAGAGAGAGAGAGAGAGAGAGAGAGAGAGAAGGCGTGGGGGCGTGGGGATACAGAGATAGATGAGAAAATGTACTTGAGAAATATAAGATCATTATAGTTTACCTTTGTTGTAGAGAGAGAGAGAGAGAGAGAGAGAGAGAGAGAGAGAGAGAGAGAGAGAGAGAGAGAGAGAGAGAGAGAGAGAGAGCACTGTATTTTTAATGTGAGGCCTCCGGCCTATCCACATGGGGACATGTACAATCAACTGCACAACATTCAATCACGCTAGTAGAAATACCTTGCTAATAACTCAAAAACAACTTTAACCAGATTACATTGATTCTTCTCTTAGACAAAGTACACAGTGAACGAATATAGCCACATCTCGTGTTTTATATTTGTTCTCATTTTGCAGAAAAAACTTTAGTGGATGGATGCAGTTATATTTGTAGTGGTAGTCTGTGTATTTTTTCACGTAATCTGGCATACATGGGATATTTAAAGAGAAAGTGAGTTTCGTTTTCTAAATCATCACAAAAAGGGCATTTTTTTAAAAGTTGTATTTCACAGTATATTTCGTTAACTCTCAGTTCATTTATGCCAAGACGTATTTTTGTCAATGCTACTCTAAATTTACTTATTGTGATGTCAATAGAGATTTAAATGATCGGCAAACACAAAAACTATCACTGTTCTCCAGTGTTTCGGCCCATTCTTGCATAAAACAGTCAACCATTCTTTGCTTGTACATTTTTAAAAAGGAACGTTCATCTCCTACTCCACCATAAATCCAAACTTCTGAAAATCCCAAAGAATCTAAACAGGTTTTTTTAACTTTGATATGCCCAATTCTGTATTGCTGTGTCATTTAAATTTATTTCATAAGCTTGCCTGGGTAGTCGACACAAAGCCATTCGTTGTAGCTTGAACCAGTATTTTAAAGCTCTTACATTGCTATCAATATAGAGTGGGTATCTACCCAGCTCACCATAAACTAAGGTATTCGGAGTCTTTCTCCCTCCCTCTCTCTCTCTCTCCCTCTCTCCCTCTCTCTCTCTCTCTCTCTCTCTCTCTCTCTCTCTCTCTCTCTCTCTCTCTCTCTCTCTCTCTCTCTCTCTCTCTCTCTCTCTCTCATTTTACGAGTAAGAGTTGTGTCTCAAAGTTTGCATTATTCATTGTTTGGTGTGACATGCTATTCTATACAGGTGTGAGTCTTGTTGGGTGTTTTTAATCTGTGTGTATTTTACAATATTTTTTATAGTATAATTAGTATGTACCTGATTAATTTGTGTATTTCCTTTGTAAAGCGCGATGAGCCCACTATGGGGTATCGCGCTATATAAATATTCGTTATTATTATTATACTTTAAGGAAGCGTTTACAAGCGAAAAGGTGTACGTTTTCTATTACCTTAAAACGAGTCAGACCCCACATTTCTGACGCATACAACTGTTGCAGTGTGGTAGTTTGGATGACTGCGTGAGGGTGTTGTGGGTTCATTTTTCCAACTTTGGGGTCAGGACGAAGGAAAACAGTTGGGGAATAAGGAGGAACAAAGGGAGAGGGAAAGGGAACATTCAATCGTTCAAACATCAACGAAGATGATGACGTGGATTATTCTTGTTTATAATAACGTTCAATTGTCGGAGGAAGCAGAAGAGAGAACGAAGAACCTCTGCAAATCAATAAGGACAACAATATCACCAAATGCTATTTACAGAAATAAGGGTAACGATTGACAAAATATTTGACAAACAATAACTGCTAACAACTGATGCTGTTCACGAACAAAACCCCATCATAATAAATGCGCTATAAATGCTAATTATTATTATTATTATTATTATTATTATGCATTTCTGATACAGCTACAATAGTATTAATCAAACTGCCAAAAGTATTTGAAGTATATTCAAGTTACTATTTAAATATTTCAACATAACTCACTTTATCAATATTGATTTTCAAAACACCAATTCGAAGGAACTATAAATCGCGACCCAACGCGTTCTTCTGGAACTGTATGGCAAGCGGTATGTACGCCGTATTTACGCGGTATCCGAGTTTTTACGTTCTTTTAAACTTCGGGCTTTAGCGTATTATATTATAGATTTGAAAAATAATTAATTTTTGCAAACATAATCATTTTTAAGAGTGGATCAGAGAGGGAGAGAGAGAGAGAGAGAGAGAGAGAGAGAGAGAGAGAGAGAGAGAGAGAGAGAGAGAGAGAGAGAGAGAGAGAGAGAGAGAGAGAGAGAGAGAGAGAGAGAGAGAGAGAGAGAGAGAGAGATTGAACGGATACTATCCCCGTGGGGTCTTTCTTACAAATAGTTATCCCATCTTCTGGAAGTTATGTGCTTGTAACTTTGACTCTGCCTTTTCCATTTTCTTTCTGTCATCTACTATCTTTCTGACCTTTTGGCCCATTCTCCTGCTTTTTTTCTCTGGAAAAAATCTTGAAATATCTCCTTTGAGATCCTCCGAAATCGGAATGTGTTGACTGTATGCAGCGGGGAGACCAGTGAAAACTGAAAACCTAACACATATTACCTGACCCATTTTGACTATATGGCCTGGGAACGCAGAGAACAAGAACAAGAACAAGAACAAGAAGAAGGGCTATAAGGCTACCGTTTCGCTCAATGGTGGGTAGAAGGCAGTGGGGTGGTTAGGTAGGTGGAGTGAGGGGCTGGATACTGGGTAGGGAAGACACAAATAACATGGCAAACAACACCTAAAATGAGAGAGAGAGAGAGAGAGAGAGAGAGAGAGAGAGAGAGAGAGAGAGAGAGAGAGAGAGAGAGAGAGAGAGAGAGAGAGAGAGAGAGAGAGAGAGAGAGAGAGAGAGAGAGAGAGAGAGAGCGACACACAGACAGACAGATACGGGGAGACAGAGTGAGAAACTGAAAATCAGAAATACGTAGACAGACATTGACAAACAAATAATACAACAACAACAACAACAACAACAACAACAACAACAATAATAATAATAATAATAATAATAGAGACGACTGTTTCACCTCGGAGCGAACGGAGCAAATCTTCCAGCACAACCAGCAAGCTAAGAAAATGCCTGAGCACATGGTCCTCTCACCGTCACGCCTTCGCTCCAGAACCAGAAAGTTGTCCATCGTGACAAGCTACGAATCGGCCAGCGTGCACATATTTGGGGGAATCGAACTGACAACAGAAAACCCATCGGCAGACTTGGACATGAGCGAGAATGACCCAGGACACGGGAAAGATCGTGGCTACATGGTCAATGCTCTGTGAAACAAGCCACCCTGGGCCACGGCCTGCAGAAGCACGAGGAGCACGTGGTGGAGGTGGAGACCGAGGGCGCCTACAAGGAGCCGCTCAAGATCCCCGTGGCTAACACGATAGTTGGCGTCAACAGCATGATGAGTCTGAACCTTGAGTTTCCTGACAAGTGCAAGGTGACATTCCGTCTGGTTGCCGGCAAAGGACCCATCTACCTGTCCGGAACCGTAGTTCAGCAACGCCCTGAAACGGAGGGAGAAGATCCCCAGGACGATGAATCTATGACGGAAACAGAAACGACGGCTACGGAGGACAGAAAGGAATCCGAGGAGAATGGACCTGCAGAGGAAGACAAAGAAGAGGATGTCGACGAGGGATGGGAAACGTTTAACAGCCAAGCCGGAGTGAAGAGGAAGTCTGGCGTTAGTTCTTCTCAAAAGAGCTCCAAATTAGTTCAGTCCATAGAGCTGAAATATAACGCTAACCTAAAACTAATAGCAATAGTTTTGTTTGTGAGCTTAACATAAGGCCATACGTCTACTGAAAAGATGAGAGAACGGTTCTACAATGACGAACCAATTTGGGTAGTCATTGTAGAACCGTGGAGGGTGCCATGGTTTATCCGTACCAAGACCCAGAACCAACCATGGCACCCTCCACCTTGCTGCCAAGTCCACTTCAAGTTCAACAAGAGAACCCCGGGGCTCTTTAAGCTAGAATACAAGGGAGACAGAGCTGTGCTCAAAACCCTACTATTGCTTCAGCGACAAGGAGGACAAGATGAGTAGCAAAGGACTAGGTCGTACACTGAACCAGTTCTCCATGGACAAGAAGGACCAGATGAGTAGCAAAGGACTAGGTCGTACACTGAACCAGTTCTCCATGGACAAGAAGGACCAGATGAGTAGCAAAGGACTAGGTCGTACACTGAACCAGTTCTCCATGGACAAGAAGGACAAGATGAGTAGCAAAGGACTAGGTCGTACACTGAACCAGTTCTCCATGGACAAGAAGGACAAGATGAGTAGCAAAGGACTAGGTCGTACACTGAACCAGTTCTCCATGGACAAGAAGGACCAGATGAGTAGCAAAGGACTAGGTCGTACACTGAACCAGTTCTCCATGGACAAGAAGGACCAGATGAGTAGCAAAGGACTAGGTCGTACACTGAACCAGTTCTCCATGGACAAGAAGGACCAGATGAGTAGCAAAGGACTAGGTCGTACACTGAACCAGTTCTCCATGGACAAGAAGGACCAGATGAGTAGCAAAGGACTAGGTCGTACACTGAACCAGTTCTCCATGGACAAGAAGGACCAGATGAGTAGCAAAGGACTAGGTCGTACACTGAACCAGTTCTCCATGGACAAGAAGGACCAGATGAGTAGCAAAGGACTAGGTCGTACACTGAACCAGTTCTCCATGGACAAGAAGGACAAGATGAGTAGCAAAGGACTAGGTCGTACACTGAACCAGTTCTCCATGGACAAGAAGGACCAGATGAGTAGCAAAGGACTAGGTCGTACACTGAACCAGTTCTCCATGGACAAGAAGGACCAGATGAGTAGCAAAGGACTAGGTCGTACACTGAACCAGTTCTCCATGGACAAGAAGGACCAGATGAGTAGCAAAGGACTAGGTCGTACACTGAACCAGTTCTCCATGGACAAGAAGGACCAGATGAGTAGCAAAGGACTAGGTCGTACACTGAACCAGTTCTCCATGGACAAGAAGGACAAGATGAGTAGCAAAGGACTAGGTCGTACACTGAACCAGTTCTCCATGGACAAGAAGGACAAGATGAGTAGCAAAGGACTAGGTCGTACACTGAACCAGTTCTCCATGGACAAGAAGGACCAGATGAGTAGCAAAGGACTAGGTCGTACACTGAACCAGTTCTCCATGGACAAGAAGGACCAGATGAGTAGCAAAGGACTAGGTCGTACACTGAACCAGTTCTCCATGGACAAGAAGGACCAGATGAGTAGCAAAGGACTAGGTCGTACACTGAACCAGTTCTCCATGGACAAGAAGGACCAGATGAGTAGCAAAGGACTAGGTCGTACACTGAACCAGTTCTCCATGGACAAGAAGGACCAGATGAGTAGCAAAGGACTAGGTCGTACACTGAACCAGTTCTCCATGGACAAGAAGGACCAGATGAGTAGCAAAGGACTAGGTCGTACACTGAACCAGTTCTCCATGGACAAGAAGGACCAGATGAGTAGCAAAGGACTAGGTCGTACACTGAACCAGTTCTCCATGGACAAGAAGGACCAGATGAGTAGCAAAGGACTAGGTCGTACACTGAACCAGTTCTCCATGGACAAGAAGGACAAGATGAGTAGCAAAGGACTAGGTCGTACACTGAACCAGTTCTCCATGGACAAGAAGGACAAGATGAGTAGCAAAGGACTAGGTCATACACTGAACCAGTTCTCCATGGACAAGAAGGACAAGATGAGTAGCAAAGGACTAGGTCGTACACTGAACCAGTTCTCCATGGACAAGAAGGACCAGATGAGTAGCAAAGGACTAGGTCGTACACTGAACCAGTTCTCCATGGACAAGAAGGACCAGATGAGTAGCAAAGGACTAGGTCGTACACTGAACCAGTTCTCCATGGACAAGAAGGACCAGATGAGTAGCAAAGGACTAGGTCGTACACTGAACCAGTTCTCCATGGACAAGAAGGACCAGATGAGTAGCAAAGGACTAGGTAGGTCGTACACTGAACCAGTTCTCCATGGACAAGAAGGACCAGATGAGTAGCAAAGGACTAGGTCGTACACTGAACCAGTTCTCCATGGACAAGAAGGACCAGATGAGTAGCAAAGGACTAGGTCGTACACTGAACCAGTTCTCCATGGACAAGAAGGACCAGATGAGTAGCAAAGGACTAGGTCGTACACTGAACCAGTTCTCCATGGACAAGAAGGACCAGATGAGTAGCAAAGGACTAGGTCGTACACTGAACCAGTTCTCCATGGACAAGAAGGACAAGATGAGTAGCAAAGGACTAGGTCGTACACTGAACCAGTTCTCCATGGACAAGAAGGACAAGATGAGTAGCAAAGGACTAGGTCGTACACTGAACCAGTTCTCCATGGACAAGAAGGACCAGATGAGTAGCAAAGGACTAGGTCGTACACTGAACCAGTTCTCCATGGACAAGAAGGACAAGATGAGTAGCAAAGGACTAGGTCGTACACTGAACCAGTTCTCCATGGACAAGAAGGACCAGATGAGTAGCAAAGGACTAGGTCGTACACTGAACCAGTTCTCCATGGACAAGAAGGACCAGATGAGTAGCAAAGGACTAGGTCGTACACTGAACCAGTCCATCTAGGTCATACACTGAACCAGTTCTCCATGGACAAGAAGGACAAGATGATGGACTGAACCAATGGACAAGAAGGACCAGATGAGTAGCAAAGGACTAGGTCGTACACTGAACCAGTTCTCCATGGACAAGAAGGACCAGATGAGTAGCAAAGGACTAGGTCGTACACTGAACCAGTTCTCCATGGACAAGAAGGACCAGATGAGTAGCAAAGGACTAGGTCGTACACTGAACCAGTTCTCCATGGACAAGAAGGACCAGATGAGTAGCAAAGGACTAGGTCGTACACTGAACCAGTTCTCCATGGACAAGGAGGACCAGATGAGTAGCAAAGGACTAGGTCGTACACTGAACCAGTTCTTCAGCGACAAGAAGGACAAGATGAGTAGCAAAGGACTAGGTCGTACACTGAACCAGTTCTCCAGGGACAACTACCTGCACGTCCTGCAAACCAAAACCAACAGGGTTGGCATCAACCGAGTAGGCCATGTTCAGCTACGAACAAACCCGAGCCTCCTTGTCCTTTTTATATATTAAGCGAAAAGTTTAAGCAGATGGTGTAAGCACTCTCCCTCTGGCTATCTAACCATCAAAGACATAATAAATGCATGAATGAATCATATATTACGGACAAATGAGTAGCAAAGGACTAGAAAGAGAGAGAGAGAGAGGAGAGAGTTCTCCAGACAAGAGAGAGAGAGAGAGAGAGAGAGAGAGAGAGAGAGAGAGAGAGAGAGAGAGAGAGAGAGAGAGAGAGAGAGAGAGAGAGAGAGAATTTTTGACAATTTGACAATTTATTGTCATCACCATAAAAGGTCTCATGACCATGGGTATGTCAACTTAATAACAAATCAAGCATAGAAAACAAACATTATTTCAACAATGAAACATGAATTGTAGAAGTCTGAAAAAGGAAATATCATAAATCCTTCTTCTATATAAGCATGTAAACAACATCCCTTGCTTATCTTCCATTACCTCTCTCTTTCTCCCTCCCCCCCCCTCACACCCACACACACACACACACACACACATGCACACCCACACACTCACAATTACGCACGCACTCACTCACTTTCGTTCACAAACATAGGTATAAGAAATCAAGAAGGACAAGATGAGTAGCAAAGGAGAGAGAGAGAGAGAGAGAGAGAGAGAGAGAGAGAGAGAGAGAGACCAGAGAGAGAGAAGAGAGTAGAGGAGAGAGAGAGAGAGAGAGAGAGAGAGAGAGAGAGTACCTGTTTGTTTGAGCACTGGAAATGGATCCTGGCATCACAGACCCTGTACGCACAGAAGTGTTCATCACTGTGGTCACGACAGTCATGGCGATGGTCACACACCAGTGTGTAAGCCACGTGATCTACGTCATTGTCGCACGTGAACAGGGGCGGAAGTGGCGTCAGATCAGTGGAACAGGAAATGACGTCACCAACAATTTGTCCCCAACAACGGCTGTCCACGTCACAGGCCAGAAACTTGTGAGTCACATGCCGTCCAGGACACATGAAAGAGTTCTCTTTTCCTGCCCATTTCTCTGAAGAGTCGCTTAATAGCAATGTCTTGCCTGTACTCTGGGGCAATACTGTCAGTTCTTCATAAATAGTGGGCAGTTCACATAAATAATTGAAATTAAAGGATGTATCCCGTCTGAATGGAAATATTTCACCTATGTCCAGTGCGGCAACTAATGTGTTGCAAAAAGCGACATGCTGGACCTTATTAATATGACCTGTGTAGTAAGCAATGGTTCCGTCTAAATAAGCCCAGAAATTCCTGTACCTGTGTTTGGTCCATCATCATCATTACCGTTGACAATTATACACTAAACAGGCTCTCACGTTTGTGTGGCAGAGTTGGTTATTGTGTGTGTTCTTGTTCTTCAGTTTAACGTCCTTTCGCTAACAGTGATTCATACAATATTATATTGTGATGTTGGTATGGTGAGTGTGAGTGGGTATGTCTGTAAGTGTGTGAGTGTAAGTATTAAAGTAAGTAATTGGTAAGTGATACAGGCCTAATCATGACACCCCACCCCCATATAACCGAACAAAAAACAATGCTAAAAATAAATACTAAGTGAACTACTTAATAAACATTACAAACTGAATCAAGAACAGACTAATTGCTTAATATACAGGGCAGAGACAATGCTGTCGATCCATCAGTAGAACCGTCAATATCCAAATTCTGGAGAAAAAAACTTCTGTTGCTCTTGGACCGTGAATCAGTAAATGACTGACATTCAAAGATTCGCCACACGTACATTTAACATTATGACAATATTTTGTTTAAAATGAATTCAAACGAAGTCTATGGATTAGACTTTCAATCTCCCTGGACAGGAAATGAAGAAAACAACACGTTTGTATAATGATGTCCAATTGTGTCTCTGAAGAAATTTGATTTAATACAGTCATTATAATATTTTGGCTTAAAGGATGGTATCCCATCTGAATGGAAATATTCCACAATGTAACAGTGCACCCAACTAATGTAACGACAAGAAGACCTTATTGATATGACCTGTGTAGTAAGCAATGTTGATAGAATCATATTGCGTATAAATAAGCCCAGAACATTCCTGTATACTGTGTTAACAACATCATCAATACCGTTGAAAAGAAGGTTTAAATGACATACATTAAATGAGGCTCTCACGAATTGTTTTGCACATAATTATTATGATTTGGCTGTTATTTATAGGAAAACTGAAAATGAAATCCAAAGACTTAAGAATGTAACTCAGCGGTATTAGACCTACATGTGTCCATAAACCCCCATTACCCCGGAGTCACTTCTGGTTATTGATACAATCATTTATTTTTGTTCCAGTAGGCTGTTTCCCTTCTTTGGGTGTTTTGTCTTTTTCGCTGTCGGAGTGAGTAGAGGAATAGTGAAGGGTGAAGGTGCACGGTATAGCCAAACCCGGAAGTGACGTCACAAAAATAACTATTGGATACTATAGCCCTAATGTTGGCACAGGTCTGAAAAACGTTTGTTGATGATATGTTAAATAGTTTGTAAGTTATTCAAATGTATGTAAGAGGCCTACTACTACTACTGTCAAGTTTGTGTAGGGTGTTTGCACTAGCTCGTTTTTGCGATGCGACAGATACTACCAGAACTCAAACGTAACCCACTAACGCGTTGCCAGATTTTTTACAAGGGGGGGAAGCAAAACTTCATCATGAAATAATATACTAAGTTCTCACCCACATACACTCACACACAACAGAAAGCACATAACTTATTAAGCTGTTCATTCTGGTTTCGTTGCAAAAATGGTTGATGTAGTCCTCGATTGTATACGGCTGTACTTTTTCAAATCCACACTCTAATATGTGCGCGCGCACACACAAACACGTGTACACACACACGCACACGCACACAAGCACACACACACACACACAGTACATACATACACACACACACACAACACACAACACACACACACACACACACACACACACACACACACAACAACAACAACAACAACAACAACAACAACAACAGTATTAATAACGGCGCTGAATCTTGATAGAAATCAAATCAAAGCGCACACACATGTTAGCATTCAAAGCGCATTCAAACAAAAACGCAATACAAAGCGAACAAACACGGATAACATAAATGGAATTAGCAGAAACAGACATGGCAAGAAGAGAAAGAAGGTTTTAATGACGGGGGAACAGGTGTTTTGAGGTTAGCTTTGAAAGCAGAGAGAGTCGGTCGCTGACGGAGGGAGAGAGGAAGTTTGTTCCAGGATACACACACACACACAAAAGATTTAGCAAAGGGAGATAGAGGGGAGAGAGAGAGAGAGAGAGAGAGAGAGAGAGAGAGAGAGAGAGAGAGTCCAGAGAGAGAGAGTAGAGAGATGAAAAAATAAGGCAAAAGAACTTTTATGCGTCTCATGTCATGTAATTATAGTTTAATGTGTTTGATTGTTCGTTTTTTGACCTTTTAGACTTTATTTGACAGGGATTCTCTCTAAAGAGTAAAGCCCATAGAAGTTAAGGGCAAAATTATACACTCTGAAAATACATCCATCCTAAACATATTATGTTAAAAGATCTTTGTTAATGCTTTTATTTATTTTGTTTTGTTTGATTTTTGGGGGTTAGGAAAGACAATGTGTGTTTTATTATTCAAGAATATTCCCCCGGAAGATGGCTATAAGTATCAACAACAAAACAACCATCAATAACGGTAGGCTTAAAATGCGATATTAAACGAAATTATTTTCAAAGGTTTTTGCATTTGAGAGAGAGAGAGAGAGAGAGAGAGCGAGGAGAGGAGAGAGGAGAGGAGAGAGAGAGACAGAGAGAGAGAGAGAGAGAGAGAGAGAGAGAGAGAGAGAGAGAGAGAGAGAGAGAGAGAGAGTTCAAACTCCCAATACTTTATTTTACAAGGATAAGAATTTAGGCTAGGGTTAGTCTTCCATTCCGTCCTTGACTCTAAGCATGCACGTGTAGCTAATACTATAAACGAACATTGAGGCACACATATAGATAGATAGATAGATAGACAGAGAGAGAGAGAGAGAGAGAGAGAGAGAGAGAGAGAGAGAGAGAGAGAGAATCCCATTGACTTGCTGCGAAAGCCTAGCCTACTCAGCGGTAGTTTACGAGCCTAGCCTATGTTTAATCCTACTGTAGGTTTAAATTTACACCAGTCAAATCCGGAGCAATGCAACCCTCGTAACTTTAATCAGTTATTACACCCTTGATTACACCGGTGTAAGCCGTTACACCTGAGCAATGCAACGGGCTGCTGAGTTGGAAAACATAATGCCAATGGGATCATTGAAAAGGCAAATAGCATGGTTTGGTTCCTGCAAAGAAATGTTAAATCAGCTAAGGGAACAACTAAAACCAATGCATACAACACCCTAGTGCGCCCACATTGGACTAAGTATTGTTCAACAGTCTTAAACCCCTACACCACAGAATCTACAAAGAAGATCGAAGATGTGCAGGAAAAACAACACCCGCACCAGATCAAATTGATCACTCATTAAAATATAGACACATCACGATGAAAACAAACACTTTCAAACGTAGCTTTTTCACAAGAACCTTCCATGCGTGGAACTCTCTTCCAGCACAAGTACCTCATTGGTATCTTTCAAGAGGGAGCTCAATAACATGTCTTTTTTAATCTCTGAAAGGGGCCATAGATTAAAGTAGTGTTAAATGAATGGTGTGCCAGTCAGGCATTGGACCTGGGGTGTACTTCTCTACCTAGATCGGTCCAGCTTGAATACCGCAAAATGAAACGCTATGGCTCACCAAGTGGGTTTTGTTTTTGTTTAGTTTTTATAGAAAAAGAACAATAACAAACTGCGTTCCTTATTAAAGAACACGAGGTTGTTTGTCTTCCTGCTGTTTTTATTATTTTCGCAATGCGGAGGCCTTAGACAATTGACAGTCTGGAGGAGATGGTGTGACTGTTGATATTTGAAGAACCCAGCATAAATATCGAGGGTAATATGTAATAATCATATCACTGTACTCAGATGAAAGCCAGAAGGCACCATCCTTGACTTTCCCATCTGACTTTCACCCGAGAAGAAGAATATAACCTTTTGGCATGCATTCTTCAAAATACAACCAAGTGCCAGCTATGTGTTTCCGCAGACTCTTTGAAGCACTAACGAACAAATGTATGACAGACTGGGGATCCACTGTCGTACACAATACACGTGGTTAACTCTGTGCTTTACATTTAGAAAAGAAAAAGGTAGGTATGAATTTACGTACACACGTTTTGCAATCTTTTAACACCCCTCCGCCCTCAAAGAAAATCAAAAGAACAACATATTTACAGAGACATTCCAAAAGCATAACTCTTTTCCAAGTTCATTACATGAGATTCATAGTGTCGCCAAGACGAACCAATCCAAACCACATTATTGAAAATACGTCCCAACCAGCCAAGAACTGTCTGACCACTTCCATTTCGTGGTAGGTGTTCAGGCTCGCTAGCTGGGCTCCACGGCGCTGGCAGCTTATCATGGCATCATGCCATGAAACGGGTTCCTTCCAGTGGTTGATCCAGTAGATATAGCACCTGCTGCCAATGGACACACGTCCCAGGCCACAGTGCTCACTGGTGTAAGGACAGGGCTCTTCGTCCTCCATGCCCACACAGTCCACCTGCATGTTGCATGGGAACTGGTGCTTCAACCGTGTCCAGTAAGGCACAGAGCAATTCCACAGACCCTGACCATTTCGTTGAGGAGGACTAGAACTAGGGTAAAAGGAAAAGTGAAGTTTAATATCAAGAAAAGCACCAAAGAAGCGCACAACTAGAATTCTAGTGTCTGGGTTGTACAGGTCCGGGCCTGGTATACCTTTATTACGGTATGTTCTAAACGGGTTCGTGAAGTTCTCTGCTGCAGAAATTTGGGCAAAGGCTGTGCTCTGGCATTGCTTCCACTCTGCAGGCATGTTTATGTTAATCATGCTCACCATTATTACATGATTTAATGGGACTGATATTCTGGTCCAAGTGTCCAAGTAAAATACTACTGGTGTCACCCCGTCCCAGGCTGCTGTTGTAACGGAACCTGGAAACAAAGAATACAAAATACGATGGAGGGTAAGCAATATGGTTATGTTCATGCTCTGGTTGCTGAAGAAACGTTTCAAGTCAGCTCCCAGCGAATAAAACGCCTTTGTTCAAACTGTAGTTTCAAAAATACGTTCTTCCTATCTATTTTGGCTATATCTTGCTCGTCTCCAACTCACCTGGAGCGAGAAATTAAATATATTTTTTGTTTGAAGTGCAGATTTTTTATTAGTATTAGGCATTACACCAGCCAGGATGAAATTGTCATCCTGTATAGTAGAGTGTTACAAACTCGTCCGCCATGCAATTTCGTCCAGTTTGCATGGCTACTCACTTTGAAACTGTGTTGTATCTATTCTAAAGGATAATAAACACACATAGCTGTTGTAAGACCTAAAAGGAATCCCAATGATAAAAACAGTATTATTCATTAGTTTATTCGCTGCAATTAAGTTTGTGTGATCTGCATGAAAAGCTCGATCTAAACCTTAGCAACTGCCTGAAGACAGTCACATACCATAAAACTGTAAATCACGCAGAAACAG
>CM065704.1:44056453-44151453 GCA_017654935.2 Phymorhynchus buccinoides | reverse complement strand
ATTTTCAGAAGTTGTTTCAAGCCAACTTTAGTTTACCATAAGTTGCTTTTCATAAATTACAGTCAATAATATGTTGTAGTATGTGTCAAAATTACTCAGTGGACATTGCTAGATGTTCACTCATGGGCAATTTTATTTATGTTTGTGTATTACTCAAGAACATTTTCTACTAAATATGTTGTATGATACTGCTCAACAAAATAAGTTTTTACCATAAATCTGATGGAAGAAATATATTAAAAATACAATGAAGAACATACAGCCCAAATATTTGTACAAGCAAAAGCTTGGTGCAGTTTTTATCTAAGATTTCTAAATTCAGTCTTTTAACTAAATAGCTTGATTTTTTATGGGGTGGAACAGCTGTGAAAGGAATAGGCCTATTGTTATACCAGTTCGGCTTGCATGGGTTTGCTGAGTTTAAACACGATGTATGCTTTCGCATACTTTTGTGTTGAACGGTTGTGAAAGGAAGCAATCGCCCAGTGTTGAACGAGTTGAGGGATAGCCAAATTTGCAATATTAAATGATTTCGCTGAATTTTCGGCGAAGTACGGTACTTCTGGTACAAAACCGAACCGGAAGCACAAACCGGAAGTGCTCCAGCTAAGAATGGAATAGCCAGAACCGGAATTGACGTCACAAAGCTAACTACTGTATATTATTGCAGGCCCTTATGTTGGCCCAGGTCGGAAAGGAATTTGGTGATAATATGTTAAATAGTTTGGAAGTTATTCAAATGTATGTATATTGGGTTGTCACTTTCACTTATCTCCATTTATGGGATTTGTCATCCAATTTCGCCGAAATATGCAGGACATTTGAAGGACGCTATTCTAATGGTATGTGTCCAATATTAAACCGATTGACCAAAATGTGGCCGAAATATGGCCAATTGTGGTCAACCTGTAATCTTGAATAACTTGCAAACGGTTGTTTGAGGGGACAATCATGTCATGTTTGCTCTTGTTATTATTAGGATTCTCCCCTTTAGGGAGAATACTATTGCTTTTGTAAGAATTCTTCATTTTCTTTTTCTTTTCCTTCCCGTTTTCTTGTTCGATTTGGCTGAAACATTCAGAAAAAGTTGCAGGACCATATGGGTATTAAGACATTTGAAAATTTAATATTATATGATTTCGCCGAAATTTCGGCTAGATATGGCCAAAAAAACGCTAAAATCAGCGAACTTTAAAAAAAAAGATTTTGAACACGTCCGATATAAAACTGAAACGGAAATATCAACCGGAAGTGCTCCAGTTATGAAAATGCAGGTTTTATTTGGCTAATGGAATAGCCAAAACTGGAAGTGACGTCACTAAGCTAACTACTGGATATTGTAGCCCTTACTCCGGTCCAGCTCGGAAAGGAGTTTGGTGATGATACGTTTAATAGTTTGGAAGTTATTCAAATTTATGAAAATTGGGTTGCATCACTTTCAATTATTTCCATATGGAATTTTTTTTATTTTTTTTAACCGATTTCTCTGAAATTTGTTGGAAAATCGAAGTACCCTATTCTTATGCTGAATTTCGAATAATAAACCGATTGGCCAACTTGTGGCTGAAATGTGCACACAAAAAAGAGGGCCAAATTGGGCCCTTTTTCAATCTTAAATAACTTGAACACGGTTTCACAGAATACATTCATATTGCAGTATTTATTAAGGAGTATGTTTACAGCACTTCGGCATAAAGCCAAAGCGGATGTGCCAACTGAAGTTGGAAAAAAGGCGAAATTTGGCCAAATTTTAATGTTAATTACTCAAAACCCCACAAAATTCATTGATAATTTGAGTGTTTCCTAACAGCTTGGTTCCTAATGAATGAGAGAGAGAGAGAGAGAGAGAGAGATAGAGAGAGAGAGAGAGAGAGAGAGAGAGAGAGAGAGAGAGAGAGAGACACAGAGAGATACAGAAAGACAGACTTAGACAGAGCCAGAGAGAGAGAGAGAGAATGAGAGAGAGAATGTCTCTCTCTCTCTCTGAATGGTTGGTATGACGTCTAATTAGGCGTAGCCTCTTATAGACAGTGGAGAGAATGACTTAAATGACCTTATACGAATTATACGAATAAAATGTGTGAATGATGCAAAGTCGATTTGGAATTCGAATCTCTGACATTATAAGAAGTGACAAACATGCAAATAACTGAATGTCATCAAACCCGTTACATCTTATGCCCGTTGCTTTTTTTAGCCGTCGTCTGCTCAATTGAAATCTCGTTTGCCGAGATCGGCGAGATGACGTTTATGTAAGACTTGTTTACATGATAATGGGCACTGTCGACTCTGCCAGAGACAGAAAAAAGATGTCTCGACACGAGACACTCTTTTTTTGTATTAGGGCATATCTCTGTTCAGCCTCAGTCAATGTTCTTGCAGCATAGGCAATGGGAACCAGCATGTCCCAACTCCACTGCATTATTGCAGCACCAAGCCCATAACTGCTGCTGTCTGCACTGACCACAGTCTTTCGTTCAGGTTTGTAGAACCCAAGGGCCGAAGCTGATGACAGTTTCTCCTTGACGGCTTTGAAAGCAGCGTCCTGAGCTGCTCCCCATGTCCATGCGATGTCCTTCTTCAGCAAATCAGTCATGGGTTTCATGGTGGTAGCCATTCCTGGTACGAACTTACTCAAGGAGTTGAACATGCCACACACAGTTCTCAGTTCTGTCACATATCTTGGCGGAGGCATCTCGGACACAGCTCAGTCAATCGATCAATCAATCAATATTTTTATTGTCCATTTTACAGGACATTCTTTCTGCAGCGATGAAACAAGACAGAGAAGAGACATAGTATGTAGAAAAGCCAAAAAATAAAATATGCGACTATTTTAAATACTATGCGCATATACTATTCTTGGTCACACACACACCCACAACCACACACACACGCACACATATATACACACACACACACACACACACACACACACACACACACACATCATGCGCACACATACAACCATTTATCTACCCATCCATCTAACTTATACATACATACGCATATGCTTACACATGAACCTTTACCACCAACATGTCACCTTTCCAAGTTCATTCCCCAGTGGCCCACCATCAAGTCATGCTTTAGCAAGCTGCATGTGAACCAGATCCTCCACATCCTGACCCTCTTGGTTGTGGTAGGCAGGTGAATTAGTTCAATTTAGTACATGTGCAATAGAAATAGTCTAGTGTGTACAACTGCTTGCAAAGTTAAAAAAACAACTTCATGAATTTAGTATAGTAACTCACTGTGCTTAAGCTTGGAAAATGTTAATGTTGTATCTTTGCATTTGTAGTACTGTCCGTATTGAAGATGGTGAGTGTTACTTGTAATAAGAAAAATAATAAATGGCGAAGTTTAAATAATACGGGTATATTTATATTCAATACTGCAGATGATGAAATGATTCTACAGTAGAATGCTATGTTACGTTTTGACACACCTGGAAGTCTTGATACAGTTATCGGCCAATGAAGAATCATATGAGGCATATGATTTTGGTTTTGTTTCTCTGTCACACATTTTTGTTCTTTTCTTTTAATAATGGAAGGGTTTAAACTAAAGTGTCATCAAAAGACTTTTCCCTTTTATCTTAAGAGATAAACGATGTGCCATAGACATTCCAAGACAGGGTTTTTTCTCCATATACAGAATCACCCCAAACTCATGACAGATCCAATAATAGACCTAATTATATATCTAATTATAGTAACAGCTTCCATGCACATTATAACTGAAGATATCAATACTTAAACATAGTAACTTACCTCCTTTTTCACTATGATATGTTGAATGCTAAATCCAATGGAGAGCAACTGGATGTGAAGAGTGGCTGAGGAAATGTCTGCCGCTCTGCGACACCAATAGCAGTTTTTAAAAAATATCTTCTTGTAGTATTTTACATGGAACTTTACTACAATTGATACTAAATTGCTACCAGCAAAGTGTCCACGCAGTTTCTAGCTTTAAACTGAGCAAATCATGTCTCTGGTCTGCATTCATTTATATCACGGGCGGCCATCTTGGAGTTTTGTCAATAACTCAAATTGCCAATTTTTTTCATCCCAGCCCCCATCGGATTTCAAATCAGCAATGAAAACTGAGGTGAAAAGTGCAAAAAAAACACAACTTAATGATGCATTGCAAGGTGTCAGCTTTGGCACCCCGGGCTGTTTTTTGAACGGCCACAAAATGTCTCTGTGCTGGACTCGCTGACGCAGTTCGTAGATGGCTCGCCTGTCACTGGTGGATAGGTTCATGGTGGGTTTGCTGGTAGTCTGCCGTTAGTTCCTGGATGGAACTGCAGTAGGCGTCGAGGGCTGGGTCCCTTCCCCTTGAAGGATTGAAAAACGTCTCGGTGTAGAATTGTGGGGGAGTCTATGCGTCGTCTTCCTCGTCAAAGTACATCTCTTTGAGTCGGAGACGTCTGCAGAGTTTCACGATTTCTTCTTAGGCGCAGTTTGTCCAGTGAGAGGGGTGTGGTGCAACATGGAGGACCCAAGGACAAAACTGGAATTCATTGGGGATACGCTGGACTTGGGACATATCGACTACATTCTCTTTGGGGGATCAGAACATAGGATGGGGTTTCTAGGCTGCGAGGGGTGATGATTGGAATCATAGTCCTCCTCTTGAATCGGCGGCATTTCCCCTTCACTTTTTGTTTTGTTTTCTGTTTCTTTGCCACGAGTGTTTGTTTAGAATATTTGAGAACATTCACAAATTCTAAAAAGGCAGTGCTCTGCTGAATTTGGAAGTCTGGTTAACATTACTATTTTCTTCATTGACTAAGATTGTGTATGCGTCTCTGACTGCATAAGCAATGCCCGTGTTCGCTACCTTCACAATGGCATTGACAGTATTCAACATAAAATCATTATTTGGTAATGCACACGCTCCAAGCTTAAGTTTCATACCTGAGGGAACTGCTCGGAGCTGGATGGTGGAAGAAAGAAAGTATCAATGAGATTCATATGTCACAAGTCTCTCTCTTGACCTCTTCAGGTCTTTTTGATAATGTTGGAGGTTCAGTGCCATGCTCTGGATCCAGCAAATGATGCAGCAAAGGATATCACAAAGATGAAGAAACACAGCAGCATGGTCCTGAAGGTGTTGTTGTTGTTGTCCAGTGTGTGGATCGAACAAGTCGATGCTTCTTCTTTCATAATAGAGTAAAATAGTCACACACTCATATAAAAAAAAAAAGCGAAACAAACACAGGGTTTTATTTATCAAACATTTCGTCGTATTTATTCGACTTTGACAATGTCTTGCTGCGCCTTGTGAGCTTAATATCTCTCTTATATACCCCTCATCACAGCTCCTGGGTTAAAATTAGGATAGAGTACAATTCACCTGCAAAACACAAAGAGAAACTAAACATTTGTAAGTAGTTGATTGCGCAAGCACATAGGCGCGCACACGCACACACACACGCACACACACACACACGCGCACACACACGCACACACACACACACACACACACGCACACACACACACACACACACGCATGCACACACACACACACACACGTGCGCGCGCGCGCGCGCGCACACAGAGTGAGAGACAGAGTGGCTAAGATAGAGGAAGGAAAGAGGAAGGAAGAGGAAGAGAGAGAGATTGTGTGTGTTTATGTGTGTGTGTGTGCGTGCGTGTGTGTGTGTGTGTGTGTGTGTGTGTGTGTGTGTGTTTGTGTGTGCGTGCGTGTGTGTGTGTGTGTGTGTGTGTGTGTGTGTGTGTGTAGTGGGGGGGGGGGGGAAGTACTGTTATTATTATTATTATATTTGGTTACACATAGATACATACATTTTTTTTCTTTTTCCCTTTTTTTGTTTTGTTTTTTAAAGCATTCATATTTTTTTTTTTTTTACGTAAAGCATACTCATTCCTTAAAGCAAATCGCTTTTAAGTAAAGGAGAGAGAGAGAGAGAGAGAGAGAGAGAGAGAGAGAGAGAGAGAGAGACAACAAAGAGAGTGAATGAGACTCCAAATCTAACTTTGGAGCGAGTGAGAGAGAGAGAGAGAGAGAGAGAGATAGAGAGAGAGAGAGAGAGTACAAAGTACAAAGTAAGTTTATTTCAAAGTAAGTTTATTTCCAACCCCCCCCCAGGGGGTACATGAAATTGTTACATAATACATGTAACTACTTCCAAATGAAACATTACACACATAACCAGCAGCGAGAAACATAGCGGTATATAGTGCCTCACAAACCAACCTTACCCAATCTAGTATACTCTCTCACATACACACACATAAAAAGCTATATATGCATACATCAAATTTAAACATAAAAAATGCAGAGAACTAATTATCCCAATCACTGGTGATGGGATGTAACTACAGAAAGAAAAGAACACTGTATGGACACAATATTTGTGTTTTAAAATACCATTTAAGTTTACCTAATTGGAAGGGTTTAAAGCCTAAAAAAATAAAGAAAGGTCTTAGAAATCTTTTACAATTATCTTAATAAAACTAATTAAGCGAATGAGGATTTTTTGTATTTGTTGTTTGGAATAGAGAATGGAACTTAATAATATTTGGTCTTTTCTGGTAATATTTTGGTAAATATAGTTTCCTTGGTTCTTGGAAGGCTTGGCATTCAAAGATGTAATGGAATTCGTCTCCCAACACACGGTGTTCGCACTTAGGACAGAATCGTTCGTTGTGTGGGATGTTTTTAATCCAAGGAAGAAGAGGAAGGAGAAAGGCAAAGGAGGAGAGGAGAGCGACATCCCCCCCACCCCCACCCCCATACATAACCACATGCGCCTACATGCACAGACAATCATATATTTAAACAATGAACCTTATGTGACTATCACATCATATATCATCATACATATACAAGAAAATCCTGGTGATTCCCCCATCATCCATTGCGATCCACATGTCCATCCCCATCTAATCAAATCACGGATTTAGTGAAAACACTGTCAAACAAACACTGTTATTAGCTATGTGTTGCATCAATCATTACGGAAATTTGAATCGATTCATAAGGACATATTTGGTAAAGAGGGGACGCTAAAATGAATAATTGGTATACATACTCAATGGGCAGCAGTAGGTCTACAAAATGACTGTAAAGATTGGAAGTCCAAAGGTATTACATAGTAGTAATTTATATGTAGTAGTTTTGGCCACACAGTCACTTGGCCCTGGGATAAAAGTGAAAGGGTGGAAATGTGTGGAGGGTATAAGGAGAACAAGAAGACAGGGTGACAGAGAGGAAGAAAGGGAGAGAGAGGAAGCGTGAGAGGGAGAGAGAGGAATGAGTGAGAAAGAGAGAGGAACGAAAAGAAGACGAAGAGGAAAGAGAAGAGGAAGAGGGGGGGGACTCACTTTTGCAGTAAGGGATTCTCGTCTGTTGAGGAGGAAAAAATGATAGTCGGATGGAAGGTATTGAGATAGTCCAAGAACTGTTGTAGTTGTTGTTCCGTGCCTGCCCAAAGGAGGAAGATTGTCATCAATGCAGTGATGCCAAAATTCCTCCGAGACTGGCAGGTGGGGGTGGTGGTGTTACTGTCAGTATCTGGGACTCGAGCCACCCCATGAACAAACTGGGCAGACAGGGGGCGACTGAAATGCCCATGGCCGTCCCATGTATCTGTTGGTAGACATCTCCTTCAAACGTAAAGACGTTTGAAGATAGGGTGAATTCCACGATCTTGAAAATTTTCACCAGCGGGGAAAGGGACTTAAGGGTTGCCTGAGTTTCAAAGAAAGTGGTGGAGGGCGGATTCCAGGTTAGGGGAACGGAGCTAGCTACTCACTGAGATTTCTCTTTTTACTATTTTTATCCTTAGTATAGATATCATCACTCTCTAGTCATGTCCCTTATATTCTGAAATCATAATTTTAGAACATTATTATTTTTGTCATTTTACATAAGATTTTTACCATTTTTGCTTTAGCTAAGTGCTGGTTTGTTTGTATTGTGCACTTTCAATCTGGTGCAAAGAGGACAACCATTTACTTGTATAATGTCTTCTTGCTCATGCTGGACATCCACTGGACACCCTTTGCAGGTTATCGGTATTGTTAAAAATTCAGTGCTTGTCTGATGTTGCCTTGCCTCCAGGCATTGCCTCCAGGATCGTTCCCACCATCTTTATGTCTACTAATGTCCCATATGTGTCTGTTCCAGACCAGAGGACGTTAAACATAATTTCTTCTTCACCCTTTGCAGGCCGACAATGCAGTGTTAGACTAAAACATCTATTTGATTCCAATTATTTCATGCTTAGTCATCACGGAGAAAGCCCAAACCATATTCTGTAGACAACAGTCCTTTGTGAAGCCAGTCTCTTAAAATCTGCACAGCTTCTGTTGTGGAACAGTACATGAGGCGTGAGTAATAAGTGATGTTGGAGTTGGGCTGTTGCGATTGTTTCAAAAAGAGTTGTTGCACGCGCCGCTGGCGTTGTGCACGAAGACGTTCCATCATCATATTGAGTGTGTAGAGAAAAGGGTTGATGGCAGCGTTGAGAGGTAGCACCAAAATGGCAATGGCCACATTCACTTCACTGGCCACAGCATGGCCATTGGATGCCAACATTCCCAACAGGCCGATTGGGAACCAGCACAGGAAGTCAGACACAGCAATGGTTAGCAGGCGACGAGCTAAAGTGTGATCCTTTCTGCTTTGTGTGCTGCAGTCACTGTCAGAAAACTTGTTCTTTTGTACTGATTGATAGATGACTGCCTGACCCACAGCTATTAGCAAAAACAAAACAAAGTTCAGGACAATCATCACGTTAAAGGCAAAGGCACGACCAGCGAACTCCTGTCTGGTTATTGGCAGAGGAATACATATGCCATTCTGGCTGTAAAACTGCCAGTGTGCTGTCATGGGCAGTAAAGGGATGGCAGCCAGAATCAGTCCAGCGGTCCATATCCCTGCACACGTCACTACAGCACTGATTCTATGGAAGTGGAGCTGGCTGAAGGGGAAGCGTAGAACCAACAGCCGATCCAAAGTGATGAAACAGATGTTGAAGGCTGACACTTCATTGGACAACAGTGATAAAAAGCCTGCTGTCTGACATGCTATGCTCTGTTTCCATGTGATGGCATTCCACAGATAGGTTCCCTGGTAAACATAGTCTGCAACACCTATTATAACCAGGTATAGTCCCATCAGAAAGTCTGAGACACAAAGGCTTGCAGCAAACACATCAAACGCAGTTTTACTCTTTTTCCTGTTAGTCAGCATTCGGACACAGAAGCCGACGGTGTTTCCAACAATGGCAAACAGAGAAAAGATCACCAGTGCAGCTCGGTATACAATGGATCTCAGTAATGCTTGACATGATGAAATTTCATCTGAAGGAGCCAAACAATCAGCTGCATCGAACGTTGCAGGAAGAATGTCCTTACAGCAAAGTTTGTAGTTATCAGTAACTATCACTTGCAGCTTGTCAAGACCATGAAATATATTGGCAGAAAAATGTTCCATGGGGCAGCCATGTGTGTCCAGCACAGCAAGATTTGTCAAAGCTTGGAAGCCACCAGAAGAGATGCGATTCACACCACAGTTTGTCAGGTTCAAGGTCATTAAGTTAGGACATATGGTAAACATGGACATCTCCATTTCCTCCATGGTGACGTGGGACACGTCCAGATATTGAAGATAATGATGCAGGTAAGGAGACTCCAGAGTGATCTGGATAAGTGTGGTCAGTGGATTATCAGAGAGAGTCAGATGACGCAGTTGGGGAAGAAGACTCAAATGTTGATCAGTGATGGAGGTCAGACGGTTCTCACTCAGGTCTAAGTGGTGCAGATTTGGAAGGTCGAGCAGAGTTAAATTTGTCATATCACATCGTGCTAGTCTGAGATGGATTAGCAGTGTGTTGGAAAAGTCAGCGTATTGCAGAGCACTGTTACTGGCGTCCATAAAGCGGAGATTTCGATATGATGATGGCAGAATGATCCTATTACAAAAAAAGGCCTGACCATAGCATTTACAATGCGCAGGGCACGTGCCATCACACAACAACTCGTCATCTCGCTGAGGACACTGGAACATACCATCACACATGTGTTGGGGATGGAGGCACACACTGGATGCCCGGCAACGGTAGAATCCTGGACAAGTGTATCTGTCACAGTGCTCTTCGTCTTCATGCTGGGGACAGTCATGGATGGTGTTGCACCACACAAAGACAGGCAGACAATAGCCATCGTCTGCACACTGGAAGTGGGTGTCAGGACAGACAGAAAAACCGCTGACAGTTGATTTATTCACCGGTTGTCCTGTGACCCACCCATAGCCATCAAAGTTGATCACAGCCGGAGGAACCAGCTTGAAAGAACCACTGACTTTCCCCCCCTGTATGTCACACTGTTCGTCACTTGAGTCAATGCAATTAGGCACATTGTCACACGTCTGACTAAATGGGACGCACTGATTAACACACACACATACATATACACACACAACACACACACGCACACACGCACGCACACACACACGCACACACGCACGCACGCATGCACGCACACACGCACGCGCACGCACGCACACGCACACGCACACGCACACACACACACACACACACACACACACACACACACACATAGTACTATAATACTTGCCTCATAATATACTGTAGTATAATAAATAGTAATTTACATTTACTTCAGTTATAACTGACAAGTACTTAAGCATTTGAACAATCCATTGTAAATCTCTTCGGCATAAAGCTAATCTACAAGGAAGCAGGGGTCCAGCTCTCCTTGGCTCTTGCAGGTTATCAATAAAAAGCAAACAATTACCCGTAATTTCAAGCTTTTTTTCTAAAGGAGTAAACAGTTGATGCATTTGAAATGCAGAATATTTAGCTTTGATAAAACATTAAAGTGTAAGAATACACCGTTGCTATTAGAAACTTGACGTCACAGTTATATATCTCACGGCTTGTACACTCGCACGCGACTATCTGCAGTACTCAAACCATATTTTCTTTATTTGCATCAAGTGATGTTTAGTAAAACAAAAAGCCCAAACATACTCCTAACCCTGTGTCTTAACCCGATAAATGCAAAAGGTTGTTTCTGATGAACATTTTACATTAAAAAAAAAGTTGTGAATAGTAACTTTTAGTGAAATTGCAAATGATAAAAATAGCGGCCAGCAACCTTAACTCAAGTTAGTGTCACTGCAAATAGTGCCTTCTGAGCAGGACACAAAAAAACGTCATCTTAGTGAACTTACGCAATCACTGAAATTACGTCATCATTGAAAGTTCGTCATTGGCGAAATGACAATAACTATGGCCTGTGATTGCAGTGTAAAACGAATATGTCATTGTAAAGGCTATGTTTTTTATACAGCAAATTCCAGTAGGTTCATGTTTCGATTAATAATCAGTTTCCTTTCATAATGTATCAATGTGCAAGATCAAAATAGCTCACGACTTTCTAACTTGGAGAACTATATTATTTGTGGATGAGTGGGATTTTCTTCTCGTGGCTTGCTATTTTATCATGCCTCGGTCTCCGACCTCGAGTGATAAACAGCAAGCCACTTGAGATAGGATAAAAGCAATATCACACTCGCAAATCCCAATAACTGATAATATACCGATGTACAAGTAGTGCAAAGAGGCCTGCCAGCCGTGAGATATAAAACAATATCCAGAGATATCATTTGCATATATTAACCCATAGGCTTAGTGTAAACGCGCGTGAGAAAAGGTGTAAGAATACACCGTTGCTATTAGAAACTTGACGTCACAGTTATATATCTCACGGCTTGTACACTCGCATGCGACTATCTGCAGTACTCAAGCCATATTTTCTTTATTTGCATCAAGTGATGTTTAGTAAAACAAAAAGCCCAAACATACTCCTAACCCTATGCCTTAACCCGATAAATGCAAAAGGTTGTTTCTGATGAACATTTTACATTGAAAAACAAATTGTGAAGAGTAACTTTTAGTGAAATTGCAAATGATAAAAATAGCGGCTGACAACCACATACTCAAGTTAGTGTCACTGCAAATAGCGCCTTCTGAGCAGGACACCCAAAAACGTCATCTTAGTGAACTTACGCAATCACTGAAATTACGTCATCATTGAAAGTTCGTCATTGGCTAAATGACAATAACTATGGCCTGTGATTGCAGTGTAAAAAGAATATGTCATTGTAAAGGCTATTTTTTTATACAGCAAATTCCAGTAGGTTCATGTTTCGATTAATAATCAGTTTCCTTTCATAATGTATCAATGTGCAAGATCAAAAATAGCTCACGACTTTCTAACTTGGAGAACTATATTATTTGTGGATGAGTGGGATTTTCTTGCTACGGTGATGTGGTTAGTATTATTTTAGATCTGCATGCATGGCCATCTAGAGCTTCTTCGTTGCGTGTTTGATTGAAAGACTCATCTGAAAGAGGTAAAATATCGGTATATATCCGTTATTAGGATTTGCGAGTGTGATATTGCTTTTATTCTATCTCTCGTGGCTTGCTGTTTGAAGGTGAAGGTGTTGAAGGTGAGGCATGCGACCTTGTACTGAATTCGAGCAGAAATTGGAAGCCAGTGAAGAGTGTGAAGTAGCGGGGTGATATGCTGTGTCTTTTTTGCTTTGAAAATCAATCTTGCAGCTGCGCTCTGAACTTTCTGAAGTTTCTGGATTGAGGACTGCGAGCAACCAAATAACAGAGAGTTACAATAGTCTAGCCTAGACAAGACGAGAGAACAGACGAGAGTTTGTGTTGCCTGAGTGGTAAGGAGGTGGCGAATGGAACTTATCTTACGAATCTGTAGATAGGCTATTTTGCAGACATTGTTCACATGTGTTTTCATTGTAAGGTTGGAATTGATAGTGACGCCCAGGTTTTTGACAGAAGGAACAAAATCAATATCTGAGTCACCTATCCTTATGGAAGATGGAAGGGACCTGTCAACAGAGAGTCTTTTATGGCTTCAATTTTGCTGTCATTTAATTGGAGTTTGTTTTCATTCATCCATGTTTTGACATTACTGACACATCCTTGAAGACATTGAACAGTGGAGTCGAAGTCAGAAAGAGTTGTTTCAGTGCATGGCTGATTATCATCAGCGAAGGCATGATGATTTACAGAATGATTCTTAACAATGTTGAAAAGGGGTTGCATATACAATACAAAAAGCACAGGTCACAGGACAGAGCCCTGGGGAACGCCATACTTAACAGTCGATGGAGTGGATTTATGGCCTGCTACTGAGATTGTTTCAGTTCTGTTTGAGAGATAGGCTTTAAAACCAGGAGACTAGAGCCAGAAATGCCAAAGGAATAGGAAAGTCTGTTTAGTAGGATAGCATGGTCAATAGCATCGAAAGCGGTGGAGAGGTCTAGTAAAGTAAGGACGGATATTTTACCATTGTCAAGGGATGTTAGGATATCATTCATGATCTTAAGAAGGGCGGTTTCGGTGCTATGATGGGGTCTGTATGCTGACTGTAAGGAACTGAGTAAATTGTTGCGAGTCAAATGTTCGTTTAGTTGCAAAAGAACAAGGCGTTCAGGTAGTTAGACAGAAAGGGGAGATTTGAAACTGGTCTGTCATTTTTCAAGTCATCAGGATCAAGCGAGGGTTTCTTAAGCAGAGGTTTTACCAAAGAGCACTTGTACTCGTCAGGAAAGGTCCCAGAAGTGAGGGATGCATTCATGATGTCAGTGATGAAAGGCAACAAAACGTCAAGAGATTCTACAAGCAAGTCAGAGGGAAATTGGTCGAGTTCACAGGTTTTGAGTGGAGAAGAAAGAATTGTCCGTTTAACTACATCTTGAGTCACAGGGGTGAAATGGGTCAGGGGCTGGCCATGAAAACAGGGTTCGCTAGAAACAAATGAACGGGAGAAGACTGAATCAAGATAGTTTCGAATAGTGCAAATTTTGCCTTTAAAGAACTGCATGAAACGATTTGGGAGCTCAGTGAGTGGGAAAATGGACGGGAGGGGTGAGGTCTTTACCATACCAAGTAGCTGATTGGATACCTGAAGTAATCTGCCAGATGAAAAGCTTTCTTTGATTTCGTTACAATAGTACGTGGTTTTTGAGGCATGCACTATGTCCGTGACAGCCTTTTTTGCGCGGTTCAGCACATGCTTGTGGCCAGCCAGACGCGAGCGCGTCCACTGTCTCTCCATTTGGCGTTTGTGCTGCTTGGCAGCCCGCGTTTGCTCGGCCGCTGCGCTGTACCAGGGGTCACACCTGGCTGATGACACCTGGCGTCTGGTGGCCGGGGCGTGGTGGTCCAGCGTGGTGGTCAGGGCTGAATCCAGAGTGGCGGTGGTGAGGGTGGAGGGCATCAGGGAGGACAGACGGGCGGCCAGGTCGTTCTTCAGGGCCGTCCTGTCGATGGCCTTCAGGTCACGCTTTGTGATGTAGGTTGACTGGGAGCGGGGGACACTGATGTCAAAGTGACTGATGACACAGCAGTGGTCAGAGCTAGAGGTGAGGTCATGAGACACCACCGTTTCCTTCACACTGGTGTTGTCACTTCTCTGCACCACCCAGTCCAAGATGTATCCTTTGTCGTGAGTGGGTTCTGTCACAGTCTGGGTCAGGTCGAAGATGTTCAAAAGTTCTAGGGCTTTGGCAGTTGTAGGGTGGAGAGGATTATCATAGTGAAAGTTAAAATCACCCAGTATGATAACGGATCCGGATAGGGAATTACAGTATTCACACAAATCATGGAATTGATCAAGAAAGTTGGTGTCAGTCTGTTTGTTCTTGCGGTTGGTAGGAGGTCGATACAGACAGAAGAAGTGGACAGTCGTGTGGGACAGGGAGAGTGTGACGCCGACAAGCTCAAATGCAGGGTGGTCAAAAGGGAAGGAGGTGTTGAAGGAGATGTGGGGTGTGAACCGTTTGTGATAGATCACAGCCAGCCCACCACCTCTGGAAGGATGGGGGACAGATTTGATGCTGTAGCCTGAGGGACAGAGATCAGAGCACTTGGGTTCATCACCGTGTTCTCTCAGCCAGGTCTCAGTGAGAAACATGAGCTGGATGCTGTTGTCCATGATAAATGTAGAGATCTCAGTTCGTTTCATGGGATCGTTGACAGACCGGGCATTTAAATAATGCTGAAGTAAACATAATGTCCGGGGTAGGTTTTGCAGTGGTGGTGATTTTTATCAGGTTGTTGTGGTTGACGAAAGAGGGGGGAGGAGGCGATACAGGGATCATAGAAGCAGAGTCTGGAAGAGGTAGATCTAGTTGTTTTTTCTTGTTGCTGACGAACCGGACACAACAACGTTTATAGGTCGCTGTTTTCTAGTGCCACCATGGCACGATCAACGTCGGGGCAAATTGCGGCCGATACCTAAAGACTTCAGGTGGGCAATCAAATTTGGGTCGAGATCTGTACGCACTTGTGAGCCTATTTTCAACAGTTCATCTTTGGTGAAAGTGTACGCGTTCTCAACAGTGTTACTTGGAAACGAAAGAGTGTCACTGCGGGGCACAGTACTCACGAACGCACAGCTGGGTGGTGAAGGGTGCATGAGAGATTGGGCGGAGAATGGCGGCCATCTAAAACAGTTCACTTGGGCGTATTGAAGGAAGAAGTAGATGAAGATCAGACGGAAACACGGAGGAATGTCAACGTTATATGTCGACAACATCATATTTGATACTTTCATACACTCATACACAAAAACACAGACCCACACGATCACTGGAAACAGCACAAAACAAAATAATCGGGAGCGGGATGGCCAAGCCTGCAAGGTGGCTAAACCCCGTAGATCTCATAATTCTTCTTAATAATACAGCTAAGGCCAGTACGGTTCATGTTTCTATTAATAATCAGTTTCCTTTCATAATGTATCGCCTGTGCAAGATCAAAATATCTCACGACTTTCTAACTTGGAGAACTATATTATTTGTGGATGAGTGGGATTTTCTTGCTACTGAAGTATTTTACACTTCACCAATACTAACTACCTCCCCCCATCCCCCCTTAAACCTACTCTTAGCACAACTACATCGGGGACTCACTTCCTTTCCTCGTCGTCGTGGCCCGCTGCTCCGCTTCACCCTCTGTCCGCCATCATGGACCCCGCTCGCACGTCTCGCCGCGTCTCTCGCACACACGCCTTGTTTCCGCCTCTCTCTCGTCTCATTCATACCTGCATGCACACTCATTCTTGCCCTGCCCCCTATTCTACAATTTCCAATGTATGTATCTTTGAACCTCAGAATCAAACCCAGTTATTAATGTTATGTTTTATTCTGTGTTCTAAAGAACAATTTAAATGAATAGTGCTGATTTGCTTTTCCTCCAAAATGGGAGGGGGGGGCTGTGTCCGTGTGACTACAACTCTGTCGTTGCCATTTCTTTTTTTCTAAAATCTGTGTCAGTAGGCGGCTTTGCTCGTGCAAGGCCTGCATTTTTATTGGTCACTCGTCTGTCTGGAAAATCTCGTATTTTTCGTGCTAGATAGTGAATATCTGTCATCAAGTGTATCGGCTTTGAAACCGGTGCAGTTTTAGCACTCTGCTATTGGCATTCGGTTGCTGCGGCTTACTGAATGGGGGATGAACGAGTCAGTGTCGATACATGTTTGTGTGTGTGTGTGTGTGTGTGTGTGTGTGTGTGTGTGTGTGTGTGTGAGAGAGAGAGAGAGAGAGAGAGAGAGAGAGAGAGAGAGAGAGAGAGAGAGAGAGAGAGAGAGAGAGAGAGAGATGCTTTGTATATGCGTTGTTGCTGGTTGGTGTCATTCTTGAATGTTGTTTTTGTTGTCTATTTGTTGATGAATAATTGATTGTAAAGCACTTTGGGCTCATCTAAGGTAAAGCGCTATATAAATGTACTATTATTATTATTATTATTATTCGTAGGGTAAACTGGTCACCCTTCCAGCGGGCGTGCTGTTGGATGCCGTTTGGCGAAAGGTGTGAGAGTCTAGGGTTTGATTCCCCCCTTCTCCATGAAGTTCTGTGTTGATCTGTGAGGTCGTCTTTTTTAACACAGTAGTGTGTTCGTTCTCTCCTTGTGGTAGACCTTTGTTCTTCCGGGTTGCCGTCCTTGGGTACTGGCGTGGCTGCAGTTGGTGCTGGCCAACTACAGGGGTCGTGGACTCACCAATGTGATCTCCCCTTACCCTCCTAATCCCTCACCCACCCAATCCCTTGCAGCTTCCTTGGTCCAAGATTGTTCCCTCACACTTCCTGTGTCCACTTCGCCCTCTCTGGAACTTCCTTGCCCTTTTCCCCATGCTTCTTCGTCTTCGTCGTCACCAAACTATATGGAACACTGGCACTGGACGGACCTTCTACTGCATTGTGGTTTTCTGTGTGTAGTACAGTCTGCTCGGGTTTAGATGCCTCGTTAGGCTTAGGCTTGAGAACTGGGATTTGTGTTGTCTGGTGCGTGACAGACGTGAAGACAGAGCAGAGACGGTCATAATTATTATTATTATTTTGGATTATTAATTAATATTATGTTCGATTAGTTGATTTATTTTGAGCATAGGCTGATTTGCTTAGTATGGTGAATAAAACCTGTGACTTGGTTCATATTTCGGTGTTCGTTTCTATGTTTTGTGTTGTCGGGTGTTAGAGTGGGTGGGAGTGTTAGAGTGGGAGGGAATAAGCACAGCCCCTTAAGGGATGTTACAGACCTGTGTGCCATAACTGATGTTGACTTTCTAACCTCTGATTGGAGAGGGAGAAGATATCAACTACAAAGGGGAGTTACCAAAACGAAACATGAGTGACCCAAGTGTACTTGGAAAGACAAAGTTAATGTTGCAATGGTTGTGGTGCAGTGTAAGCAACGTCAGTACCTTGGTGTTTACGTAAATCTTATTTTCTCCTACTCTTGACAACCTGGGTGTAGAGTAGCACAGAGGTAACGTGCTTGCCTCGTATACAATAAACCCGAGTTCGAACCTGGATACAGGGTATTTTTCCTCTCACTCTGCACTAGGCCTTACGGTCTGAACGTGGAGTTTTTTGGTGAGATGATAAACAAAGGTCCTGTGTGCCATGCACTTAGCACACGATAAACCCAGTGGCAACATATGTATTGTCATTTGGTCACCCCCCCCCCCCCCTTCCTTCCTCATCAGTCACATAAAAATCGCATGCAAATAAACAAAACATGGGTGGTGCGCCTCTGGCTGCGACGCGCTCTCCGAGTGGGAGCAACCCAAATTTCACAGTCACTTCTGTGACTATAAAGTACAAAATACCAAATTCCTTTCTCTCAAATTGCTTGTATCAGGGGGTGATATTAGCTTCCAGCTGGGACCAATCAGGAGTGAAAGAGTGAGAAAGCAGTATGGTTAATATATTTCTGCTGCAATGGAAGGGTACAGTGAATTATTATCACACTCAAACACATGGCAACATGTCTCCCATCCAAACACATTTCAGCCTAACCATCTGGAATTACAACTGCATTTGTTTTTGTACCTAGAAGCCATAGATGTAAAACAACAGACTGGCTTACCTGTTTGTTTCTACACGTAAAGGTGGACGTGTGATCACAAGGCTTGTAGTGGCAGAACTGTTCATCGCTGTTGTCATAGCAGTCAGTCTGATGGTCACACATCAAGGTGTAGGGAACCTCTTCCACATTGTCCTGACACAGGAAGGAAGGGGGCAGAGGGGTCAGCTCTGCTGTACAGGACAAAGTGTCTGGACTCCAGCACGCACTGTGCTTGTCACACGCCAGAAATGTGTGGGTCAGATGACGTTGAGGACAGATGAAGAAAGAGACGTTGCGCTGCCATTTGTTGGGAAAAGATGGCAGGAACTTGACAAACGTATCATGTGACCTTGAACTAAACGTTTTGGCGCGATTCATTTCACAGACAACATCAGTTGTGTGTGTCGAAGGGCAGTATTCAGCGAGAAATCTCGAGTTTTTCCTAATCAAGCATGGTTTGGAGCACTCGGTATTTAATGGTGCACTTTCCATGTAATAGGCAATACTGCCGTCTATGTGTATCCACAACTCTCTATAGCTGCAACAGTGTGAACAAGTAAGCATTTAGACAGTTTTGATTAAGAAGGAAAGGATTCAGAGAAAATTGTGTAAACATTGAATAAAATGATTTCGGATATTAGTTTCTTATGATTAAATTGTTAAATTCAAATGTGAAACACTAGCCTTTTCCGAGTAATACGCATACTATGGACGCACATATAAACCATCTCTGCAAGAATGTTTACTTCCAGCTTCGTAAACTAAGTAAAGTTGGTCCGTTCCTATCAGTCGATGCTGCCAACAAACGAGAGAGAGAGAGAGAGAGAGAGAGAGAGAGAGAGAGAGAGAGAGAGAGAGAGAGAGAGAGAGAGAGAGAGAGAGAGAGAGAGAGAGAGACTGGACACTGGACACTGGAAAACTTTATTTAACAAGGATAGAGAGAGAGAGAGAGAGAGAGAGGGAGTGAGAGAGAGAGAGAGAGAGAGAGAGAGAGAGAGGGAGGAGAGAGAGAGAGAGAGAGAGAGAGAGAGAGAGAGAGAGAGAGAGAGAGAGAGAGAGAGAGAGAGAGAGAGAGAGAGAGAGTAGAATGACACTGGGGTCATTGATTGAAGTTTAAGATGATGTAAAGATGGTAGACAGAGGGGAGAATCCTGCCATGTTTGTCTTAAAGACAAACATAAGCCATCTAGTTAGGATTCTCCCCTTTAGGGAGAATGCTATTGTGCATTTGTAAAATATCTTCTTTTTTTTTTTTTTTTCTTTTCTTCCCCCCCCCCTTCTCTCTCTCTCTCTCTCTCTCTCTCTCTCTCTCTCTCTCTCTCTCTCTCTCTCTCTCTCTCTCTCTCTTTATGTGGCGATATTGTTGTGGCCTACTTCAATGTCATAAGCTATTATATGTCACAGCTTACGTCAGCAATGACGTCAGTGTAATTTTGCGTCACTGTAATAATTCTCTCTCTCTCTCTCTCTCTCTCTCTCTCTCTCTCTCTCTCTCTCTCTCATTTATTCCCCTGTTTTGATATTTTTGTCTCATGGGGTGCAAAAGTTTCAGATAATGCAACAGCTCGCTTGTCTGGTGGAGTTAGTATGATGGTTAAAGAAAGTTAATTCTAAATTCGTGGAACACATTTCTATTGAATATGATAACTGCATTGTTCTAAAACTATCCAAATATTTAACAGGACTACAAACATATTCATGATATTGTGCTTTGTATGGGATGTATGTCTAGCCATGTCTCAAAGTACGTACTATGCAGAAACTGATACTGACAATGTCATTTTTCTGTTAGAGTACGCCCATCTTGACATATACGAGGAACATGGTGATTTGCCTATTATCATCATGGGTGACTTTAATGCAAGAACAGGGAAAACAAATGCAATGGACTTTTATATTCATGATGGTCTCCTTTGTGATGAAGATGATGTTGATAATAAATGTGAAAAATATTTTCAGAGAAATTCAAAAGATGTTGTTACACATTACTTTGGCCTTTATCTATTAAAATCATAGGAACAATTTTCTCTCATAGTTTTAAATGGTTGCACAAACGGAGATACAAATGGTGAATTCACATACATAGCTTACAATGGGTCAAGTGTTATTGACTATTCTTTTATATCTAAATCTATTGTTGATTGTGCACTTCAACTTCGAGTTCTTTCAAGGATTGAATCGAAACATGCCATTAGATTTATTACTTAGTATTCAAAACCAATGTTGTGCATATGATGGTAAAAGGAAAATGTCTGTTGTAGAAAAACATTTTTGGAACGATGAATTTATGAATGAATATTTACATGCTCTTGAATCTGTGGAGACGCAGGCCATCCTTCATGAAGCAATAGAGTTAATCAATGTGAATATTGAAATCGCATTAAACAAGTTCTATTAAGGTCTTGCCTTAGCTAGCCAGTGCATGAAAAATAAATTGAAAATAAATGCTAGTAAGCATAATGTGTGGTTCGATAAGGAATGTAGGGGAAATAAGACAGTTGTAATGCAATCGCTTAAAGAGGTTCGAAGATGTACAGACATGAAAAACATGAAACAACTGAGACTTTCTTATAATGACAAACGTGGAGAATTTAAGCATTTGGTCTACTACAAAACAGCGATTGAATAGTAAACCTTTAGATTGCACAATTTCTAATGAAGGATGATTTGAGCATTTCCAAAGAGTTTTTATTGATTATTCTGTTGAATATGATGTTTTTCAAGTGGAAGATAATTGTGGTTATGAAACGTTTAACAATGAATATTTAAGTAGATCTAGTGAAATATATCGACTGTACTTCATTAGACATTGAAATATGAGAAGTTGAAGTGAAGGATGCCATCCGAGCTCTGAAGAATAAAAAAGCAGCTGGACTGATGGTTTTAGTGGAGAATTTTACCAATTTTCATCACCCTAAGGCCGGGTTCATATTAGACGCGTAAGTTCCGTACGGAAAACCCTAAATAAGTGGAAGAAAGATGGATAAAAGTTTACTCATAATGGAGGAATTCAGACACATGCGCAAATCTTTTCCCTTCTCTGTTTTACTTATTTATGGATTGCGCATGGGTTTCCACATGGAATATCCGCTTATGTGTGTACACAGCCTTAGTTGTTTCTTTTCTGACAAAATTGTTTAATAACCTCTATAATTCTGACAAATTCTAACTAAGCTGGACAGAGTCAACCATTCACCCATTGCATAAGAAAAGCAATGTTCATTCCCCTGATACTCATCAGGGCTTTTCGTTATTAAATATCAGCAGCAAATTATACACATACATACTTAATAAACAACTAACAACGTGGGTTGAAGAGAATAATTTGCTTAGCAAAGCACAGGCTGGATTTAGAAAGAGCTATAGTACCATAGATCATGCATACACTCTGTTAGCCCTTATTCAGAAACAACTTTCATTAAACTATAAGCTTTATGCCGCGTTTATTGATTTAAGAAAAGCATTCGACTTAATTGATAGAAACAATCTTTGGTTGATATTACGCAAAAATGGAATTCATGGTGAAATGTACAAAGCCGTTAAATGTATGTATGAAGTGGTTTTAAAGCTAGGGTTCGTTCTAATAATAATGTTACAGAAGCCTTTATGTGCCCTCGTGATTTAAAACAAGGGGACAATTGAAGCCCCATACTTTTAGCTTTATTCATCAATGAGCTCGCCAATGATATCCTTCAGTCCACCAAACATGGAGTAACTCTGTCCCCAGACACTATTCAAATCCTTACAGGTATAATGCTATTTGCTGATGATGTTGTTCTTCTTTCCACCACTATCATAGGTCTTCAACGTCAGTTAGACATATTATATAATACTGCTGATAAACTTAACTTTACTGTTAATCATGAAAAATCAAAAATAGTTAATTTTAGAAAAGGGGGCCATATTGCTTCTAGGGAAAAATGGTTTTATGGAGGAGTTAAAATGGAAATAGCTAATCAATACAGATACTTTGGAGTAATTTCTTCGTCAAGACAAACTTGTTCATACTCTTTTAGAACAAATGGCCATTAATGCAAAGAAAAGTCTATTTGGCATTCTTAGATTTCTTTGGTCTTTCTGTAATAACTGTCTTAAACTTTTTTTAATAAAATATTTGATGCGCAGATACAACCAATGCTAACTTATGGATCAGAGGTCTGGGGTCTAACTGCAGACCACACTGTCATTGAGAGAGTCCATCTGTATGGTATTAAGATACTACTAAATGTAAGCATTAAAACTCCAACTGTACTTGTATATAGCAAATCCGACCAGTGGGTGCTTCCGACCACAACACTGTGCAACTTATCCCTGCCTACAGACCCAAAATACAAACTGAACCTGTGGTGAAAAAGAGCGTGAAAGTGTGAACGACCAAGAGTGTGGATGAATTGAGGGGTTGTTTTGAATGTACTGACTGGAGTGTGCTGGCTGATTCCTGTGAAACTGTGCATGAAGCTGCTGATGTTGTTACGTCTTACATTAGTTTTTGTGAATATATGATCATTTCATCAAAGACTTACATTAGTTTTTGTGAACATATGATCATTCCATCAAAGACTATAAAGATTTTTCCCAACAACAAACCGTAGATTTCCAAGTCTATTAAATCAGTTTTAAATGAGAAGGAGTAGCCTTTCAAACAGGAGATAAAAGAGAAAGAAAAATGGTTCAATCTAAACTTAGAGGGGAGTTAAGGAAGGGGCAGAGGGAGTATAAGGAAAAGTAGAACAGCAGTTTCAGACAGGCAGAACTTAGATGCATGGGATGGGCTTCGAACTCTAACTGGCCAATCAAATAAAACGAACAGCAAATTGCCAAATGACAAGAGAAGAACAGAAGGATTTTTCTAATGAGCTAAATGACTTTTATTGTCTGTTTGAAAGAAATGATCTAGAGGGAGATCTAAACGGGGTAATGTCACAATTAAGAGAACAAATTATCAATGCAAAAGAAGATCATAAATTTGAGGTTAAGAAAAAAACTAATAACCGACAAACAAGAAAGAGATGTTCAGTCCATATTTCAGAAACTAAATGTGAAGAGAGCTGTGGGACCAGATAATGTGTGTGGAAGATTGTTGAAAGCATGCTGTTATCAATTGTGTGGTGTGTTTTGCTCTCTATTTAACTGGTCTTTACGTGATTGTGTTGTACCATGTATCTGGAAAAATTCTACAGTTACTCCTGTCCCTAAGAAAAAGAACCCTGCCACACTGAACGATTACCGCTCTGTTGCCTTAACGTCTATTGCCATGAAATGTTTTGAAAATATCGTCCTTCATCGCCTTATTTCTTTTACTAACCAACTCCTTGACCCATTTTCAGTTTGCCTACAAACGGTGTAGAGGAACAGACGATGCCTTACTGACCCTTCTTCACAATGCCTTTCTTCACTTAAATACCCCCAACCAACTCTTTTGTTCGTATTTTATTCATCGATTTCTCATCTGCCTTCAATACAATACGGGACCATCTACTGGCCCAGAAACTATTAGACCTGAATGTTAACCCCAAGCTCATTCTCTGGATAACCAATTTCCTACGCAATAGAACTCAGTCTGTCCGCTTTCAATCTGCAGTCTCCTCAGAACGTTCCACTTCTACAGGTGCCCCCCAAGGAACAGTTTTGTTCCCAGTTCTTTTTACATTGTACGCAAATAACTGTAGAGGCACTGAATAAACACCTGTCATTAAATCCTCAGATCATTCTGCCATCGAAGATTTGTCAAACTCTGATTCTGTGTACTTCAGTGAAGTCAAAAGGTTTTGTTCATGGTGCAAAGATAATTATCTGGATTTAAATGTTGTTAAAACAAAAGAACTGCTTGTAGATGTTCGTAGAAACCCAGTGCCAGTGCCACATTTGGAAATTGGTGGTGAAACGGTTGAAAGAATTGATGAGTACAAATACTTAGGCACAGTTTTAGACAAGAAACTTACTGTTGATAAACACATTGAGCATATACATATAGAAGAATCAGTCCAGGATATTTTGTTTATAGAGGCTAAGGAATATTGGTGTCTGTTCAGATATTCTTCAAACCTACTACCGATGTTGCTTTGAGTCTGTTCTTATTGTGTCATTTATCTATTGGTATGGAAGCTTGAGTGTAAAAAGTAAGCGCACGTTGAGTGCTATAGTGAATGTGTGCAGTAAGGTTGTGGGTGCAAGGCTGATTCATCTTCTTAGCCTTTCATTCTTCCTACACACTCTCTACGGTATCAATCTTCGCATAGCTTTGGTAGGAATCATGATAGGCTGTTATAAGCTGTGTGGCACAGTGCAGTCACCCAGGGGCTATTGCTTCAGCTTTCCCCCTTCATGCTGTGGACGTTCTGGTGGTCTGCTGCTTCAGCCTTCGTTTCCTCAGCGGGACATGAACGTCGGCACCAGGGCCTGAATGATGCTCGGGGTCTTCGAGTGACTGTACACGAGTGGTGACAGTCTGTTTCTGCCACTCGAAGTGAGCTGCCAGGACGCTTGCTCATCCTTGGGACGTCCCTTGCGCCTAGGACTTCGTCATCGTTTTCAGGAATACAACGCGGACTCAGTTACGTACTTTGTGTGAAGTTGTGTGTTGAATGATAGATGCATGAGTGTGTGTCTTTACTTGCTCTTCTTTATTATTAGACTTATTCGGAAATTGATGTTTTTCCCCTTTTGGTTTCCCATATAGTGGGTTAGGGTCTCTTTTGGGTTCTGGTCGGAGAGGGGTTCTACGCAATTAAAATCTGGGGTTAGCTAGACCCTGTCATAATTATTTTGTTTGCTGAGTGAGGGAATAAATGTGTTGTTTTTGTAACAAAACAAAAAAATCTCTTATTCTGTTGCGGGTGAGCCTTGGTGTGCTTGAGAGTTGTGCCTGTCGCATCTACTGAATCCTAATCTAGATTTCAAACGTTACACATACACACTGGGTGTTTTTTTTGTATATGATGCCTTAGTGACTAAGTGTGTGTGTACTCTGAATTGCGTGCACATGATGTATACTTTGTCTCATCTCCATCATTCCCTGCATAACATACCTTTGCACAATATGATCATGTTTTGTGATACTTATATTTATAATATACTTATTTCATGGACACTAGTTTTCACTTAACCTTGTTTGTAATTTGTGTCTGTTCATAAACTTCATCACTATCATACTGGTTTTCTCTTCCTTAACTGCTTGTAATTGTTGTCTTTGCAGGCAAAAGTAGGGCCTACAGATACTGGATTTGCACGTGTTTGTATGCATGTATTCACTATGCCTCTCACCTCTCTTTTCCCAACACATTCTTTTAAACAACCAACTGACGTGCGCATACTCGTTTGATTGTTAGCACTGAACCTCACTTTGTTTTGTGTCGTTCCTCTCTCCCATTACTTGCCTTTTAGAAAGTGTATGTATCTGCTACGCTGTGTAACAATGTATCCTTTAATTATTTGGTCGGTTCTGAGTAGGCTTTTCATTTGATTAGTTAGTTGGTGAAGTTATTAATTGAAAATGCTATTGTTTCATCCATGTATTGGTCACATTAATAGTACTGTGGTGTATAATTGTCTACCATTTAGATTTTTTGCTATTTGCCAACGCTGGCTAACTCTTGACAGTTTGGTATAAATGTTGTATAGAATGTTGACCCGCGTAGAATGCATACATTCTATGATGAGATTGTAGAATGTATGCATTCTATGACTGGTTCATGGAATGTATACTTTCTACAGCGAAATTGTAGAATGTGTACATTCAATGGACAAACTTATGGAATGTTGACGGGAACCTGATGTGTCATAGAATGTTGACGGTTGTGCCTACCTTTACAAGTGGCTTGATACATTGTCATCGCGCACTCACTGGTTGAGAACCACCCAGGAACAAAGCTCTCATACGACTGAAAAGCACGAAGTGCCATCGATATTTTAATTAAAAAATTTAACTTCACAAAATTTACATGACACATTTACATTGGTGTTACTTGAGCAGTGTGCCTCTTCTTCTTCTCCTTAGGCAGCCAACTTCATCACGTTGAAGATTCTGCTGCACATTAGGGGGTAGTACGAAACAGAAATAAAATAACAGCAAAAGATGGAGTAGAAAGTGAACTGATGAGATATTATGGGGAGAAGATAGAGCCCAAGATAGACAGGGATAAGTATTTTTAGATACTCTGTCTTCCATGTAGAATGATATTTATGAGATTCAAAATTTAAGGAAGTTAGTCAGATATTGAAGATTTAATTCATAAATAAAAGGGTGAGGGGGGTGTGATAGAGGGGAAAGACGAGTTAAAAGTCATTCAATGCCCCGGTCTAGCCGGAGACACCCGGCCCCTGCATGATGCATGCAGAGTGTGTCATGCACGACCGTTAAGTCCCCCTGGATCAGCCGGGAAAACTCTGGACCCACATGATGCATGCAAAGGAGTATATGGGACATGCATGACCGTAAGGCCGCACGTGTTGCATGCAGAGAAGGATCACAGACCTTTCGCAGTTTATAGGCAAGACCAATCCGGCTACCGTAGCGGCCCCCGGGGTCGAACCGCGACCGGCACAGCTCCTGCCCTTCATTTTCCACTACTTTGATCTATGGCCCCTAGTTCCCTAATTTAATGTTGTTGAGGCGGAGGGGGGGGGGGGGGGGGAACTGAGACAGGGTGGTTTGGTGGAGGTGTTTATGGAAGGCTGTTTTGAATGCCTCCAATGACTGATTGGAGGCAACTTGCTCGGGGAGACTGTTCCACTGAGGGATAGTGCGGGGAAAGAAGGTGGATTTTCTGTACAGAATTCTATGACTGGGGATGTCATATGATGCTGAGTGAGATTGACGGAGACTTTTCTTCTGCAGAGAGTTTGTAGGGAGGTGCTTAGAGTTGCTAGTGAGAAGTCATATGTGAAATTTGTAGAAAGTAGTGAGGCGGGCTTCAGTTCATCGGGTCTGTAGAAGAGGCCATTTTAAGTTTTTGGTGAGGTCTGCTGATTTTGTAGATATGATGGTAGTCTCGGGCCACCCATCTTGGGCCACCAGGCTTGCACCTCTATGGTTTGATACCTAGTCGTTGATCACAGGTTGAGAAGCACTCAGGAACAATATATGTAATGTATGTAATGTTGAGAGACGCCCCTCTTTCGAAGTATTGTCTACTTTCGACACTTTTGGCCGTGTTATGTTGACGGGCTCCATTTCAGCCCGTGTAATGTATACATTCTACAACAAAACACATAGAAAGTATACCGACGTCAACTTTCTACATAAATCCCATAGAATGCACACATTCTACATTTTAGGCTGTGGAATGTATACATTCTACGCAGGTCAACATTCTATGCAACATATATATATATCAGATGGTCAGTAGTAAATGTTCATTGATCGAACATAACTGGTTTTTGTTCAAGTGATCAACAATGGCAGATTGGTACTGTTAAATACATTTATTTATAGATCAAAAGTAATGATTCATCGTGTAATGGTTCGAGCTGTTTACAAGCTGTTTAATACTTGCAGATGGTTTGTTGAATATTGTTTTTCTATCTTTAGCATACACTGATTATTTAACCGTTTGATTAGTAATGTATTCATTTATTTACCTTTTTGTATTTATGATGGTCTGTATTTCTTCGTTTGCCTGTTTGTGTTTTAATTTTCTATGATGGATGATTATGTTACAAATGCTATTTTAATATATTTCATCCACATGATACGGGCAGAAAGGCCTATTTATTAAAATGTTCCACTTCACTCTCGACTCTCTCTCTCTCTCTCTCTCTCTCTCTCTCTCTCTCTCTCTCTCTCTCTCTCTCTCTCTCTCTCTCTCTCTCTCTGGTTCTCTCTCTCTCTCTCTCTCTCTCTCTCTCTCTCTCTCTCTCTCTCTCTCTCTGTATGTATGTGCGTGCATGTGTGTGCATTTGTTTTGTCATGCATGTTTCTGATTTGTTTGGTCTTTTTTTAAAATTGTAGTTTATTTGTGTTGTTGCTTATCGTTTAATTGTTGTTTGTTTGCTTGCTTTGTCTGAGGACCTCATTCAAAAAAAGCCATATTTTGTGCTATTTAGTTATCCTCAATAAACATTCGAGTTTCGAGTTTAATTCGAGTTTTCTCTCTCTCTCTCTCTCTCTCTCTCTCTCTCTCTCTCTCTCTCTCTCTCTCTTGTTTTCTCTCTTTCTATCTCTGTCTCTATCTCTTTGGAAACAATGTTGTTAAACAAAGAAAATATAAATCCACACTGTCAAAGGGTTTTCGCATAATTAAACTGAAAATTTGCGCAAATTCCGCAATTTTCCTTGATGCTTCCGGTTGATACTTCCTGTTTAATGTTACATCGAAAGTGTTGCTATGCTACTTTTCATAAAATACTGAGAATATGAACACAATCCGTGCAGCCATACTCAAATTATTCAAGATTTAAAGTTTGGCCATTTTCGGCCATATTTTGGCCAATCGCTATAATATTTACATTTCAGCATACGAATAGTGTCCTTCAAATAGTCTGCAAATTTCAGCGTAATCGGTTGAAAAGTAAACAAATACCATATATGAAAAACAGTGAAAGTGACACAACCAAATTTACATAAACTTGAATAACTTCCAAACTATTTGATATATCATCACCAACCTCCTTTCCGACCTGGGCCAAGATAAGGGCTAGAATATCCCTGTAGTTTGTTGACGTCGCTTCCGGTTTTGGCTATTCCGTGAAGCAAATGAAAGCTGCAGGTTCCAAGCTGGAGCACTTCCGGTTCGTACTTCCGTTAGGTTTTATAGCGCAAATGCTCGAAATCTATCTTTAAGTAAATTCTGAAAATATGAACGAAATCCGTTTAGCCGTTTTTCAGATATTCAAGATTGAAATTTCGCCGAATTCGCGCTTTTTCTGCCATATTTTGCCGACAATTCGGCGAAATCATTTAATATTTCAAATTTCACATACCCATAAGTTCGTGCAACTTTTCCGAAAATGTCAGCCAAATCGGATAAAAAAAGGGGAAGAAAAAAAAGAAGAGAAAAAAGAAGAAGATTGTTTACTAATGCAATAGTATTCTCCCTAAAGGGGAGAATCCTAATTACAACAAGAGGGCTTATGTTTGCCTTTGAGAGCAAACATGTCAGGATTCTCCCCCTAACAGCCATTTGCAAGTTATTCAATATTAAAATGTTGTCATATTTGGCAATTTTCATCCCACTTCCGGTTGGCACTTCCGGTTCGAATTTATAACGAAAGTATTGCAATGTTACTCTTTAGTAAACACTGAAAAAAATGAAAGTATTCCGTCCAGCCGTTTGCAAGTTATTGAAGATTAAAGTTTTGCCATTTTTTGCCATATTTCGGCCGAATTTTGGTCAATCGGTTTAATAATAGAAATCAGGCATTAGAATAATGTTTTTAAATTTTTCTGTGAATTTCAGCGAAATCGGATGAAAAATGAAAACAATCCATATATGGGAATTAGTGAAAGCAACACATCCAAAATTACATAAATTTGAATAATTTCCAAACTATTTAACATATCGTCAACAAACTCCTTTCAGACCAGGGCCAGGGTAAGGTTTACAAAATCCAATAGTCAGTTTTGTGACGTCACTTCCGGTTTTGGCTATTCTGCCTGACCATAGTTTGGGCACTTCCGGTTCGCTTTTATACCGGAAGTGTTGCACATCTACTGCTTAGTAAATTCTGAAAATATGAACGAAATCCGTTCATCCGTTTTTGAGATATTCAAGACGGAAATTTCGCCGATATTGCGGTTTTTTGGCCTGATTTTGCCAAAAATTCGGCGAAATCATTTCGCTGCCCGCATGCAATACAGACGTAAGTCGAACAACCTCACTTCACAGGAGAAGCAAAAAACTGATTATTTCGGTCATTTCAAGTCAAATTGCTTCAGAGTTTTTCATACGGCTTTATTTCGAGCCATCAAATAACTTTGTCACTTCAGTTTTTCAAATAAATCACGACATATTTAAGTAATATTAACCTTGACTCAAACCTTAACGTTGTCATTTTCTCTAAACATATAAGGCGTTAGAGGTTTAAAGTTAGCAGGATACTTGATTTTGACGTGAGCCTTCAAGTCACGACGATCAAAGCAGTCAGATACATTGATAAAGAACAAAATAAAGATAATCATTTGTTGCAGAGATTACTGTTGTGCAACCTTTAACCTTGACTCAGTCACACTCTTCAAACTAAAGAAGACTCACTCTCCACTGAAACTTTAACGTTGTCGTTTTCTCAAAAAAACATAAGATGTTAGAGGGTTAAAGTTAGCAGGATACTTGATTTTGACGTGAGCCTTCAAGTCATGACGATCAAAGCAGTCAGATACAAGATAAGGAACAAAAGAAAGAAAATCATTTGTTGCAGAGATTACTGTTGTGTTGTACCGAGTAGGAGATACTGGAAAGAAGACTCTCCATTAGATATACAAAAACGCTCTTTAAAAAGAAACACAAGACTTCAGGTGTGTACAAATAGGTACATTTTAACGTCGTTAACTTATATTTTCTGTAACAAATGGATGTACCGAGTGTGTGCGTTGACGGCCCGGTTGTTTAGTTTTATTTGCGCCTTTGAAAGACAACGGTTGTTCGTGTTCATTCGCACATCATCTCTGCGCATGCAATACTTAGCCTATCGCACTTCCGGCAACAAGGCCTAGGCCTAGAGAATAAGAGATCACGCCTTACCTCATAATCAAGACGACGTACCTAACATTTAGCCCACATTCATTTCAGTCTTGAAAAAAAATATACGGAAAATCCAGTGTTCGTCGATTTCACTGCCTTCGACGTACGAATCCTTTGTTAGGCCTAGACGATTGATCACCATGTGCAAAGACTGTACAGGGGAAGATAAACATGGATGAGCTTGCTGGCTGTGACCTTGACCTTTGCTTTGTGGCAGGGGGGGGGGGGGGAATTAACGAAACGAAAATAAAATATTAGGACTAATATAAAATATCTTACCCGTAGATGATGTGGAACAAGTTTTCATCGCATGAACAATCAGTTTAAAACAGTAACAGATCAGGAGTATGGCCTTACGAATTACGCAACTTCAATTATTAATTTTCTAAGAGTAAGAGGCTTAGACCTACAGGCAAAGACTGTAGGCCTACTACAGGTGTCCGTAGACCCCCCTTACAATGCCCCGGGGGGGGGGGGGGGGGGGGGGGGGGGAAAGGGGGGTATTGGTCACTATGTTTTTCTGAAAGCTTGGTCAATATGCTTTTCAATTTTACTTGTTTGCCAAAAATAAAAATAGGGCTCCACTATGTTACATGCGCATATATAAACATACATATAATTACATTTTAAAGAAAAGGGTAGGGGTAATTTAATGCACAGAAATAATTTAATTTACACAGTAAAATAAAAATTAATTCTGTTTTCAGATGCACAAGTGTCTACATAACAGTATTCTCTCTATACAGGCATGGGAATTGTCATGGGAATTCCCATGCCTGCTATAGTAATACAAATCAGACGTGAGCCTTGAAGGCTTTGCCTCTTGTTATCTTTTGGAATTGCGGCTAATGTTTTGGTGAGCCTTGTCTTGTACTAAGTATATGCCAAAAATCTCAAAATCGAAAACATTTGAGTTACGTCTGTATTGCATGCCGGCGGCGATTTTAAAGCCATTGGTTTTCGCTAAAGGCAAATGTTTTGTTTATCTTCTTCTGAAATTGTGTTTATCTTCTTCTGAAATTCTTCTGAAAATGAGAGACAATTGTGTTTTGTGGAAGCTTTTGAAGCAAGTCATGTAGTTCAACAAGCTTATTTTGATCACAGCGTCTTTATCTTTTGGAATTGCGGTCAATGCAGTTGGTGAGTCGATGCGTCTTGTCTTGTACTATGTATAAGCAAACAATCTCAAAATCGAAAACATTGAGTTACGTCTGTATTGCATGCGGGCGGCGATTTAATATTTCAGATTTCACTAGCCCATAAGGTCCTGCAACTTTTCTGAAAATGTCAGTCAAATTAGAAAAAAAGGGGGAAAAAAGAAAAAAAAGTTTTTTTACGAAGGCAATAGTATTCTCCATAAAGGGGAGAATCCTAATAAATAGTTTCATACATAAAAAGAGAAAGACAGGATGAACAAAGGGAGAGGGGAACAGAGACACAGAGAGAGAATGGGTGAGAAAGAGTGGGAGGGGGGGGGGGAGACAGAGATAAAGAAAGTGAATGAGAGAGAGAGACTCAGTCAATGAGAGACAGAAACACGCACACTGACACACACAAAGGAGACAGTGTCTGTCTCAGAGATAAGCTTAACAAGAACACTTTCAAATTCAAGCTTTTTAAAGAAATCCTAGGTAACTGTGCGAGGAAAATTGGGCAGGAAAACATGGAAATCCGGGCAGATTTTTAAGAATGCACCCGCAATTCCGCGAGAATTTCAGAACGGGTTTGAGGTATCTGGCTTTCCTTAGCATAGTGGTTAGCGTCGCGGACTACTAACTGGGAGGTCACAGGTTCGAATCCCATCAGAGGCGTGTTTTTTTCCGGTCCGGATCCGACTCCTACCCAGAGTGAGTGGCTACGGGCTCAATGGGAAGACTGAAACGACGCAGTCGAGCTTCATCCGCTTAACGGATGCGATTCTGAGAGTGTTGCTCTAATTTCAAGACCAACACTGCAGGTGTCTGTAGTTCTCGGGCCTGGTTAACGCCGGGATATCATTATGAAAGGAAGCGTAGAATACAGCCCTGTCATGTAGTCTCAGATACGGAACTCCATAGCAGCATCATCATCATAATCATCATCATCATCATCATAGTCATCCGCCTCATTTCCATCAATCATTAAAAGAAAAGTCTCAAATTCTGTGGCTTTGCATGCCTTGCTCTCATGGTGACCTCAGTTTCGGTTCCCGATCCAGTCTATGCCTTGGTGCGTTTGGAGTCAAAGTCATGGGGATCAGTGTGTTCTGGGGAGCTGTCGGTGGATGGTCATGGTGGCGCCATCGAAGGAGGACCTCACTCACGCTGGCTTCGCGACTAAGAGAATAGTGTCGTCACTAGGGGGCTTAGTATGTGGTGTCCTGAACAAGCTCTACTGAACTCCACCGAAGTGACTCAGCAGCAGTGCAGTATCTCCTTGGTTGGTTGCCTCCTGACGGCCTAACATAGATTCGCTCCCCTTGGATTGCTGGTCTCGGTTTCTGCAACCTGAACAAGCAGAGGTGTGGCTGCGAGTTGGCATTCAGAATGAGCGGCGTGGGAGCAATGCCACTGTACGGCCCAGAAAATGGGACAGCAAACCCCCCCCAAAACCCAAGCATTTCAGATGTTGATGGGGTGCGGTAAAGCAAAAGATCAAGTGTGAGAAATGAAAAGTACAGCTGGACAATCGTGTAATATTGAGTGATTCAACCTCCACCTAGATTTCAGCTACTCTATTTTTTTGTTATCTACTTTTCAGAATAATGCATCTGGTCTGCCTGACACAACTTAACACCAGCATGTCTAAACCTTAAAAGCTTATAAAATGTTAGGTCGTGTCAGGAAAATCCCCCCATGGGCAATCCCACCTCCTCCCGGACAATTCCCCCCCCCCCTGCGAAAATCCCCCCCTGGGACAATTCCCCCCTAGGACAATACCCCCTATGACACACACACTCACACACGCACGCACACACACACACACACACACACACGCATGCGTGCGCACGCATTCACACACACACATACACACGCGTGTGCGCATGCTTTGCGTTTCAGTGCGTTTTGAATTCTCACGACCTCTTTCCATGTTATATCCGCAGCATGGTTATGCTCATTCACTGTCTTCAACACGATGCCGTCCTTCAGATGTATTTTTGCTTTATACTCCTTTCTGTCTTATCCTCTCAAATTTCCAACACACTTTTCCACCTGCCAAGTTTTTTTGTTCACATATACGTACTCGTTTTGAACGGTACATGGTGCTCCTCTCTCTGTGATGAAAGTTTCCATGTTTACACTTTGAAAGAAGTCAGTGATTTACCCACATTATGAATTACCATTTAAATACACAACTGAGCTCTTGTCAAACTTACACTCATCGAGTAACCAAATGAGCAAACCCTGGTCCAGTTGAGTACAAAACACTAATGATGCATGTATCACTGACAAACTGAAATCTAAACCAAACATATTATTTTTCACTGAATGGTTTGACAACTGCAAGCCTTGATAAAAGTGTGTCAAAAGTAGTGTTGGCAAGGTGGCGGGGGGTGGGGATTAACCAGGGGGGGGGGGGGGGTGTTATCCCAGGGGAGTATTATCCTAGGGGGGAATTGTCCAGTGGGATTATCCTTGGGGAGTTGTCCGGGGGGAGATTGTCAGGCATATCCGTACTAGTAAGGCACAGTGGGTTCCACAGACTTCATCCCAACGATGAGGATATTCTTAGGATCCAGTTTGAACATGGCGTCTATTGCTTCAGTTTCCTGAGGCGTGTTGAGGCTCACCAACCGAGCCCCGTGGCGTTGACAGAACTCGTCAGCTTGCCACCAACTCAAACTTTGAGCCAAAGGTGTTGGTCTGTGGTTCACGAGATTGACGACCGCCGACGGGATTTTTGGGAAAAAGATATAGCATCCACAGCACTCAATGAACCGCCCTAGCCCACACCTATCAGAAGCATAGGGACAAATGTCCTCGTCCTCCATCTTGATACAGTCTATACGCCTGTTGCAAGGAAAATGGCGTCTCAGCTCTGCCGTTTTCAGCCCGGAACAATTCCACAAACCGTTGTGATTTTGCTGAGGACGTGACGATTTGGAGTGGAAGGAAAAACTGAGATTGAACCCCAACATGCCCTGTTGTGGATAGGCTTTAAAGTTGACATGCGTTGACATGTCCAACAGCTTTGGTTCTGTGTGCCCGTTGCCACAGTAGGAAGCAATAAGCTTGGTAGTGTACAGTGACACAGTGGACCTGGGACAATACATGTTTAGCTGCATGCTGACCAGAATCACGTGCCTGGCAGGAAGGGTGAGAGTCACCCACGTGGAAAGTGAAAAGTAGTACAAAGTCAAGCTGTCCCACATAGGACTGGTCAGGGAACCTGGAGAAACAAAGCCAAGACAGTTATAATCACTTTGGTTTGTATCTGTCTCTCTGTCGGTCTGCCCTTCTCTCTCACGTGCACATCTCTGCACTCGTGCATGCACGCACAAATGCACACATGCGCGTGTTAATAGTTGACAACAACAAAAATAAGTCGAATTAAAATTATTTGTACAAAAGCAATAGGATTCTCCTCTATATAAAAGGTGGATCCTAACTAGAGGATTAATGTTTGCGTCAAGGGCAAAGCATCCAGGCAGACCTGAACCCGGATGAACAAGACCACGGATTAACTAGACCCGAACAGAGACTTAATCCAGATTTAAGACTTCGACTGTTTGGGCCGGAGCCCAACACCTGCAACAAGTTTGTCCCGTTGCAACCTTACGTCGTCATCCTTGGAAGGCCGGACAGGATGAAGACTTTGCCCAGCACCATTCCCCGCTTGTGTAGAAGACCCGTTAGACCAGCGTTTAAACTGGACTCTTCGTGTGTTCGTTAGTGTGAGGCGTGAGGACTCAATCCTGTGTTGATGAACGCTCTCAGTCATGATGGTTCAGTGCCCATCCAGAAACCCGAAAAGCCTGTGTCTCCGTGATGTGCCCATTTTAGATGAGTATCAGGGAGAGAGAGTGTAAGCGAGGGTGGTGACTGTCTATATTCTCCTGTATTGATGTGCTCTTTGTATTGATTTATTTGGTTAGGTTGGCCCGGACATTGGGTAGTGGGATTAGGATTTAGGAAGGTTGGTGGGGGTGATGGAAAAGCGTTCTTTAGTTTTTAGTTTCGGTCCCTAAGACGTTCTTTCCAAGGTATACCATTTTTATACCATAAGTGAAAAATGAAGCTGTGTTTAATGTTGTGATTTCTTCTTCTATGCACACAGCCCGAAAATTCATCAACTACACACATCTACAGAAAGAATCCTGCGTTTGTAATAAACGATCTTAATATGCATCCTAGAAGGTATCCTAGAACATAATATAACGATTCAAGCTTACCTATTCCGGAACTTGAATACACTGTCCTCAGATGGCAGCCACTGCGGAGTTTGATCACGCCGTATTTGGACAGCCTGTAGTCGTTTTGCAACGCCCTGACATTGGCCGAGACAGACGTCCGCCTTTTTCCAAGAATAAGGCACTGTGTCGTCCAGTTAGACGTCAAGTTTAATCCTGAAACACAACTCTTTCATTGCCCACCATGGTCGTCCTCTGCCCACTTAGTGCAGTGGGTAGGGGGAGGGGGGGTCGTTTTTGTTCACGTCTGTTTGTCTGTTTGTTGTCCTCTGTCCTGAAGTGGTTTGAAGAGTAATTGTTCGTTCGCATGAGTTGGCATTTTTTGACATACAACAAACAAACAACTACACGACAAGTGCAAAGTGACGTTATTTTATTCACAAGAGACAAAACAAAACTACTGGATATTTCGGCGAATGCGCCTTTATCAACACAGACAAACAATTAAACAGCAAACAGCAAAATAATATAGTTTGACAGTTGTTGTTTATTCTCTATCTGTGTGTTTGTCTGTCAATACATTATTTCAGGAACTTTCTTCATAGAATCAAGAGTAAAGAGTAAAGGACCCAGTACAGTGCCTTGGGGGATGCCAGACTCAACATCAGTTTCTTCCGATGCCTCGCCGTTCAGAATCACCCTCATCTTTCTCCTGCATGCATGTGTAGTTATTCATTCGGTTCTGAGATGTGAGAGCGAGAGGAACAGACAGTCTTTGCTCCGGGAGATTGGTGAGCATTCGACGGTTGCAACTGAAAGCTTCAAGACTTGTAGGAGAAAGAGAAAATCCTGTTCGTCGTAGGTGGAACAGAAGAAATAGTTGGCTGTCGCGACGGACAGGAAGGAGCTAATCTAGACCGATGTTTTTAGCATTCAACGCCCTGAATGTTCTCAATGCACCAAGGGGGGTTGGCCTTGGAAGAACGAAGAGACGTCCGTCTTCATTCTCTAGTTCACCAGGGTGGAGTTTCTTTAAATAACGGTCGCCGCGCGAATAACGCTTACGCCAAACGAGGCCTAAGAAACACTTTAGAAAACGTTTGCGGAAGAATATTACAAGCTCTTGTCTGATTGATGATTTGTTTAAATTATTTTAACCAAACTTTAATGGACCAATCAACAACAAGAAATGTATTCACCCCATGCTAGTCACGTGATAGTTCGCCAAGAGATACTTTGGGAGTAGCCACAAAACGTTTTTGGCAAACGTCGGCGAAAGAGGTGTTTCTTGGTACCGTTTTTTGCCGATTTGCGCTCACGCTACGTAACGTTATCCCATGTGAAGAGAGAGAGAGAGAGAGAGAGAGAGAGAGAGAGAGAGAGAGAGAGAGAGAGAGAGAGAGAGAGAGAGAGAGAGAGAGAGAGAGAGAGAGAGAGAGAGAGAGAAAATGAGAGCAAGAGGGAGGGAGAGAAAGAAAATGAGAGAAAGATGCAGAAAGAGAAAAAGACAGAGAGACGAATCACACACGTAGAGAGAGAGAGCAAGTAGAGAATGAGAGAAAGGGACACACATAGAGAAACGAGACCCTGATCATTACTTCTTTTCCGCAAGAAGGACACGAGTATCCGAAGAACATGTAGACTTCGGATCCCGGTCAACTGTCTAATAGAGATGATTATTGCGACTGTCTAGAAAGAAGGAAAAAGCATAGCTGGGATGTCTCTGCTTCACATACAAACATGAGACCCTGATCAATGCCTTTTGTTTCTGCAAAAAGGGTACAAGTATCTGTTTTCTATGGAAAATAAAGGTGTAGAATTCAGATCCTTTCAACTTTATAATGCAGATTATTAATGTGACCTTTACGAATGAAGGAAAAAGCATTGCTGGTGTGTTTCTACTTCACATAAAAAAAGAGGCACTGATCAATATTTGTTCCGCAAAAAAGAGACAAGTGTCAGTTTTCTATGACAATGAGCATGTAGAATTCAGACCTGGGTCAAGTTTCTAATAGAGAATATTATTGTGACCTTCACGAAAGAAGGAAAAAGCATTGCTGGGGTGTCTCTACTTCACATACAAAAATGAGACAATGATCAGTATTATGTTCTGCAAAAAATAGGCAAGTGTCAAGTTCCTGTCAAGCATGTAGAATGCAGATCCAGGTGAACGTTGTATTTGAGATTGTTAATGTGACCTTCATGAAAGACGGAAAAAGCATTGCTGGGGTGTCTCTACTTCACATACAAAAATGAGACAGTGATCAGCTTTATATTAAAATGAGCATGTAGAATTCAGATCCCAGTCAACTTTCTAATAGAGATTATTATTGTGACCTTCAGGAATGAAGAAAAAAACTTTGCTGGGGTGTTTATACTTCACATACAAAAATGAGACGCTGATCAATAGCTTTATTTTCCAAACAAGGAGACCAGTGTCAGTTTTCTACGAAAATGAGCATGTAGAATTCAGAACCTAGTCAACTTTCTGATGGGGATTATTATTGTGACCTTCAAGAAAGAAGAAAAAAGCATTGCTGGGGTGTTTCTACTTCACATACAAAAATGAGACCCTGATCAATACTTCTTTTCCGGAAAAAGGACTCAAGTATCAGATTTATATTTAAATGAGCATGTACAATTCAGATCCGAGGCCTGTATTCACGTTGAGATAGCATGAGACTTAGCATCATGCTAACTTAGAAGCTCTTCCAATGTAGCTTCTAAGTTAGCATGATGCTAAGTCTCATGCTATCTCAACGTGAATACAGGCCCCGGTCAACTTTCTTATGGAGATTATTATTGTGACATTCTAAAAGAAGGAAAAAGAGACAATGATCAATGCCTTTTTCCGCAAAAAGGAGACAAGTGTCATTTTTCTATGAACGTGAGCATGATTAGCTTCTATATATGCAATAAGCGCATTCGTATGTACTGGTACACCCAGTGCTACTTTAATAGCTTTACTGTCTATACTTTGTAACCGTTTTAGTAATGTCTGAGAAGCGGAAACATAAACTTCCTGTCCATAAGTCAGGTTTGATCGAACCAGACTGGTAGCAAGATATATAAGTGTTTGAATATCTTGACCCCATGACTGTGCATTAATTATTTTCAATAAAGTTAGCTATTATCTTGCTTTCTTTATAAGATGTTCAATATGGCTTCGCCAGTTTAATTTAGGAGTGAACTAGAACAAAATGTTACATTATTGGAATATTGAAGAGTTTTATCTTCTAACACAAGTTGAGGCAATAATTTTGGACTTTCACTATTGTTGAATAACATCAACTGTGTCTTTTCTCCAGAAAGTTCTAGTCCATTTTCTTTCATATATGTATCTAGTTTATCTATTTCAATTTGATATAGTTTGTGCACATACGTTATGGCTCTCTTATTTGTTTATTTTTTAATATTTGTATTCATCCAAATTGCAACATCATCTGCATAGTGCATAATAGGGGTGCCTGCCAGAACGGCCTATCTCAAAAGGAATAAAGAGCACAGATGGGCAGTTCTGGCATTCACCCCTCAATATGTACAAATTTAAATTTGTAAATAAACATTTAAAACATTTGTGTGGCCTTAGTACAGCAACTGACCTCCTCGCTCTAAAGTCTCAAGTAAGTGCAATTAGCCAATCGCAAGGCGACAAACAATTCTAAAAATTAAACAAGACTTACCTGTAAGTTGTAGTTTAATTGTAGTTGTTTGGAGACTTGTGAGTGGCAGGAGCGCTTACTTGCCCTCCCTCACAGCTCCATAGCAGCTTTAACCCATCCTAGTTCTTAGGGTTCGAGGAGGTCAATCGCGTCTAAAACCTGGCTGTTCCCGCGCACGGCATCTCTCAAGTAAGAGCTCCTGCCACTCACAAGTCTCCAAACAACTACAATTAAACTACAACTTACAGGTAAGTCTTGTTTAATTTTTAGAAATAATTCTGAACCCTTTGGTCAGACTGATGAGCGTGGAAGTTTTGTAATTTTCATGTAAAAATATACTTCTCTCTGTCTGTCATTTAGAGCAAATCTACCACTTCCTGCAATTTGCCTCTGCAATTTGCTTTTGCAATTTGCCTTTGCAATTCTGACGTCTGTCTCATCGTCTATATGTACAATGCGAGAAAGAGTACTGCCTAGGTACATGAACTTATTCACCGCTGCCAGTGTCTAACCATTCACTGTCACTGTGGGTTTGAACTGTTGAAGATGACTTGCGCGTGAATTGGATTATAGTGAGGGAGAGTTGCGCAAGATCGTCAGCCTCACTTTAAGCAGATATATCTGTCACATCATTGGCAAAGCCGGATACAATGGTCCCTTAGTACTGTAGTAGAGAGAAGAAAGTCCAGGATCGGTGGCGGAGGACAGACTTCTGTAGATTAATAGGGATGGTGGGAAGATGGGGGTGGAGGGATATAAAGCCGTGTCTTTATCCGGACACCACCCAAGAGCAATCTTTGTAGGCTTAGGCTAGGTGTGATATATCTGTCACATCATTGGCAAAGCCGGATACAATGGTCACTTAGTACTGTAGTAGAGACAAGAAAGTCCAGGATCGGTGGAGGAGGAGAGACTTCTGTAGATTAATAGGGATGGTGGGAAGATGGGGGTGGAGGGATATAAAGCCGTGTCTTTATCCGGACACCACCCAAGAGCAATCTTTGTAGGCTTAGGCTAGGTGTGTAATTATGCTTTTCTGAGAAAAAAATCGTTTTTTTATAATTTTTTTAATTTGATTGACATTAGGCTTCTTGTGTAATTATGCTTTTACTAGCGCAACGCCTAGTACTGGCAATGCACCGTACTGGTAACGCCTAGTAGCGGTAACACCAAGTACTGGTAACGCTGAGTACAGCAAATTTGAAGCGATTCGGTTAAGAAACGGCGGAGTTAAGGCCCCGTTTCCCGTTGGCGCTGCTCTGAGAGTGACGCGCTCTCCCGATTCTCTTCAAATTTGCTGCCAGGCTTTGCCCGGGCCATAGCAAGCCTGACAGCAAATTTGAGGCGATTAGGTTAAGAAACGGCGGAGTTATTCGTGAAAAGGTGAAGCGGCATATAGCGCGCGCGTTTCTGAACCGATTCGCGTCCGGTTTGGTACACGGATAGTCACCGTCGCTGGTCATCTTCCTGCCAAATTCGAAGGCAATCGGCCCAGAAACACCGGAGATACGGGCGCCGAGAGGCCGGCGGATGCGCGTTTCGCGCATTTGCCGAACCGCGCAAATGACACGACCGCCTCGGTTGCCGTTGCCATCGCCCCGTTAGGGCTCACAGCAAATTTGAAGCGATTCGGTCGAAAAACGGCGGAGTTATAAGGCCCGTTTTGTGTTTCAGACAGACAGACACACACACACACACGGACGGACACTTGGCTTTTTACTATATGATGATGATCATTTTTGCTTTTTTTATCTGTCTGACATTAAGCTACTTGTGTTATTATGATGCTATGATTAGTAGTAGTAGTGACATTAGGCTACTTGTATAATCATGCTTTTATGATTATTTTTGTTTTTTGTTATTATGATGCTTTGATTATTATTATTAGTGAATTGTGTAATCATGCTTTTATGATTATTTTAGCTTTATATTTTTGATTGACATTTAGCTAATTGTGTTATTATGATGCCTATGATTATTATTATTAGTGGCAGTAATAGTAGTAGTAGTAGTAGTAGTAGTAGCAGCAGCAGTAGTAGTAGTAGTAGTAGTAGTAGTAGTAGTAGTAGTAGTAGTAGTAGCAGCAGCAGCAGCAGTAGCATTAGCAGTAGTGGTAGTGGTTGGTTGCGATGGTGGTGATGGTGGTAGTATAAGTATTTAATAGTAGTAGGAGTGGTAATGACAGTAGAAGAACTAATGTGTGGTGGAAGTAGTGTTTTTCATTTATTGCTTTGTTTGTTTATATGCTCGATTTTGTTTTCTGTTTTGCTTGTTCGTATTACTGATAGTGATGCTCTGCCTACCATGTCATTGTTATATTTCTGCTACTGTTGTTGTTTCTGTTGACGATCTTTCTGTGTCTCAATGTTCGTTTATAGTATTAGTTACATGTTGCATGCTTAGAACCAAGGACATAATGGAAGACTAGGCCAAGCTTAAATTCTTATCCTTTTAAAATAAAGTATTTTAAGTTTGAAGTTTGAAGTCTCTCTCTCTCCCTCTCTCAATCCTCAATCCTCAATCAATCTCTCTCTCTCTCTCTCTCTCTCTCTCTCTCTCTCTCTCTCTCTCTCTCTCTCTCTCTCTCTCTCTCTCTCTCTCTCTCTCTCTCTCTCTCTCTCTCTCTCCCTCTCTCACTGCATGAATGTGATAAAGTTACTCAGGTAAAGTGATACATGTCTATGCGGGAAGGGCACGTGCTTGCTATAAATCACTTAAGTCCTGAACGAGTCTTTGGCATACATCTTGTCTGACATGTACAAACATCCTACGAGTAAAAGTATGCATGCACGCTTACGCACACCCACACACCATGCACATGTACATAAAATCACTCACATGCATACATATATGTGCATATAAATGTTCACACAGACATACATACAGACGACGACACATTCACACAGATATAGTCACACCGATACAAATAGACGAAAAAACACACAACACACGTACACACACACACACACACACACACACACACACACACACACACACGCACGCACATACACACACACACACACACGCGCGCGTGCGTGCGCGCGCACACGCGCACACACACACATACACACACACACACGCACGCGCACGCACACACACACACACACACACACACACACACACACACACACACACACACACACACACAGAGATTAAGTTCGTTATTGCCATGATCTGGATACCAGGACATAAAGACTATATTTCGTTTTTCTGCACGTCATTATTGTTAAAGCTATGTTTATAGGTTCGCCCCCCCCCCCCCCCCCCCCCTTCCTCTATGAATTTGAAGTTTGCATTGATCATCCTTGTGCTCATACGGGCCTTGTGGCCTGCAAAAGCTGAATAAATCATTTTTTGTTGTATTTTTATTTGTATTTTGTATTTTGTATTTGTATTTTGAACACAGAGAGACACACGTTTCTTTAAGCACTGGATGTTTTGGATTAAGCCTTCTTTTAGGTCGATCAGTTCGTTTGTCTTGTTATTTTATTCACCACGGCTTCACTCTCTCGTCTGTCATTCACAGTTTTGACCATTTAGTTTGTTTGTGTTGCTGTATTCAACATTTCGTCAATCTCTCGTGTATTATTCAAAAGTGTATCTGCGTTAAACAGCGTTGTATTTGTCTTACGTGCTTACTTAGTTGTGTCCTGGTTAATTTTCAGAAATTCGCAACCCTCTGGGCATGTTAGGGTAGGATTTTGCATGGGGCATTTTTGTGAAGTTCCATGTGTCCTTAAATAGCATGTTGCCCATGGAACCCAAATGTCAACCTTTTTGGTGTTTTAAAATTGTTAAACAAAATGGCCGCCAGCAATACCAAAAACTGTACATACACCTTGTTTTTCTTTACATTTACAGTCAGTAAATGCAGCATATACCATGAAATGCGATATACATTGAATCTAGAGTCACACCAAGCGGATATCGGGGAGAATTTGTCAGCACAAATAGTTCCTCCAACTTATGGATGTTTTGTGATAGCAAATTTCTCTAATCTATCACTCTCTTTGACTTTGTGTTTACCTCTTCTTAGAATAACGCATTCTTTTCGAAAAACAACACTGATTCTCAACCATTTGGGTGTTTGTGAAAGAGTATTGTTTCTAAACAAAATGACTTTGACTTTGCCGTTGAGTTGAATGAGTGTGTGTGTGTACATACGTCCTTGTTTTTCTTTACATTTACGTGCGTGCAGTAAATGACAGCATATACCATAGGAAATAGCGATATACATTGAATCTAGAGTCGATAACACGGTTCAAGCGGATATCGGGGAGAATTTGTTCTCAGCACTAATACTCACAAAAAGCCTGTACCAATGAGCCGTGTTTTGTTTTTTTCTCTAAACATAGCGACAGGACAATGAAGAGAAAGCAAAAGACTAAGTGACAGCAACAGCAATAAGAACGCATTTCCTAATGGTCAGTCATATGATTTATTATAACATAAAATAATAACAACTTCATTGCGCCGTGAAGATGAATGGGGGGATGACGACGACGACGATGATGATGATGATGATGATGATGATGATGGATGATTACTGTACTGCTGCGCTATGAAAAGCAGCATTTAGCATAATCGCCTAAGATACATCAATCTCGTAACATGATTGAAACATCGCCAGACAATTAAAAATCATATTTTGGAAATAAACCCTATTTTTTCACCTTCTACCTGTCATTAAATGTAAATCTAGCGTAACTACATTGAGAGAGAGAGAGAGAGAGAGAGAGAGAGAGAGAGAGATCGAGAGAGAGAGAGAGAGAGAGAGAGAGAGAGAGAGAGAGAGAGAGAGAGAGAGAGAGAGAGAGAGAGAGAGAGAGATACTTGACACTTGACACTTGACTGTTTTAATTGCCATTGACAATACAATCTTCATGGCAAGGGAACACGTGATTTGAACTTAACTAATAATCAACGTATAATTATAAGAAAATAACAAACGGGATCATCATATTGACTGCACCCGGTCATTCAATTATAATAAACAGGTCAAAGCAGCTATTTACGCAAACAAAACAACAACATAAATTGAAACTTCCACACTTCACACACATAAATGCAACCACTCATGCAGGCTCACATCTGCGTGCGCATACGCCCAATCGCACACACACACATACACGCACGCGCACGCACATACACACGTACGCACACACACATACACACACACTCACTCACGCATATTCAATGACATACTCGACATAACAATCATATGGCGACCATTCAAGTGTTAGTAACTGAAGCGGCAAAGGCCTATCTGTCAACAGGTGCTTTTGTATTTCTGAGTTTCCAGGCAAGAGCAATAAATCTTGCAAGTGAAATAATTTCCTTTTCATTGTCAGTGGACAGCAGTCTGGTTATATCTCTTGGTCCTGTAATATACCTACATCTCACAAAAACAAAACATTTATCACGAATAGTATCGTAGGCCTTACATTTAAACAAAAAGTGCTCTTCATCTTCAATAGATGCACCACACATAGGGCAAGGGAGCTGAGTGGATGTATCAGAGAGAGAGAGAGAGAGAGAGAGAGAGAGAGAGAGAGAGAGAGAGAGAGAGAGAGAGAGAGAGAGAGAGAGGAGAGGGAGAGAGAGAGAGAGAGAGAGAGAGATGAGAGAGAGTGAGAGAGAGAGAGAGAGAGAGAGAGAGAGAGAGAGAGACTCACTAGAGAGAGAGAGAGAGAGAGAGAGAGAGAGAGAGAACGCTCAAACAGGGCGTTTTGTCCAAGGAAATCGAAACATTTGTATCCACTTTCCAGGTTAATAAAACGTGTTGCTCGTGAAAAACAGTTAGATCACACACACACACACACACACACACACACACACACACACACACACACACACACACACACACACACACACACACACACACACACACACACAACAACAACAACAACAACAACAACAATAACAGCAACAATAACAGCAACAACATTCAACATACAGTGTTTATACGGCGCTGAATCTTGATAGAAATTAAATCAAAGCGCAAACACACGTCAGCATTCAAAGAAAAACGCAATGCAACGCGAACACACACGGATGACATAAATGGAATACAGCAGAAACAGACCTAAAGACAAGAGAGAGAAGAGAAAGAGAGCGAAGCTTCAATGACGGGGAAACAGGTGGGTTTTGAGGTTAGATTTGAAAGCAGAGAGGGTCAGTCGTTGACGGAGGGAAAGAGGAAGTTTGTTCCAGGAGGCCGGTCTTGAGACAGCAAAAGAGAGCCGACCATCAGTTGAAAGCTGATACCTAGGGATCTGGAGAGAAAGATGGTCAGAAACTGAACGTAAAGTGCGAGCTGGCGTATACTAAATTATATGGAAATATTGTAGCAGAGGTAAGATGGAGCAGCTTTATGGATAGATTTATAGCAAAGGGTGTTTAGTTTATACTCAATTATGTCTGCAACAGGAAGCCAGCTCAAAGAACTGAGAAGAGGGCTAACATGATCAAACTTTTTATTCCTAAGGACAAGAAGAGCAGTTGTGTTTTGAATACGCTGGAGACAAGATAGAGAAGAGACTGATAGGCCAGAAAGGAGAGCATTACAGTAGTCAAGACGAGATAGGATGAGGGAAGTAACAAGCTTTTGCTGTGGTTTCATCTGAGAGATATTTACGAATATAGCCAATGCGACGAATTTGATAGTAGCAGGACTGACAGGTCACACACACACACACACACACACACACACACACACACACACACGCACGCATGCACGCACGCACGCATAAGTTACACACACACACACACACACATACACACACAGGCACACACACACACGCACACACGCACGCACGCATGCACGCACGGACGCATAGCACACACACACACACACACACACACACACACACACACACACACACACACACACACACACACACACACATATATATACACACACACAGAGCACACACGCAGCACACGCATGGACGTCCCACACATACTCTAACACACACACACACACACATACACACACACACACACACACACACACACACACACACACACACACACACAGAGGTCTAAAGATGTTATCGATTCGCTGTTGGATTGTCGTTGTTCTGATGGTCGCTATTTTGGTCGTCGAAGATCGCTATGTTGACGCAGTCGCTATTAAGACTGTCGCTGTTTTGAACCAGTCGCGGTTTTGATCGTCGCTGTTTTGACAGTCGCTATTCCGCCCGGACACCTCCCTACTTCATGTGCTACAACCATACCAGCTTAAAGGGCTCGGCACACGCTGCAACTTTTGCTAGTTGTACCTGCAACTTTGTGGTTGAAAAGGGCTCGGCACACGCTGCAACGTTTGCTAGTTGTACCTGCAACTTTGTGGTTGTAACAGTTTCAGCAACCTACAACAAGGTTGGGTTGTAGGGCGATAGAAAACGATCCTATCTCTGAGCCTCCACTTGCAACAAGTTGTAGGTTGCAGCCAATCAGAGCGCGCGCGTCGTTTAGTATCACGTGATTTTTATGTCTCAATGTCGGAGTGAAACCGTCGGACTGAAACATGCAAGTTATCGATCGAGTTAATTCGTAATTTTCCCTGCATTTGGGAACCGAGTGTCCCGATTAACAAAAGTCGGGGCAGGTACAAGAGGCCAAAATACAAATAAGCCATGAAATGGGCGGCATCATGAATGATGAATACTTCCACGGCATGTTTTCTTTTTGAATCGATGTAGTCTAGATCAAAACCGTGTGTAAAAATAGAAATAGGCTACTAGGCCTAGTAGGCCCTATTTGTCAGTTCGAGATTTTAGAAGTACACCTACTCGAAACAGGACTCTGGTACCGACCATCGTCATCGTGAATGACAAAATAACAACAGTAGCAGCAGCAGCAATGATAAGATCGTCGTGTTCATTTTCATCGCGCTCAGAGGAAGACATTTTGTTAGAATGTAAACCAAAGGAAGTCACGGAAAGTCTCGCGAGAATTTTCCATATATGGCACGGGATTGCAAGGGTGTTGCATCAAAGTTGCAGCGTGTGCCCCAAGCTCTGCGATTTTAACTGCAACTTGTTGTATGCAACTAGTTGTATCAACTAAAAAGTTGCAGCGTGTGCCGAGCCCTTAAGTAAGATGGGGAACGAACGATCTACATCAGCGAAATGCGTCAGACTACCTCCAGATGCTGAAGCTGAGTTTGAGGCTGGCAACGTTGTTGTAAAACAAAGAGCTTTGACCTTCAACCACGTGGATCCTGACCATAGTCACATATGGCTGAATGCTACTGGAAAGAAGGGAGGTGGGACTGTCTGAATTTAAAAAAAACATTTTCTGCACTGTGCAGGTGGACTCTTTCCTACAATTTAACCCTTTCACCGCCAATGTCGTATTTTTGCAGCACAATGGTTTAACACCCATGTCATTAAAAACCCTTGAAATCAGGGTCTATTATTCAATGATATTGTGTTCCTAAATGCAGGCAGTAAGGATTGACCCCATTCTAAATGTGTCACAAAGAAATCCCTCAATATTGCAGACAAAATCTTTTCTGTAGTCAAGTAGCTTTATTGGAAATTTTGGGCTCAAAGATGGCTGGCGGTGAAAGGGTTAAGGTCAAATATCCCGGCTTCGCCCTTTCTTTCTAGTTCGACGGGAAAATTGAACTGAACGTCCAGTCCTTCGGATGGGGACTTAAAGCTAGTCTGACCCGTGCGCTTTACGTATGCTAAAATCCAATGGCAGTTAAACGTCGGTAAGAGCATGTAAAAAAAGTACCCGCTGCCTGGTATGACCAAATTTATAGCTAGGTTTCCCACGTCAGCACTCACCCCCTCCTCACCCTGTACCCCCTAAAAAAAAAAAAAATGGTAGGTGCTTGCGGCGACGCGCTCTCCGGGGGAGAGCATCCCGAATTTCACAGAGATAGGTCTCTGTGACTAGAATATATCAAACACAGCTGTTTCGGGAGGAATATTTAGCTCATCCATATTTTCATAAGTTTTTTCAAGCCAACTTTAATTTACCATAAATAACTTTTCATAAATAACAGTCATGAATATGCTGTAGTGTGTGGCTCAATTAATTGTATTCAGTGGAAATTGCTAGATTTTCACTCATGGACGATTGTGTTTATGCTTGCGTGGCTAAGTGAATTATTTAAGAACATTTTCTACTAAATATGTTTTGTGATACTGCTCAACAAAGGAAGTTTTTACAATCAATCCGATGGAAGAAATATGTTTAGAAGATCATTTAGAACATACAGTTACCTTTACCCATTCTTTTAACTAAATAGCTTGACTTTGTGTGCGACACAAATACAAACATTGCATTTGATGATCAATGTTACAATTGTCCCAGTTGATTTCATTTGTTTGTATGTGGTAACCAAGTCTTTTCATGTTGTTGTAGTCAGTACTAAATGCATTACCTTGCTGCTAGAAACGTGTTCATTATATTACATCGCTAATGTAATTACATTTATTATAATACCCTTTTTTCTGTCTGTAGCTTAATGGGGGGTTTTCCAGGTTGGTGTCTCTGATAAATACAAATTGGAAACTTGATGCACTGTGAATTAGGGATTGGAAGAGAGAGTATTTGGTATTTTGGTATTATATTCTAGTCACAGACACTTGATTCTGTGAAATTCGGGTTGCTCCTACCTGGAGAGCACGTTGCAGCCAGAGGCGGTTTTTTTTAAATGTGCATACAATTTTTGTGTGACTGACATGGACGAAAACGTTGGGGAGGGGTTGGTTACATTTTGACCAAATGACAACTTTTTCGTTGCCACTGGGATTAACATGTGCTAAGTGCATGGGCACACTGGACCTTGGTTTATCGTCTCATCCGAAAGGCTCCACGTTTAGACCGTAAGGCCTAGTGCAGAGTGAGAGGAAAAATCCCCTGTGCCCAGGTTTGAACTCGGGTTTATTGTTTATTGTATACGAGACGGTCGCGTTACCTCTGTGCCACTCTACATTTTGATTTGATGTTGACGACACATGACTGAATCAACAACTAATTAATGCTTATATTAGAATAACGCATTCTTTTCGAAAAACAACACTAATTCTCAGCACAGAGTGGGTGTTTCGAAACCAAGAGTACCTGTTTCTAGTTTGTGGTGGTCTCTCTCTTGCCTTTTGGTTTGTTTCTGCTTTATACAATTTATGTGAAACGTGTGTGTTCGCTTTGTATTGCATTTTTGTTTGAATGCGTTATGAATGCTAAGTGTGTGTGCGCGCTTTGATTTGATTTCTATCAAGATTCAGAGCGGTATAAATACTGTATGTTGTTGTTGTTGATTGAGTTGAGTGTGTGTGTCATACTCATAAGTCATAAGTTTCTTTAGTGTGTGTGTGTGTGTGTGTGTGTGCGTGTGTGTGCGTGTGTGTGTGTGCGTGCGTGCGCGCGCGCGCGCGTGCGTGCGTGTGTGTGTGCGTGAATATTCTGACAAATAAATATGTGATTGCATAGGTGAAACTAATGATGCGAGTACTGGTTAAAAAAACCGGTTTGGTAAAACCGATTCGAAGAGGGAAAACCGGTTTTAAAACCGGTTCGGATTTTTGAACCGGTTCTCAACTCTAGCCTTAAGTTGTGTATCATCATTGTGCGTCAAGGATAGTGTCGCGGGTTCCTTGCGGGTTTTCCTAGGTCAACGATATCAACGTGGGACCTCCACTGTGTGTGTTGTGATTTAGTATCAAAAGAATGTTAATGATCTTTCTTTACATAGTCTTGCTTATATTTGATTGTTAGTTCGCTTATTTCGTCTATCATTCCAAACGTCATCTCTCACCCATCACTTAAAGTAAAGACCCATCACGTAGTCATCATCACAATCCAATATCATCTTTTATTTTCTTCATATTCATTAAAACAGAGTACACACTGGTAAACAATCTAGTTTGTCGGTTATTTGTTTCGGTATGGAAAACAAATCGGTTGGGTGAAGTTTTGATATAGACATTTTCCACCGCGTCTTTCTTAACCTTCCACCCAACCACTCTAAAACGCCACATACACTACAGAAGTTGAATGTTCAAAAGATTCGGTCTGGGAGGCATCTTCTGGTCAGCCGCGACAGCTAACTATATGTCGTTCTTGTCTTTTCCTTTCACCTTCGACGAAAAGGATTTATTCTTTCTCCTACGAGCCTTGAATCTCTTGATTGCAACCGTTGAAATTTCCGCAATCTTCCAGAGCAAACATGTTCTGTTCTTGCCGCTCTCCCGTCTCAGACACGAATAAAAAACAGAACAACTGCCAGCCAACAGGAAGACTCCTGAACTCAGTGTGACAATCATAAAATCAAAACCCTACGTGCATATAATAATAATAATAATAATGAGGAAAATTTATATAGCGCCCATCCTACTATGTAGGCTACAGGGCGCTTTACACAAAATTGAAATGGAATAAAAACATAAAACAAAAATCCAATAACATCAGCAGACAAAAACAATACACATATCAATCAGCAACAACAACTGCTGTGACTACTACTACTACTACTACTACTACTACTACTACTACTACTACTACTACTACTACTACTACTACTACTACTACTACTACTACTACTACTACTACTACTACTACTACTACTACTACTACTACTACTAGTAGTAGTAGGACTAATGCACGTATGCATTTTCACACAATTCACAAGCATGAAATAACAGCATAATATTCACAAAAACAACACGCACACCCAGCACCAGCACAAGCGCACACACACACACACACACACCCATACACACGCATGCACGCGCACGCACACACACACACACACACACACACACACACACACACACACCATGCATACATACACTCATATAGGGGCCTACATTAACGCATCACACGCACACACACAACACAAACATGCGCATGCACACATACACCACACACACATGTGCGCGCACGCACGCACACATACACACAGAACACGTGATGACACACATACACATAACAAGATGGACAGATAGAATGGCTGACAATATTTCTAAGTTTTATGTACTCTGCAGCTGCAGTTTGAAGTAGTGTGTTTTCAGAGCAGACTTAAACGTTACATAGCATTTGGCATGACGAAGGCTGAAAGGGAGTGAGTTCCAGAGTGTAGCAGCTGAAACGAAAAATGCTCTGGAGCCGTGTTGTTTCCGATGGTAAGAGGGAATTTGAAAAATACGGTCATCAGAGGAAGAACGAAGGCTACGGGCAGGAACGTAGATCTGGAAAAGGTTGCAAAGATAGGCTGGTGCGTCTTTTGTAGCGATTTTGTAGCAGAGGCAGGCAGATTTGTATTTGATTCGGCATTCGATTTTGAGCCAGTGTAGTTTCATTAAAAGATCTGATGTATGGTGCCGTTTTGGTACTCTGAATACAAGGCGTGCGGCAGAATTTTGAACACGTTGAAGAGGTTGGAGAGAGGTTGTAGGAAGGCCTAGGAGGAGGGCATTGCAATAATCTAATCTAGACAGAATACAGGAAGTGACAAGTGTCTTTGTGGCATCTTCAGTCAGGAAGGGTCTAATTGAATTAATGCGACGGATTTCAAGAAAGCAGGCTTGACAGATTTTGGTAATGTGTTGTTTCAAAGATAGCTCAGAGTCATATCATATGACATGGATGCTGCAATCAAACTTGTCACTTTGGAAACATGAAACTGCGGGAGGCTTCTTCTTTTTTCTTCTTCTTCTTCTTCTTCTTCAGCGTTCAACAAGGCTACGTAACCAGATTACCCCAGTTTTGCTCAAGGGAAAGTACTCAGAAGACAGAGATATCATTACAGAAAATGATACAGGAAGTTTCCCCCCTTAAATTGCATATAGCAATGCAGATTCCGAGTCAAATTTCAGCACACATAACACAAAATGAGCGCACTGAATGCAAGAAGCTGCTACCACGCATATGTGCGTGCCACATTGTGAAAATAAGTAAATACTCTGCTAAGGAGGCTAAGGTTTTTGACTTAGTAAATGGTTTGTCTGATTACCTCTTTTATGAAAATCCGTTTAACGTCCTCCGGTCTGAAACAGACACACATGGGACATTAGTAGATATAAAGATGGTGGGAACGATCCTGGAGGCAATGCCCGGAGGCAGTGCAACCCCAGGAAAGTCCCGAATTTTTAGCGATACAGATAAGTAGAGGTGGGGGAAAAAAACCGGTTTGAACCGAAAAACCGGTGCTAAACTTTCGCGGTTCGAAAAACCGGTTCGATTGCTGTGAACCGGTTTTTTAACTGCAAGCTGAAAGTACGTTTTTCTTAGAATAACGCATTCTTTTCGAAGAACAACACTGATTTTCAGCGCAGATTGGGTGTTTGTAAACCAAGAGTAGCTGTTTCTAGTTTGTGGTGGTGTATGGCTTTGACTTTGACTGAGTGTTGAGTTGAGTGTGTGTGTGTGTCATAAGTCCTAAGTTTCTTTATTGTGTGTGTATAAATTATGTAGGCCTATGCGTGCGTGCGCGTGTGTGTGTGAATATTCTGACAAATAAAATGTGTTTGCATAGGTGAAACTAGTGATGCGAGTACTGGTTTTAAAAAACCGGTTCAGTAAAACCGGTTCGAAGAGGGAAAACCGGTTTAAAACCGGTTCGGATTTTTGAACCGGTTCTCAACTCTACAGATAAGTATTTTTAACAGCTGATGTCCTGAGTGTATGTTCTTCTCTCTTTTATATGCCTGATCTCTATCATTCTCTCTCTCTCTCTCTCTCTCTCTCTCTCTCTCTCTCTCTCTCTCTCTCTCTCTCTCTCTCTCTCTCTCTCTCTCTCTCTCTCTCTCTCTCTCTCTCTCTCTCTCACACACACACACACGCGCACGCACGCACGCACACACGCACGCACGTGCACACGCACGCACACGCACACGCACGCACACACACACACACACACACACGCACACACACACACACGGAGAGAGAGAGAGATTGTCAATATTTGTCAAAGTGTAAACCTTTTTTGTGGGAAAGCCCAAAATTCCGACCATGACTGCTATATAGTGTAGGGGGCAGATACTATTCCAGCGGGCTGGGCTAAGATTTGTCTATAGTGGAGATGTCTTGCCCAGGGTAAAACAAAGTTGGTATAGTGGAAATGCTGTGACCTAAGAATTCTTCTTTTTTCGCCATTGGCGTTATCATTGTTGTCATTCCAATACACAGACCACAGACTTTTAAATCTCTGAGATTAGTAGGGGGGGGGGGGTGAACAGGGCTACCCCCCCCCCCCCCCCCCCCCCCGGGGCAGGTCCGCCATTTCGTTTTTATTGCTAAGTGCTATGCTCTAGAATCATTTAGAGCTTGTGATAGCCACACGCTATCATCCCACCATGTCCTGTGTAAATTTGGAGGGTGTGCCTGAATTTGAGAAAAGAGCAAAATATGTAATGTTTGCTATTTCTTGTAAGAAATGAATCCATGACTTATTTTCGGTTTTCATGTTTTTTATATGAAGATACATTTTGGATTTTGTTATTGAAAGGATGCTTAGAAATAGAAGATTCTGTGTGATTCAGAGTTTTATTAATCATTTCTAGGCCATAAGCATGAGGGGAGCAGGCTTTTCCCAGCATGTAGGCGGACTTCCCCCGCCATGGGGCAAGTTTGCCTACGTAAGGGTGGGTGTACTTCGAGCAGCAAGCAGAAAACAACTTTCGTACTTTAAGTTAATTTTCTATATACGTATGTTGTCCATACATGTACTTAACTATTGGTCTATAAATGAAGATTCTACTTCAGTTAGCTTGTCATTTATAAAAAAGAAAAGCTGAAAAGTAGGCGGACTTGTCCCGTTCTCCCCATAGCTTTTGTGAAATAGATTTACTATAGTAAAAACGTCCTACCTACATCATGGCGAATTGCCAACAATAGTAAATTGCCTCCCTATAGGCCTGTTTGAATAGAGTACTAAATCCAATGTAGTTTCCTGGGATCGTAGACCAAGAACATGTCTGCCGCTCGGCAACGCCTTCTGGTCATTGTTTCGTGGTCTGCGTCTGTTTAAACAAAAGACGCCTCAAACGCTCAATTTGTTGAAGACGACGACGCTCCATCCTCATGCTGAGCATGTACAGAAAGGGGTTGATGGCAGAGTTGAGGGGCAGCACCAAAATGGCCATGGCCACATTCACCTCACTGGCCACAGCATGGCCACTGGAGGCCAACAGACCCAGAAGACCAATCGTAAACCAGCATAAGAAGTTTGAAAACGCAACTGTCTGTTGCTGGCGAGCAAGTGAGGAATGATCTGCATTGCTCTTAGTGCCGCTCTTATGCAACGCTATATGACTCTTTGGTAGAGATTTGAGAATGACCAGTTGTCCAACTGCTATCACCACAAACAAGAGAAAGTTAGGAAAAAACACCATGTGAAAAACTAACGGCTGATTGGGAAAGTCCTTTGTGTTAAAAGGCAATGGAATACAGATACTATTTTGGCCATAAACCTCCCAGTGTGACGCAGCAGGGAGTAAAGGGACGGCAGCCAGAGTCAGTCCAGCAGTCCATATCCCAGCACACGTCACCACAGCGCTGGTTCTGTGGAAGTGGAGCTGGCTGAAGGGGAAACGTAGAACCAACAGTCGATCCAAAGTGATGAGACAGATGATGAAGGCAGACACTTCACTGGACAACAGTGACAAGAAGCCTGCTGTCTGGCATGCTTTGCTTTGTTTCCACGTGATGTCATTCCACAGGTAAGTGCCACGATATATGTAGTCTGCCACACCTATCATAGTCAAGTAAAGTCCCATCAAAGTTTCAGAAGAGGATAGATTTACGAGGAAAATGTCAAATCCTTTTGTGATTATTTGCTTCCTTGTGATCATTTGAACTGTCATCCATACAATGTTACCGCAAACCGTTAAAACGATATATGCCACCGTAATTACACGATACAAATAAACTTTTAACAGCGATTTGCATGAAGATATATCGTCAACAGGAGCTTGACATTGGCTTGGTATAAAAGTCTGTGGAAGAAGGTCCTGACAACACAGTTTGTAATTATCAGCAAACATGGTCTGTAGCTGATTCAGCCCTTGAAACACACTGTGAGGAAAGTAGGTCATGGAACAACCACGTGCATCCAACACACGGAGATGGAGTAGAGACTGGTTGCCTTCAGACAGAACACGATCCACACCACAGTCAGTCAGGTTGAGGGTGTGCAGGTTGGGAAAGACGGTTAGCATGGACATGACTAGTTCCTCCATAATGACCCGGGACACATCCAGTGACTGCAGGTGATGATGTTGGTAAGGAGACTCCAGAGTGAGCTGGATAAGTGTGGTCAGTGGATTGTCAGAGAGAGTCAGATGTCGTAGATGGGGAAGAAGACTCAGATGTTGAGCAGTAATGGAGGTCAGATTGTTTTTACTTATGTCTAAGCTGTGTAAATTAGGAAGATGGAGCAGCGTCAGATTCATCAGATCACATCGTGCCAGTCTGAGGTAGATGAGCAGTGTGTTGATGGACACTTCAGCGTATTGCAGACCACTGTCACTGGCGTCCAGAAAGCGTAGATCTGGATATGATGATGGATAAATGACACTGCCACAGTAAAAGGCCTGACCATAGCACGTGCATTGTTCAGGGCACGTGCCATCACACAACAACTCGTCATCTCGCTGAGGACACTGGTACATGCCATCACACACGTGTTGGGGATGGAGGCACACACTGGATGCCCGACAACGGTAGAATCCTGGACAAGTATATATGTCACAGTGGTCTTCGTCTTCATGCTGTGGACAGTCATGGATGGTGTTGCACCACACAAATACAGGCAGACAGTAACCATTGCCTGAACACTGCACGTGGGTATCTGGACAGAGAGGGAGTCCGTTTGAGATGGAATTGTGTATCCTCTGTATGGTCAGTCCTCCATTGTTATTGAAGTCAACCAGAGCGGGTGGTGGTTTGTCATAGTAGTAGTATTCCTCTTCTTTGTAGCACACTGTGCCTTCATCACTTTCATCGCTACAGTCCGGCACGTGATCACATAACCGATTCATCGCCACACACTAAAGACACATTGAGAGAGGAATTATTTTCAAACAATTGTTTAACTGCTTAACACATGGTATCAAATTTACTGTTCTAGCAAAATGCTAGTCTTTATCCATTGATCTTGGTGTCATCATGACTGTTTCAATAGCTATAGTCTTTCTACTTGTCTTTTTGGACATATAAGATCAGATTTTGTAGTGAACATTACATCACTTTGCATTTTTTAGCCAGAGCTCGCTATGTCCACCATTATCGTGTTCAAGCCCATAGACTTTCGTTCTTTCCTTTCGAACCAGTTAAGGCTGTTAATCAGCGGAACATGCTGGACAAGCCTACCAAACTTTCTGTGGTGATTCTTTATGACCCACTGATAACATCTAGGGTCGGCCCCAACAAATTTATGGCCATTATCAGGGTCACGTGACTCCTTGATTATTGGCTCACTCATGTTAATGAAGTTAACTCGAAGTGAGTCTATAGTATGATAATTGTTCGCGTGTGCGTGTGCGTGTGCGTGTGCGTGCGCGTGCGTGCGCGCGCGCGCGCGTGTGTGTGTATGTGTGTGTGTGTGTGATGAATCTTTAATTTAATGTATTTTCACACGAATAATGATTTTAGACAACATGCAAAAATTGAACCAATTAAAAAAAATACATGCAAGTTTACAAACAACAATTACAACACCAAACAAAGCAAAACATCTACAGTAAGCTTCCAATCGGCATGGTCAGTATTAATTTCGCAATTAAAGCAATGTCAAAATCTGCGTCACGTAAGATATCCTTGGTATTCTTATACTTATAAAAAAGTCCATGTTGAACATTCAGTATTTAGAGAGCAACATTGGGCATTCTAATAGTAAATGATGAATTGATAATATCTGAGTGCAGAGACAATTAGTTTCTATGTATTTAGTTTTCCATGAATTTAGACGTATCTTGTACACTAAACTAACTATGGATCTGCTATGCATCAAAATATTATGTCTAATGTCAGATGGATTGATACAAATGGATTTTTCCAACAAAGAGTAAGTTTCATGTGTTGACAATGCCAATTTCTCATCTAAAAATGTGTCAGTGTTATTGAAGGCCCCTCTATTAGCAGCTCTATCAGCAACCTCATTCCAAATGTTTCAAAAGAGCCCACAAGGAGATGGCACCCAGCAAAAATCAATACCAATATCTGTTGTAATCTAAATATATATGCGAGCTGTGTGTGTGTGTGTGTGTGTGTGTGTGTGTGTGTGTGTGTTTCGGGATAAAACCATATTTAGCGTGGTTTTATCACCGCCAAACTTTCACAGTATCCAGATGGATGATCCCTGGGTAACATAGGGTACATTACATTTTGCAACACGCTCCGTAATTAGCGTAATTAGCGTAATTAGAAAGCGAGTCGACCAGGTCAGTGGTTCTACCCACTGCCTTTTACAACTATAAGGCAAAAAGTTCAACCGACAGCAGCAAGATACAATAGCCTAATGGTTAGGTCGTCGCATACTCACACAAACGTTACGGGTTCGAACCTGGCTCCGTCCAATCTTTTTTTTATAAATTTGATCCACGAAGCGGGTAGTAACCGGCTAGTAATACAATGAATTAAATGCTTAATTTCAAAGAGAACATTGTTACGAATTTTACTGTTATTTTGCTTCAGAGTTAGTAAAACTGATTTTGAATCCACACAAAATAAGTAGAACTCCAAACAACAACAAGGGGCTTGCTCCACCTTCGCAACGGGTTGGCCTGGTATTGCATTGATTGCTAGATTATTAAAAAAAACTTCTGGTATTGCAGTACCTCCAGGATTCCCACTATCTCTATAGTTACTGTTCCAGGCTGGAGGACACAAACTTTCATTCTGATTGCTAGCAGAATAAAATCATCTTCATTGCTTAAGCGCTCGAGACTTTCCTGGTAGGGCAGTACCTCCAGGATCGTCCCAACATTTTGATATCTATTAATGTCCCATATGTGCCTGCTTGAGTGAGCCTCGAATTCTTTGCCTGTTGTTTATAATTATATCGTTGCATAAAAAATGTCCTGTAACAAGGACAATCAAGTATTTGGTTTTCCTTTTCTGACTGTCATCTAGTATTTTCTGCCTTCTTTCTCTTTCTCTTGTCTTTTATTTTAGATCATCTTCCAAATACAAATAGTTCCCTGCCTTCTGGACGTTCTTGCTGGCAAAGTCTACTATCACGCTCTTTGTCTGTCTTTGACTCATACTGTCTTTTAGTGTTTTCTGCCTTTTCGCCCTGTACACGCTTTTATTCAAGGAAATCGTACAATTTATTCTTTTGAACTCTTTTGAAATTCAAAATGTATTGGTAGAAAGCAGCGATAAGCTTATCAAACTGAAGACCAGACATTTCCTTCTTCATGGACATGGTCGGGGAACACAGACAGAGACAATGAAATAAATGTCACAGTACAGTTTTGTTACATGTTTTGTTTATTGGTTTGTTGTTGATTTTTGTTAATGTAAAAATATAAAAAGAAAATCATAGCCGGATCGGGGTGCGGCATGGACGATGTCTTGGGTACCAGAACCCACCCTCGCTCTGCCCCAGGCATGTACCATATACAAGGATAGAAAAATAAGAAACTGGTTCAATTTTTGCCTTCATAATCACTTACTTACAACATTTATCAGGGGCTTCGTCCGCTGTGCCCCCATAAAAGCAGTTCCCTTGACTCCTGGCAGACTCTTATGTCCCATATGTGCCAGGTACAGGCCAAGAGGACGTTAAATCCTATGTCCCACATGTGCATGGTACAGACCAAGAGGACGTTAAATCCTATGTCCCATATGTGCCTGGTACAGGCCAAGAGGACGTTAAATCCTATGTCCCATATGTGCCTGGTACAGACCAAGAGGACGTTAAATCCTATGTACTATATGTGCCTGGTACAGACCAAGAGGACGTTAAATCCTATGTCCCATATGTGCCTGGTACAGACCAAGAGAACGTTAAATCCTATGTCCCATATGTGTCTGGTACAGACCAAGAGGACGTTAAATCCTATGTCCCATATGTGCCTGGTACAGACCAAGAGGACGTTAAATCCTATGTCCCATATGTGTCTGGTACAGACCAAGAGGACGTTAAATCCTATGTCCCATATGTGTCTGGTACAGACCAAGAGGACGTTAAATCCTATGTCCTATATGTGTCTGGTACAGACCAAGAGGACGTTAAATCCTATGTCCCATATGTGTCTGGTACAGACCAAGAGGACGTTAAATCCTATGTCCCATATGTGTCTGGTACAGACCAAGAGGACGTTAAATCCTATGTCCCATATGTGCCTGGTACAGACCAAGAGGACGTTAAATCCTATGTCCCATATGTGCCTGGTACAGACCAAGAGGACGTTAAATCCTATGTCCCATATGTGTCTGGTACAGACCAAGAGGACGTTAAATCCTATGTCCCATATGTGTCTGGTACAGACCAAGAGGACGTTAAATCCTATGTCCCATATGTGTCTGGTACAGACCAAGAGGACGTTAAATCCTATGTCCCATATGTGTCTGGTACAGACCAAGAGGACGTTAAATCCTATGTCCCATATGTGTCTGGTACAGACCAAGAGGACGTTAAATCCTATGTCCCATATGTGTCTGGTACAGACCAAGAGGACGTTAAATCCTATGTCCCATATGTGTCTGGTACAGACCAAGAGGACGTTAAATCCTATGTCCCATATGTATCTGGTACAGACCAAGAGGACGTTAAATCCTATGTCCCATATGTGTCTGGTACAGTCCAAGAGGACGTTAAATCCTATGTCCCATATGTGTCTGGTACAGACCAAGAGGACGTTAAATCCTATGTCCCATATGTGCATGGTACAGGCCAAGAGGACGTTAAATCCTATGTCCCATATGTGTCTGGTACAGACCAAGAGGACGTTAAATCCTATGTCCCATATGTGTCTGGTACAGACCAAGAGGACGTTAAATCCTATGTCCCATATGTGTCTGGTACAGACCAAGAGGACGTTAAATCCTATGTCCCATATGTGTCTGGTACAGACCAAGAGGACGTTAAATCCTATGTCCCATATGTGCATGGTACAGGCCAAGAGGACGTTAAATCCTATGTCCCATATGTGCCTGGTACAGACCAAGAGGACGTTAAATCCTATGTCCCATATGTGTCTGGTACAGACCAAGAGGACGTTAAATCCTATGTCCCATATGTGTCTGGTACAGGCCAAGAGGACGTTAAATCCTATGTCCCATATGTGTCTGGTACAGACCAAGAGGACGTTAAATCCTATGTCCCATATGTGTCTGGTACAGACCAAGAGGACGTTAAATCCTATGTCCCATATGTGTCTGGTACAGACCAAGAGGACGTTAAATCCTATGTCCCATATGTGTCTGGTACAGACCAAGAGGACGTTAAATCCTATGTCCCATATGTGCCTGGTACAGACCAAGAGGACGTTAAATCCTATGTCCCATATGTGCCTGGTACAGACCAAGAGGACGTTAAATCCTATGTCCCATATGTGTCTGGTACAGGCCAAGAGGACGTTAAATCCTATGTCCCATATGTGTCTGGTACAGACCAAGAGGACGTTAAATCATATGTCCCACATGTGTCTGGTACAGGCCAAGAGGACGTTAAATCCTATGTCCCATATGTGTCTGGTACAGACCAAGAGGACGTTAAATCCTATGTCCCATATGTGTCTGGTACAGGCCAAGAGGACGTTAAATCCTATGTCCCATATGTGTCTGGTACAGACCAAGAGGACGTTAAATCCTATGTCCCATATGTGCCTGGTACAGACCAAGAGGACGTTAAATCATATGTCCCATATGTGCCTGGTACAGACCAAGAGGACGTTAAATCCTATGTCCCATATGTATCTGGTACAGACCAAGAGGACGTTAAATCCTATGTCCCATATGTGCCTGGTACAGACCAAGAGGACGTTAAATCCTATGTCCCATATGTGTCTGGTACAGGCCAAGAGGACGTTAAATCATATGTCCCACATGTGCATGGTATAGGCCAAGAGGACGTTAAATCCTATGTCCAGTATGTGCCTGGTACAGACCAAGAGGACGTTAAAAAATATGTCCCATATGTGCCTGGTACAGACCAAGAGGACGTTAAATCCTATGTCCCATATGTGTCTGGTACAGGCCAAGAGGACGTTAAATCCTATGTCCCATATGTGTCTGGTACAGACCAAGAGGACGTTAAATCATATGTCCCACATGTGTCTGGTACAGGCCAAGAGGACGTTAAATCCTATGTCCTATATGTGTCTGGTACAGACCAAGAGGACGTTAAATCCTATGTCCCATATGTGTCTGGTACAGGCCAAGAGGACGTTAAATCCTATGTCCCATATGTGTCTGGTACAGACCAAGAGGACGTTAAATCCTATGTTCCATATGTGCCTGGTACAGACCAAGAGGACGTTAAATCCTATGTCCCATATGTGCCTGGTACAGACCAAGAGGACGTTAAATCCTATGTCCCATATGTATGTGGTACAGACCAAGAGGACGTTAAATCCTATGTCCCATATGTGCCTGGTACAGACCAAGAGGACGTTAAATCCTATGTCCCATATGTGTCTGGTACAGGCCAAGAGGACGTTAAATCATATGTCCCACATGTGCATGGTATAGGCCAAGAGGACGTTAAATCCTATGTCCAGTATGTGCCTGGTACAGACCAAGAGGACGTTAAAAAATATGTCCCATATGTGCCTGGTACAGACCAAGAGGACGTTAAATCCTATGTCCAGTATGCGCCTTGTACAGACCAAGAGGACGTTAAATCCTATGTCCAGTATGCGCCTTGTACAGACCAATAGGACGTTAAATCCTATGTCCAGTATGTGCCTTGTACAGACCAAGAGGACATTACATCTTATTTAACCTGGCACACCATCACCCCCCCCCCCCCTCCCTTTGCGAATCACTTGATCCTGTTTTGCCCAGTTATTTCGCTATAATTATGACGACTAGAGAAACCTTCGCTAACTGTAATGTGCACAGTGTCCAAGGCTCTCTCTTTAGTAGTTTTGCTAGGAAGCTTCAGAAACTAGTATACTATCATTTCAGCTACAATATGATGCTCTTTCTAAACAAGACTAAGTGGTGAGTTGCGGTTGTACCAGTCAGAATTTCATCTGGAGGAGTGCTGCATATTTAATGTTGACGTTTCTTAGCATGCTCGTCAATTCTGACAGTTTCTTGTAGATTATTTCTGTAATCAATATGCCATAATGGATAATCGCATCCATTATGTTTTATTCTGATGATCCACAAGATAGAACCACGATGTGATCACGAGATGATTAAATCCACACTGTCTCAACCATGGTTCACTACTTAGTCTTTTTTAAAAAACCTGTGTCTTTTGGTAGCTGAAATGATTTAATAATAGCGTGTGAAGCTTCCTTGTAAAACTACTAAAGAGAGATCCTTGGACACTGGGCACAATAGTGTTAGAGAAGGATTATCGAGTCGTTATAATGAACTGCAGTGATAAAAAGACAAGGCAAATGGATACTATATTTTTTGTTTGCATTCTTACATTAGAAAACACCAAAAAAACAAATAAACAAAAAAAGAACAAAACTGTACTAGGACGTTTCTTTCATCGTCTTGTTCTGTGTTCCCAGGCCATGTCCATGAAGGACGAAATGTCTGGTCTTCGGTTTCATATTCTTCTCACTGCTTTCTACCAAAACATGTCAATCTAAAAAGAGCTCAAGGAAGATAATTATAAGCTTTTCTTGAATAAAAGACTGTACAAGGCCAACAAAGAGGCCGCAAATACTAGATGACAGTAAAGAAAAGAAATACATAGACAAACATAATTATACAGAACCTTGGTAACACAGAGCTTCCAGGAAACATGGGAGGTATTTGTATTTGAAGATTATTTAGAATAAAACACAAGAAAAAGAGACAAAACGGCAGAAAATACTAGGTGACAGTAACAAAAAGAAAGGTAGAGTCGAAGAAAGTGATAGAGGGCTTTGCCAACACAAAACTACCAGAAAGCGGTGGAACTATGTACCGCTTTGTTGCTGCACTGGAACTGAGTTCCACCATCACAGGCCCTGTACACACAGAAGTGTTCATCACTGTGGTCACGGCAGTCATGGCGATGGTCACACACCAGTGTGTAAGCCACGTGATCTACATCATTGGCGCACGTATATTGGGGCGGAAGTGGCGTCAGATCAGCGGAACAGGAAATGACGTTGCCAGCACGTGTGCCCCAACAATGACTACTGACGTCACAGACCAGCAAGGCGTGAGTCACGTGACGATCGCGACACGGGAGATAACGCTCGCTTCCTGCCCAGTGTTGTGAATCATTGATTGAAAGCAGTGTGCTTGGTTCAGTGTTAGCGGACACTTGTCTTCCTGGGGTGTAGGGCAGTTCACAAAGGTAATTGATAGACATAGAACGTGTCCTCTGTATGCCTACATCAACACCGTGAGGGCTAAATATGACAGTTGCAATGAAGCAGGGAACTTCACGCCCGCCACTTGGCCCCGTGTAGTAAGCTATGTTGCCATTGAGGTGACTCCACATGCCTCTGTACCTGTACTGTCATCTTATATCTAAAGCAGAGTGACACTTTCTACACAATCATGAGTTAGATTTCATAGCCAATATAGACTACTATCCTAGCTATCCTAGACAACTCAGCGCTATCTTCTACACACGTTTCTTGAGGTGCCTTTTCTGTGTTTCTGTTATGTTTTGTGCATTTGCATCGAATTACTGTCTATAAATTCAGTTAGGAAAATGACGGATGTTAGCTGTCTGGAGCAAGAGATTGTATCCGCGCCATTATACGAGGCAGCAATTGGAAGTTTCTCATAAGTAGGTAAAACGTACCCTGTTGGCCAATGGGTACTGTGGTGTAATGGATAAGGCTCTTGTGTCCCGTGCGAGAGGTGCTGAGTTCAAACCTTGTGTTGGGTCTGCTTTTTTGTTTTTGTGGGTACTTAAACCGCTAGTCACTATTTAAGTCATGAGAATAAGTTTTTATTTTTGTATCACTGTTTTAATGTAACGGTTTGTTGTACTCCACCTCATTATAGTGGAGAAGGTCAGAGGGGAGGTCATAAATTGGTCATGATTTATTTGTTTTTCTTTGCATGCTAAGGGTATTTTGGGAATTAGTGTACAAAACTGCTTAAAATGTTTTGGTGGTGTAGTGCCTGATGTAAAAGAGAGCCGTGGACAAATTCATAGTCATGCTGATCTTGACTTTGCCGAGGTTACTTTTTTCCATTGTGGCCATATCTTTCACACCTTAAACGTTTCAACTTAAGGACATGCAAAGGTCTCAGTACTGATTCCCTTGCTGACCTTGACCTTTGGCTTTGGACATGTAGTATGCCTTTGCCACATTTTTATATTTTGTGGTTACAACCCGCAAAAATCTATTAGGTTGGTACATTCGTCCAAGGTCATGTGTGGTTCAAACCATTGATAACCTCAATATTTAAATGTATTGCTTCTTACTCTCTAGTCTGACAACTGTTGGTTGTACAGCCCTATGGCTATATAATTATATTCTTGATCAATATCACCCACTAAATGCAGTGTGAAACATTATGAAGGGCAAACAGTAAAGTGAAAGTGACTACAGGTCATAAACCATTGGCCATTCAGCCTTACGAGTAGTGGAATCCTTATGTACATGATCCAAGGGTCACAGCATATATTGTTGATCCAACATTGAAGCAAGCCTGTTGCCCTTAACCTTGACCTTCATCAAGTCAAATTATTATCTTTCCCACTTCTTTCACTTATGGGCAGCTACCCATCCCCCAATACTTGACAAGTAGGTAGATATGTTTATACATTCATGACCTTGAATAACTTGATTTTGAACTTTGACCTTGTTATTTCTTTAGTGCAATATCTTTTGAAGCACTGCATATATTTGCTTCATGTTTTTAGGGTGGTATATTGCCCGTGTATGATGTGTCCCATTAAGTGATGGCACGCTGTTAACCTTCACCTCTGTACTTTTGTGTTGAAATGTTTTGGACCCCTGTACAGAATCGCTTCAAATTCTGTATGGGTGGTGTATTCCATAGAGCGAAAGGGGGTGATGGACATAATAATTATAAATGGGCTGAACTTAACCTTGCACTTTATCCATACAAACGTACATTTCTTTTCGAGGCTGTATCTTCACATCTTTGCAGTTACAGACTGACTTGTTGTGGCAACTACTTTCACTTTGCAGGCGAATCGGTGCCATAAATAACTTTGGTAAACCAAGGGAGTTAATTTACGAGAAGTTCCTACCCCTTATTCATTTTACTATTGTCACAATTGTCACAACATGCATAAATGATTTCCAAATATCACCATCCAAATGTGGCTGAAGGGGTTAAGAAAAGCTGTAGTTAAAACTGCTGCTATTTTATTAGGGGCCTGCCTTTGGTGTGACAAATGATCTGACTGGGTGGGATGCATTTTTAACTGTGCTTGTTTTTTAATCATTATAAAATCATAAAGGTACTCAGAAGAAAAAAAATATTATATCAAAATAAATGTATCACTAAAACAACTAGCAAACATACATGTAAGGCACAGACACGTCCACAGGCACCATTCCAATGTAACAGTAAAAAGGGCTAATTTGACGCAAGATTTCTGCGACCGTCTCCATTTTTTGGTAGGAGTTAAGACTGGCTAGCCGAGCTCCTCTGCGCTTACAATAAATGTCCGCGTCCTCCCATGACCATTCCTTCCTTTCACTGCGCTTTACAGAGATATATCTGTTAAATCTTTTATTCTTGGGGTTAATCACGAGGAGGTAACAACCCTCACCGATAGGCAGACTCCCCACACCACACTCAGTACCAGTGTAGGAGCAGTGCTCTTCGTCCTCCATCCCTACACAGTCCATCTGCATGTTACACGGGAAGCTGTGGTTCAAGTCTTCATGTGAAAGAGTAGAGCAGTTCCACAAGCCATTGACTTCGACTAGTTGTTGAGAGCGAGAAGAATAAGAAGAGAAGGCAAAATGAAGTCTGAATCCGGCGAATGGAAGGCTGCTTGAACTGAAGAGGCGCAGGTAGAGAAGTCTGGAGTCTGGATCAAAGATGTCTGGTCCAGCGGGAACAGCGATGCAGTAGGCCCACAAAGCTGTGTAGAATTTCGCACTGTCATACACAAAAATGGCGAACTTTGAACATTCATTCCATAACCTGGAATTGTCCATGTGAAACATGCTGATCATCACAACATGACGTTGTGGAACTGAGAGGCGGGTCCACGTGTCCATGTTGAGCACCACTGGTGTCACCCCGTCCCAGCCTGGTGTTGATACATATCCTAGAAACAAAGACAACATAATGAGTGTGACAAACATTTCTTCTACATATATCAGAGCACACAAAATAGGTAAACGTCGCCTTGAAACAAAGGCAGCACATCTGGCATGCTCAACAGTTTTGCTACAGTTATGCACAGCACACATACTCGTAATACACAAACAATATAAATTACAGCATTGCTATGCCAACATCAGAAGCGTGTTGGTAAGTTTAAAACTGGTGCATCAAGTTTTGTGAGTGTTGACATTTGTAAACTCTGAGCTCAAGTTTTATGTAAAATTGGCCAAATGCTCTGAAGTCTTGAAAGTACTTACACAGATAATTATCAAAGTAAATCCCAATTTAAGGTAGCTTTACCTTTGAACGGATTTTCAAAGACCGTGCTCAACAAAGGGGTCACATCAGGCACACTGGAAAAACGAATGATGAAGTAGGTGTCATTGGTTGGTAATCTTCCAGTTCCGGGATGACCCACATTCAAAACAATTTTGGTGGTGCTGCCTGTCGCGGTAAAAATATGAGACTCCTCTTTGGAAAAGAGGAAATCTCTGGACAGGTGGAACAATGCTCTGCTTATCACATATCGTATTTCATTGTAGGCTGATATGATATGGTTGTGGGATGATTGCGTTGGCTTTGAAAAATTACCTCTCAGTTCAATGTGGTAGAAATGAAGAATGACCCCCGGGGGAGGAGTTATTTTAACAACACACGTTTTATATAACGTGTGGTTTCGTGGCTGGTCTGCAGCATTGAAAGAAATGGAACCAGACGCACTGGAGCAAGCATATTCCTGTCCAAGTTTCAGACACTCTGCTATGTCATAGGTAGACAAAGTCAAATGGGATGGGGCTAGAAGAAAAATGAGTAGGTCAAGTAAACACGTGCATCCAAGATATACTTACATACTGGAACTCACGAGATCTTGAGGCCTCCGCTGTTTTTAGATTATACAATTAGTATTGTGATACAATTAGTTTGTGGAATTCTCTGAGGATTCGAGCAAGCCTTTACTGGTTTGAAATAAAACTGATAACCATTTTGATTTCTACATGAAACAAGCCTCAACAAAAATTGTTAGTGTCGCCCCTAGTGTCCAGAAAATGATGCCAATTATGTCGCCCCTAGTGTCCAGAAAATGATGCCAATTATTGAAGTTCATCCAAATGAAACAATGTGTGTGTGTGTGTGTGTGTGTGTGTGTGTGTGTGTGTGTGCGTGTGCGTGTGCGTGCGTGTGCGTGCGTGTGCGTGCGTGCGTGTGCGTGTGTGCGTGTGTGCGTGTGCGTGCGTGTGCGCTCGCGTGTGTGTGCGCGCACGTGTGCGTGATTGTGTGTGTGCATGCCAGGTTAGGTTTTTTAGTAAGATCTGGTCCAGTTGTTTGTGTCGCTTCCACATATGCCTGCGTCTCTTATGGTCAAATCGTAAGTTTCAGATACCATTGCGAAAAGTGTAGGGCCAGTTAATATTTGAACAATGACGTCATACAGTCTATTTTCATGACAACAAATGTTAAAAACTCTGTCATGTTCTGCATTTTCTTCTGGGCAAGTAGAAAGAGCACGAGTGACAGACAATCGTTTTTCAGTAGACTCAAAACAATGATTGTATCATCTACACAGAAATGCTGTGAAAGCAAACCAAAGAATGATAATTAGGCCATACAACAACGTTCAATTTGATTTGTTGTTCTTAAACACGTGGTAGAGGTGAATGCATAGCCTTCATTGACACAAAGAAGTTTCTTCCACATAAATCGAAAGTTGAATTTTCAAAATTGTAAAGAAAATTCCAGAGGGTCTGTGACAGGTGTTACTCACATTGTTAGCTATTGCATGGCAAGACACATGTTTTAGTCAGGTATCAGAAAATGTCTCAAATAGCAAGGGTTACAAAAAATCAGTTTGAATGAACATGGTTATAAAGGAGATCAACGGAAATAAACGGCTGGTATGTGGCAAGGAGAAGAAGTGGTAAACTGTGGAAGGAGGATGGGATTAAGAACCTTCAATGATGAAACTAAGATGATAGTTGACCAAATTCAGCATGTGTCTGTCAGGAGAAGAGCCGGTAAACAGGTCCACCTAGCACACATCTGGCCATATGCAAAACAAGTGGTAACTTCGAGGCTCTGGTAAGCTGTTTGCTTACCCATTAATAGACCCGATAGTGCTTGTCCATTAACATATGAACAATAAGCTGTGTATCTGCATGCTGGATGAAAACCAGAACCTTTCTGTGTATCCGCAGATTTGGTCAATATTCAATAATATAAATGGCACTAGCCTGCTTTATGGACCTCATACAGTAACGAGATTAAAGCTAAATAAAACAATCACAACATTACGCTTAACGAGATTAAAGCTAAATAAAACAATCACAACATTACCCTTAACGAGATTAAAGCTAAATAAAACAATCACAACATTACGCTTAACGAGATTAAAGCTAAAGAAAACAATCACGACATTACACTTAACGAGATTAAAGCTAAAGAAAACAATCACGACATTACACTTAACGAGATTAAAGCTAAAGAAAACAATCACGACGTTACACTTAACGAGATTAAAGCTAAAGAAAACAATCACGACATTACGCTTAACGAGATTAAAGCTAAAGAAAACAATCACGACATTACGCTTAACGAGATTAAAGCTAAAGAAAACAATCACGACATTACGCTTAACGAGATTAAAGCTAAAGAAAACAATCACGACATTACATTTAACGAGATTAAAGCTAAAGAAAACAATCACGACATTACACTTAACGAGATTAAAGCTAAAGAAAACAATCACGACATTACACTGACCTACCTCAGCTATGACATTACGCTTAACGAGATTAAAGCTAAAGAAAACAATCACGACATTACATTTAACGAGATTAAAGCTAAAGAAAACAATCACGACATTACACTTAACGAGATTAAAGCTAAAGAAAACAATCACGACATTACACTGACCTACCTCAGCTATTCCATCACACACAAAGTCGAGCTATTAAGTTAAAAGACTGTATCTATAAATCTTTGATAAAAACAAATCCAGCAAACACGTCCTTTAAATATTTTGGCTGTGTGTTCTGCATAGCGTTTCAATGTATATTTCTTTCATCAGATTTATTTGCAAAACCTTTTTTGTTGAGTAGTATCATGAAACATATTTAGTAGAAAATGTTCTTAAACAATTGGTGACTCAGTAGCAGTGCAGTGTCTCCTCGGTTGGATGCCTCCTGATGGCCTAATATAGATTCACTCCCATTGGACAGCTGGTCTCGGATTCTGCAACTTGAACAAGCCGGGGTGTAGCTGCGAATTGGGATTCGGAATGAGCGGCGAGGGAGCAACGCCGCTGTATGACCCATAAGATGGGACAGCAAAACCCCCCACAAAAACTGGACCAACAAAATGAATTTTCAATATAGCACAAGTCAATCTCATTATATGTAAAGATCAGAGGCAGGTTTTTCCACTACAATGACAATTGTATCACTGATAACCAGAAGTGTGACAATATGCAAAGATCAGAGGCAGGTTTTTCCTCTACAATGACGTTTCCAGTGTAAGTGGAAGCAGATTTTCATACATTCCAGAGAAAAAGAACTCAGCGTCGTTAAATCATTATGTCAACGTGTAATTTCCCCAGAAGCATCTCTGCTCTGTTTTTAATGGGTGATGATTCAGTGCAATATAAACAGATTGACGAAAAAAATCTTCTACAGAACACTTTACTTAGGCAACGCTTTTCCATAACGCGTTGAGTCAGGACCCCATGGATTCACTATTCTAACGTTTTTAAATTTTTTGAACAACATAACTTATAGCCTGCAGTGTGTTGTGTGCTCAGTTGAGTAAAGCAAATTGATCGTAGTTTGATTGCGAGTTATACTTCAGCCACTAGACCTAGTTAAGAAAGAAACAGCATGAACATGAACACAGTGAACACAGTGAAAACAATACACACATTGATAGTAAAAAAGCTCTTTGTCAGCCAAACAGTCCTGCGCTTGCAGACATCAAATAATCCTCATTGACCCTCTCCATCACATAGATTATGCATCAACTCTCTTTGATTCAAGTAGTGCTAACACCCTAAAGCCGTTGATAAGTGTTCATAAACGAGCTCTAAAAACATGTCTTTTGAAATCGTCTTCATTAACTTTTCAAGATTACGTCTCACTAAATATTCTTCCTTTCACAGATAAGCTTCGGTATAATAAAGCAGTCATGATGTACAGAATTATAAACGCTTTAGTACCTGCAACCTTAATCAAAAGATTTCCGCTCAACCAGTCTAGATATACAAACAGTATTCTTGTCCCCAAACCCAGAACTGATCTTCTTAAAACCAGTTTAACGTACTCGGGTGGAACTCTATGGAACTCTTTGCCATATAATTTAAAACAAATGGCTGGCATGAATTCTTTCAAAAAGGCATATCAAAATATTCTATTTAAAAAAAGATCAAATGTAATTTTGTTTTTCTGTTTCTTCTTCCTCTTTTATGCTTTACTATTATTACTCATGTGTTATGTGTGTTGTGACATGCTTCAGTATACCCTCCTTTCCCCCTTATTCCCCCTCCTCCCCCCCCCCACTCACCCACCACACTGGCATTACCCCAAGCGTTTCTGTCTTTTTTTGTGTAACCCATTTGCCTTTTCACTTTTGCATGCGTTAGTTAACTTTGTTATTGAATGTTCTATTTGCCCCAGGGCTAGGTGGAAAAAAGCATTGTATTGCTTATCTCATGTTTCCCTGGTTAACCCTTTTGCTGCCCCACGACGTATATATACGTCCTCTTTAGCGCTTCAGTACTTGCCACCGACGTATATATACGTCGCCGCTAAGCAGCGATATTGCCGTGTTCAAAAATCGCGCGGCAAAATTTTATTTTCGTTTTCGTTTTCGTTTGTCTCTAGCAAGAGCTAGATTTAAACGCCTTGTTTGCATGAATGCCTTTCTGTTGGGATTGGCTGACAAACTGCGTTGTATTGAATTGTATTAATTCTGAAGTGGCAGCATCCCTTAATTGAAGAGGTCATTATAATTGAAATAATACCAAATAATCCTAAATGTTGCCTGTTATGGCATTCATTGGTATATTTTACAATCGGAATCATCATTACTTGAAAGCTTACATTAACATTAATATACGTTATCAGTTTTATTAAACCTAAATATCGTCTGTTATAGCATTCATTGGTTTATTTTATAATCTAAATCATCATTGCTTGAAAGCGTACATAAACATTAAAACGCATGATTAGTTTGATTAATGAATACATTGAATATCTGAAGACAATCTGAATGTTAAAGTTACCACAGACAGGCACACATAGAGACAGACAAGCATACAGCAAGAACCCGAAGAAACAGGAGAAGTAGATCCACTTCGTTTCTAGATACTAAAGAAAGTGGCACATACTAATAATCAACAAACTCGAAGCCAACATAGACTCCATGGCATGGCTGAAGTCTTCTGTCCAAATATGCTACCACCAAGGAGACGTTAACCTCACTATTTGTCCAATAAAGGTTCACGGAGAGAGAGGGAAATCATCGTGTCTATGTGTATTTGCTGCACATGGAATCAGCATGCGGCAGCAAATGTACATGTGTGAAAAGTCAAACTTTTATAAAATATGTATGCTAATGGGGGTTAGTGTGGGTTGGGGAAGTCGAGAAAAAGGGCATAGCAGAACACTTTGCGTTGTCAAGGTACAATCCGAGATCAGTAAAATTCATCGCCATAAAATGGCCACTACTGACGTGCTTCATACTGCATTCAATGACAAAAATCAATTTAACAAAATCAGAAAAGTCGCAGATGGTCCTTCATTTTCCATGCTTTTCGTAGTTTGTCACAAATTATACGGCATTATACGAATGGACGTATGAGTTATGTCAAGGCTGTCTGCTCAACCCTTCCTCTGTTAACATCAATTCTTCTGAACCCAGTGTTAACAATATATATGTCTCAAGCTGGGGTGAGGGAGAAAAGCTAGGACTTAAACCGGACTTAATAGGCAGTTATAATTATTTTAAAAGATAATGCAGCATGCTCTGTTGCCGCTTGTAATGGACACGTTCCATTATCATATTGAGAGTATAGAGAAAGGGGTTGATGGCAGAGTTGAGGGGCAGCACCAAAATGGCCATGGCCACATTCACTTCACTGGCCACAGCATGGCCACTGGAGGCCAACAGACCCAGCAGACCGATTGGGAACCAACACAGGAAGTCAGAGACAGCGATTGTCAGCAGGCGACGAGCCAAAGTTGTGTCCTGTTTGCTTCTTGTGCTACAGTCAGCAAGTTGATTCTTCTGTACAGACTGATAGATGACTGCCTGACCCACAGCTATCAGCAAAAAGAGAACAAAGTTCAGGACAATCATCACGTTAAAGGCAAAGGCACGACCAGCGAACTCCTTTCTGGTTACTGGCAGAGGGATGCAGATGCCATTTTGTCCATAAAACTGCCAGTTAGACGTAACAGGAAGTAAAGGGATGGTAGCCAGAATCAGTCCAGCAGTCCATATCCCAGCACACGCCACCACAGCGCTGATTCTGTGGAAGTGGAGCTGACTGAAGGGGAAGCGTAGAACCAACAGCCGATCCAAAGTGATGAGACAGATAATGAAGGCTGACACTTCACTGGACAACAATGACAAAAAGCCTGCTGTATAGCATGCAACACTGTTTCTCCACGTGATGTCATTCCATAGATAAGCATTCTGGTACAAGCGATCTGCCACACCAATTATAGCCAGGTAAAGTCCCATCAGAGAGTCTGAAATACAAAGGTTTGAGACAAAGACATCAAACCCAGTCTGTGATTTTGCTTTATGAGTTATCAATCTAAAGCATAAACTTATTTGGTTTCCTACAATAGCTAATACAGAAAAAAGTGTCAAAATAGCTCTGTACATATTAGACCTTAGTAGCGACTGACATGAAGAGATTTCATCAGAAGGAGCAAAGCAGTTTTCTGAACTAAAAGTCTTTGGCATTATTTCTTGACAGCATAGCTTATAATTGTCAGCAAAAATAGTTTGCAGTTTAGTGAGGCCTTGCAAGACATTGCCAGGGAAACTTTCCATAGCGCAGCCACGTGTATCCAAGATTTTAAGATGCTGAAGGTTTTCGAAGCCACCAGAGACAATACGATTCACACCACAGTTTGTCAGGTTCAAGGTAATCAAGTTGGGACAGATGGTAAATATGGACATGTCCAGTTCATCCATGATGACTTGGGACACATCCAGTGATTGCAGGTGATGATGCAGGTAAGGAGACTCGAGAGTGTGCTGGATAAATGTGGTCAGTGGATTGTCAGAGAGATTCAGATGACGCATATGGGGAAGAAGACTCAAATGCTGATCAATGAAGAAGGTCAAATTGTTTTTACTTACATCTAAGCTGTGCAGATTGGGAAGATAAACCAGTGTCAGATTCATCAGATTGCATCGTGCCATTCTAAGATAAATAAGTAATTTATTGGAGGACACATCAGTGTATTGCAGACCACTGTCACTAGCATCCAGAAAGCGTACATCAGGATATGATGTTGGAGATATGATACTGCCACAGAAAAAGGCCTGACCATAGCACGTGCATTGCTCAGGGCACGTGCCATCACACAACAACTCGTCATCTCGCTCAGGACACTGGTACATGCCATCACATACGTGTTGGGGATGGAGACACACACTGGATGCCCGACAACGGTAGAATCCTGGACAAATGTATCTGTCACAGTGCTCTTCGTCTTCATGATGTGGACAGTCAAGAATGGTGTTGCACCACACAAAGACAGGCAGACAATAACCATTGTCTGCACACAAAACGTGGGTGTCTGGACACACAGGCACTCCACTGGTGTTAAACCTGTCTATTGCCTGGCCTGTGACTGCTCCAATGCCGTTAAACGTTACTATGACAGGTGGGGGAATCTCTATACCTGTAGAGTAGTCTGGAACTACAGGTCCACATTGTTCATCGCTCGAGTCACTGCAGTGAGGTATCTTATCACAAATCTGACTCAAATAGACACACTAAACCACGCATTGGTGTGTGCACATGATCAGCACGGACGTGCGCGTGTGCACGCACATGCACACACATGCACACACACACACACATGTACACACACACACACACACACACACACACACACACACACACACACACACACACAGACACAGACACACACACACACACACACACACACACACACACACACACACACACACACACACACACACACACACACACACACACACACACACACACACACACACACACACACACACACACACACACACACACACACACACACACACACATACACACACACACACACACACACACACACACACACACACACACACACACACACACACACACACACACACACACACACACACACACACACACACACACATACACACACACACTGACACACACACACACACACACACACACACATACACACACACACACACACACACACACACACACACACACACACACACACACACACACACACACACACACACACACACACACACACACACACACACACACACACACACACACACACACACACACACACACACACACACACACACACACACACACACACACACACACACACACACACACACACACACACACACACACACACACACACACACACACACACACACACACACACACACACACACACACACACACACACACACACACACACACACACACACACACACACACACACACACACACACACAGTGACACACACACACACACACACACACACACACACACACACACACACACACACACACACACACACACACACACACACACACACACACACACACACACACACACACACACACACACACACACACACACACACACACACACACACACACACACACACACACACACACACACACACACACACACACACACACACACACACACACACACACACACACACACACACACACACACACACACACACACACACACACACACACACACACACACACACACACACACACACACACACACACACACACACACACACACACACACACACACACACACACACACACACACACACACACACACACACACACACAGTGACACACACACACACACACACACACACACACACACACACACACACACACACACACACACACACACAGCAGTTCAATTAGTATGTCTCTTTTACGTTGTTCATTGTTCATTGTTCTGTCTAAGATTGACATCCATTTTTTAGCGGGGGGGGGGGGGGGGGGGTCATGATTGCATCACTAACTTATTACTTTATTACTTACACACTCATTTACAGGCACACCCACGCACATTTACCCTTCATATTGCAAGTATTTTACTCTTGTATAATTGTCAGTGTGTGTGTTGAGTGTGTGCGTGCGTGTATGTGAGTGTGTGTATGTGTGCGTGCGTGCATTCATGTGTGTGTGTGTGTGTGTGTGTGTGTGTGTGTGTGTGTGTGTGTGTGTGTGTGTGTGTGAGGAAGAAAGAGAACGTTGCGTGCAAGCATCGGGTTTTTTAAAACTTATTAATGATTCGTTATTTGTTTGCCTTTGATGTTCTTGTTATCAATGTAAAGCGCACTGAGCTCATGTGAGAAAGAGCGCTATATAAATTCCCATTGTTTTTATTATTACCCACACCAAAATCATACCGCCATATTATACAGTCTGAATCACTTTTAGTGGAAGGACGTGAAACTGAAGAACCACACACACACACACACACACGCACACGCACACGCACACGCACATACACACACACACACACACGCACGCACGCACGCACGCACACACACAAACACACACACACGACACACACACACACACACACACACACACACACACACACACACACACACACACACACACACACACACACACATTACAACCTGCAAATATTCGCAATGACACATGTATAGATAATAATAATAATAATAATAATAATAATAATAATGAACATTTATAGAGCGCCCTTTCTCTCATGAGCTCACGGCGCTTCACAATTATTTAAATACATGCATAGATCATAAGCTACTACAATATTAACTATCAAAAACATGCACATAGCCACAACACGCACGCACACACCTACACACCCACACACACGCGTGCCCACCCACCAACACACAGTGTGGGGAACATAGTTTTAAGGCAGGAAACAGGACAAGGAAGAATTCAGAGGTATTGCCGGAAAAGGTGAGTTTTAAGAGCGGTTTTGAAAGATTGGAAAGGTTTAGCAGAACGAAGTTCATATGGTAGGGTGTTCCAGACAGAAGGGGTGTGACAGCGCAAAATGTTACAACGCGGCAAAATGTTACAATTGTAACAATTTGCGTGAGGTGCCCGGGGCTCCTCGCGCAAAATGTTACAATTGTAACATTTTGACGCGTTGTAACATTTTACACGGAAAGCCTTGGCAAAATGTTACAATTTTAATAGAATTGCAACATTTTACGCGAGGCGCCCCGGGAAAAATTATACAACGCGTCAAAATGTTACAATTGAAAACTTTTAATCAAAGGTGGGTGCCTCGCGTCAAATGTTACATTTGTAACAAAATTGAAACATTTCGCTGCAGGCTTTCCGCGCAAAATGTTATAACGCAGCAAAATGTTACGCAGGACTTTCCGCGCAAAATGATACAAGGCGTCAAAATGTTACAACTGTAGCATTTTGACACGTTGTAACATTTTGCGCTGCCACAAGGGGCGCTGAAAGAAAATGAACGTTCACCATATGTCTTAGTGTTTGTACACGGTTACAAAGTATAGACAGTAAAGCTATCAAAGTAGCACTGGGTGTACCAGTACATACAAATACGTTTAATACATATAGAGAAGCTCATTTGTTGTCACTTGACGATCAACGTAAACTAGACACTGCCAAGTATGTGACTAGAAGTCTTTCAGTATCTAATTCAGTGACAAATGAAATATTTCTTGATTCAAGAAAGGATTTTCCCAAAAGGGCATAGAATCTTTCTTACATTCAGCCCATTACAAATTATACAGATGATTTATTTAGGAAATGTGAGATCGATATTTCATTGATTTCAAGTACACCAACCATGCCTATTGTTCCTCACTGGGAGCATAATTCTGCAAAAATTGATATAGATTATACTACTCTGAAAAAAGACGATAACATCAATTTAATATCAGTAGAAGCAAAAGAACACCTCGAAAATACATATCCACATAATCTTAAGATTTACACAGATGGCTCGGTTTTAGAATCCTATACAGGAGCTGGATTTGTGATCCCTGAATTAAAAGTCAGAAACTAATTTTGTTTAGGAAAAGACTTTTCTGTATATACTGCAGAGAACTTTATGCAATTCTAATGGCACTATCCTGGATAGCTGATATGGATATTGCAATTTATAGTATTTTACTTTGTGTTGACTCGAAATCTGTTCTTTATAGTTTACAAAACTGGAATGCAAACACCAGAAGAGATTTAATTTTTGATGTAAAATATCTAATACATTCTATTATATTTAACGGAATTAACGTAGAATTTTGCTGGATTCCATCGCACTGTGGTATCATTGGGAATGAACTAGCTGATAAATTAGCGAAAGAAGGTGCTAGTAGAAAATCGTCAGATTGTTCAATAAAACTAGAAAAACACGAAATAAATTCAATGTTAGAAAATAGTATATATAATGAAAAGCTTCCTTCAAAATCTAAGATATTATTATGTTCAAGATCTTTATCTAGCCTTATCTACAAAATTCGATTAAACTCGTGGAGGACCAAATTTTCTAAAGATGTAGAATGCGATTGTGGTCTCCCAATATCAGTTCAACACATTATTTTAGAATGTCCATTATTATCATTGTTATACAAACTATCTGGGATACAAATTGCACAAATTGGAACTTTAAAAGATGTAGTTTACAGTCATGAAATGATCAAAATTGCTACAGTCATATCCAGCTCTGGAATTGCAAGATTACTTTAGTTCATGAGTTAATTAACTTTAATTTTGTTTTCTTTTTCACTTTTTTTATTTATTTGTTGTTATTAATTTGTTAGGGATGTGTTGCACACGCACTCATATTCACATACACACACGCGCGCGCGCACACACACACGCACATACACTTTTTTTTCCCTCCCCCCCCCCCCCCCAGTCTAATATCACCATTGTGTGAACAGACTTTAAATTAAATCAATCAAATCAAATCAATCATTAGTGTTTGTACGAGGAATAGAAAGGATAAGTTTGTCAGAAGAGGAACGGAGAGACCTGGAGGGTGAGTACAGGTGAACGAGATCAGAGAGGTAGGCAGGACTAGATGAATGGACAGCATTGAAACAGGCAAGCAGTTTTATACTTTATTCTTGCCTCGACTGGAAGCCAGTGTAAGGTATTGAGGTGGGGTTTGATGTGGTCTGTACGAGAGACTTTAAGGATTAACCGAGCTGCATTGTTTTGAACTTTCTGAAGTTTGTTGAAGAGGGTTTGAGGACAGCCTACAAGTAAGGATTTGCAATAATCGATGCGAGACAGTACAAAAGCTGACACTATAATCTTGGTGGCTTCAACTGTGAGATAGTGACGAATGGCACTAATACGACGGAGTTCAAAGTTCACATTACGAATCAGAGTCATGACATGAATGACCATAGTTAGCTGACAGTCGAGGGTTACACCAAGGTTTTTAGCTGATTGACAGAAAGGGACAGATGCAAAGATTATGTTTATATTTTAAACACCTTTGGAGACTATTTCCATAATAATAAAAAAACGAAGTGCCAACTAAAAGTGTCTCAGCAAGGATAATGCAGTCTTCATTTCACGCACTCTGAAGCCAAACCGGAAACGACGTCACAAAACTAGTCTGTGGAATATGTTGCCCTTACCCTTGCCCAAGTCTCATTGAAATGATGAAATGTTTAATGGTTTGACAGTTTAATATCTTTGAAGTAAACTTGTTCCTTGTTTTCTTGTGCTCTTTGTTGAAATTTGCAGAAAAGGTGTAGGACACTATGAATTCATTAGTTCTTCCAAGTTTCAAGAAGTGGAAGTGGCTACGATTTTTGGTCAGAAATTGTCCAAACGGCCATTTGTTTCCGTTGCATTTACTTTAGAACTGCATTACTGTGTTTATATATAATATATGAAACGAAAAGTAATTTTGCAAGACTTGTGTGCACATTCGTAGCACTACCAAAATGCCACCAGCAAGTGGAAAAGTACAGGGAGGAGAGATGTGAGGAAGGCTGGAGTAGATAATCCTAACAAGTTTGCTGTTATGGGAAAACATAATCCCTGCAGATATTGTCGTCGTCGCTGTTGTTATAAGTGTTTTCCATAATTTGTTCATTTCATGTTATTGTCTTATTTAGAACGATTTTGAATCGCTCATTTAAAGCATTCTTACCTCTTTGCTTTTGCACTCAAAATGGAGCGTAGGCATGCACGGCTTGTAGCGGCAGAACTGTTCATCGCTGTTGTCATAGCAGTCAGTCTGATGGTCACACACCAAGGTGTAGGGAACCTGTTCCACATTGTCCTGACACAGGAAGGAAGGGGGCAGAGGGGTCAGCTCTGCTGTACAGGACGACGCACCGAATGTCCCCTGATTCCAACACGAACTATGAGCATCGCAGGCCAGAAACCTGTGAGTGACGTGACTCGAGGGACACTCAACGAATGAAACGTTGTGATGCCTTCTATGTGCAAAGGGTTGGGACAGTTGGGACATGAAAATCTTATCAAGTGATCGTAATGAATTGTTTTTTACAATCAGGAAACGTTCACACAGAATGCTAACAAACTTCTTCTGTTTACAAAACACTGGCGTCCACTTTGATGAATAGCGACTCGCATAAATGCAATGGCCTGTGCAAAGGAGTGTTCCGATTATATCTACCCTTCTGTAGCTGATAGGGCCAGCTACGTGTTTCCACATATCCCAGTATCTGTCAGATTACAATGCATTTACAGTACATCACTTTGGTTCATGATTTATCCGATAAAGTAATATTTGTAACAAGAAACGTCTTTGAAGTCATTTACATGTGGTTCTCTTCAGCCTGATTTCAGGGGGTTTTCCGTGACCTGTACCTTGAATTCATGATTGTAAAGCTTGATGAGCAACCTTCCGTTCGCACCGTTCCATGGCTTGCCTCTACCACCACTTGTCATTGCCTATGTCATGCATTAGCTTTATACTTTGCTTTAAAGACCTACACGTATTTCACGTGTTTTCCTTCTTATAGCTGGTAAAAAAATCTTATTTTGACCAAGTGTTGCTCCCATACACATTGAAAACGAGGCATCACTTTAAAGAGCAGCCTCGATCGTATACGAGGACAGTCACGAAAACGAGGCATCACTTTAAAGAGCAGCCTCGATCGTATACGAGGTAAGTCTAAATGCGGACCACATCGACCCAGAAAAACCCAAGGGACTTAATCCAGCCGGCTCTGTGGGTCTTTAACCTTTTCGCAACGGGTTGGTTACATAAGGCTGCTGCAGGATCTGAACCGGGAGATGGTGCAGCATCCTACTGCTGCTGCAGAGACTGAACCGGGAGACAGTGCAGCAGTCACTGGCTGCATGAACTTTGAAAATTTCTCTAGCTTCCCTATTTTCGGTGTAAGGGAAACAACCCCTCTTATACGTTTTATGGATGTTTTAGCAAGGTTATCCTTGCTAGTTTGGATGCCTCTAACGTGTGCATGTGCAAGAATGTGAGAATGGAATGCTGAACCCGGTATCGGTTTTTTCCGACTAAGCAGTCAGGAATTTCACCAGCGAAAAAATGTCTGCTAACCACAAGTGTGGGTTGCATTTCCCCGCCAAAGAGGTGCTTGAAATAATTTTATAAAGTGGGTCGGTTGGGTGATGAAGATAGTGACAGAGAAGTGGAAACTCATGAGGAAGGAGCTGAAAGATATTTTTGTTCGATGATGTATTGCAAAGCAGTGATTCTGAAGATGAATCTGTACCTGCACCTCTTTGTGTCGTGCCGTGTGTTCGTGTTCTCTTGTATATGGATTATATAATCATTCCTGGATGATTTGAAGGTAAGAACGAAGCTTTGTTTCCCCGTTTTACCCCTATTTTGGTGTTGTGTTGAACAGAATAGAATGTAAACAAGTTGTTTTTTACTCCGTAACCTTTGTTACTTTAAGAGAACGCCATACCTACACGTTAGGAGATATCGAATAAATGTTACAATAGCCGATTCGTTCCATGTTTGCTCTTTCTTTTGATACCAAACACTTTATTGTTTGTGTTTGTTTAGCTATCGTAAAAAAAATCAGAAAAGTACCAAAATACGCCGTCGGCAGGGAATAATCGTTGGGCGCTGCTATGCGTTACACGGGAAGAGGAGCATTGGCACAGCTACCGTCGGGATAGTATTAAGGAGAGCTAACGTGTCTGATTGAACAAACAAGCACTTGAATTTCTGCCTGCTCTAATATTTAAAAGCCTCTTTGTCATCAATGGTTAGAGTTTTGCTTTTTTAAACAACATGGCGATGTCACACCTATCTTTAGGGAAATTCTATTTGCCATTAATAATCTTTTATGCCCCCCTCAAACCCTGACGACAAATCCATTACTTAACACTCCTTCTAAACCTTCCACCTCTACTCCACACTCCAAATCACTTGGCAGTTAGTGATTACCACATTTACTTAGGTAAACTGTCATACAAGAGGACTTAGCATGTCCTTGTATAGGGCCTTAAACCACATTCAGAGCCTAAGAACCAAACGACTTGTGACCTTGTTAATCTATCTATGCACCTTTCTTACATGTATGGTATATTGTTTCCAACTGGGTTTATTCCAAGAGGGATTGGTGCAAACATGTCAATTTTGAATTTGAAGAAATCATCCACAGCGCTTTGTTCCTGGGGTGTGTTAAAGCTGACCAGGTGTGTTCCATACTGTTGACACATACCTTCAGCTTCCAGCCAGGACTTTATGTTGTCATTGGCCAAGTACCGATAACAACCCCCTTCCACTGTTGCATAACCCACGCCACAGTCAGTCGTGATGTAGGGACAGTGTTCTTCATCCTCCATCCCGATGCAGTTCACCTGCTTATTGCAAGGGAAGTGGTGCTCAAACTCGGCCCACCAAGGTACAGAGCAATTCCACTGACCAGCTATGTTTTGCCGAAGACGAGTTGAGTTGATATGGAAAGAAAAACGTAAATTGAACCCCAAAATCGTGCTGAAGGAATAGATTTTCACAAACAAGTTCACCTTAAGTACACTAAAATCAAACAGATTTGGAGCAAGGTTTTTCTTGAAGCCACAGAACATGCCAACTTGCGTTTTAAAGTCATGGTCTGCATACAAGGTCACTCGAGCATCTGAGCAACTGTAAGACATATCCATGTGCTGCATGCTGACCATGATGACGTGGCTGGCAGGAGCCGTCACGTGGGATAATGTGTTGAGGGCACAGTGGAGAGAGGTCACCCCATCCCACCATGGACTGGTAACTGACCCTGGACAAGATGCTGACCATGAAGCTGGGTGGGTGTCCAGTTTAGATAGCTACTGACTAACCAGCATCCTCAGCATTAAAACAGTGATAGTCATAATAGTGAACATCAATCTAGTAAATCAAAGTAAACTTTATTGTCCCAAAAAGATTGATTAAGTATTGCCCGGATGCAGATAAGAAACATTACAATTGACACATGAGAAACAGAGAAAAGGGTTAGAAAGAGTTTGGACTTCTGTGTCTCTGTCTGGAAACCCCATACATTTAGCTATTAATCATGATGACAAACAAAAACATGATGATGAGGAAATTCTCACCTGTAGAGGAAGTCATTGAGGAGCTTTCGAACTTATGTTCTTCGTCGGCAGGCAGTTGAGAGGAGAATGGCAGATTAGGACCAGGAAGGGATAACAATCAGGTGGGAGTGTGGGGGGTGGGGGTGGGGGTGGAGAGGAGGGAAGGCATTGTGGTGAATGGGAAGGTGAGCACACATCGGAGTAATGACATAAAAGAAAAAAGGGGAAGTTGTAGAGGTTCAGGGCTAATTAAGTAGAAAAGCAGAACAGTGAGTCTGGAATCATATAAATGCAGTAGTGTGAATTTTGTGTTTGGGGGGAAGAGGGGGGGGGGGGGTGTAAGGGGGGGGGGGTGCAAGAAAGTGGGGCACAAACCTATAATTGAAGGGAAACCAATCACATACAGACATATATACAACTGGTTGAAACACAAGTATGCACACTCTATCTTACACACACGCGCGCGCACATACGCGCACACGCACACACGCACACACACACACACACACACACACACATGCATGCACGCACACATACACACATACACACACGCGCACACACACACGCACACACACGCACACACACACACACACGCACACACACACGCGCGCGCGCGCGCACGCACACGCACACACACACACACACACACACACACACACACACACACACACACACACACACACACACACACACACACACACACACACACACACATGGGGAAGGGAGCTATGGTCGAGCATTGATGCCCATGGGCTGGAGGGTGCCCAGGCGCTGGATGGGGGATGATTCGAGAAATTTGCGGTAATATTTGGTCTTGTGTTTTTTGCAGAGAACAGGGATAGAGAAGTGAGAGAGGTCATGTTGATCAGGGAGACAGAAGTGAAGGCCAACATGGGTGTTTTTGCGGAGTCTAATGGCATCCACGTGTTCAGTACATCGCTCTGCTAGTGTGTGATAATTCTCACCGATGTAGACCCTGTTGCATTTTGAGCAGCTAATGGCATACACAAGATTTGTACTTTTGCATGAGAAGGACTGTCGGGTGTGAAAAGGGCCTTTGGGACAGTGCAAGGTGGTAGCTGCATTGATGTGGATGCAACATTGGCATGTTTGCAAGCCACAAGGGTGAGTGCCAGGTGGGAGATGTGTCACTGTGGGGCTGGTGTTTGCAACTTTGGCCCGGACAAGGTGGTCATGCAGGTTTTTATTGCATTTGTAAGCAACCGGCGGAGGTTTCGAGAAAATAGATCGGAGGGAAGGATCATTTTGAAGTAGGTGGTGACGCAGAAGGATGTTCTTGATGAAGATGTTGTGAGGGTGGTATGTGAGAGACAGAATGGGGCGGTCGTTAGTTTCTGATTTGTTAGTGACAGCAAGGGCATGGTGTCTGGAGATCGATTGTGCTTGCTCAAGAGCCTGTTTACAAGTGTCAGCTGGGTAGTCATGTGCAATGAAGAATGAAAGCATGAGTCTGGCTTGGCTTTGAAAATCAGTGTTTCTGGAGCAAATGCGGCAGAGGTGTAAGAACTGAGAAAAACGAATGCTGGTTTTTGTAGACAGAGGATGACTGGAAGAGAAAAGAAGGTAAGAATGAGAGTCTGTAGGCGTGTAGAAGACAGAGGTGTGCAGTCGTGATGTGGATGGGTCAATGGAAATGAGAAGGTCAAGGAAAGAGAGATTGGTCTGGAATATTTCATATGTGAATTTTAGAGCTGGGTGAAAGTTTGAGACAAAGGTTAAGACTGGAGTTTGTGAAGTGGGTCAGTGAAGATGCTGAAGCAATCATCGATGAATCTGCGGAAGAGGTAAGGGAGAGAATCTGGATAGTTGAGAAATATTTGTTCTTCGATGTAACTGACAAAAAGGCAGACGTTGCTGGGGCCCATGCGTGTCCCCATAGCTACACCACAGGCTTGGCTGTAGTGCTGGCCGGCAAAGAAGAGCTGGGGCATGTGTGGCTACACCACAGGCTTGGCTGTAGTGCTGGGGCAAAGAGGCCATGGGGCCCATGCATGTCCCCATAGCTACACCACAGGCTTGGCTGTAGTGCTGGCCGGCAAAGAGGCAGGTGTAGCTGGGGCCCATGCGTGTCCCCATAGCTACACCACAGGCTTGGCTGTAGTGCTGTCCGGCAAAGAGGCAGGCATAGCTGGGGCCCATGCATGTCCCCATAGCTACACCACAGGCTTGGCTGTAGTGCTGGCCGGCAAAGAGGCAGGCATAGCTGGGGCCCATGCATGTCCCCATAGCTACACCACAGGCTTGGCTGTAGCGCTGGCCGGAAAATTCGAAGGAATTGAGAGTCAGGACTAATTCAGCTAGACGGAGAGAGGGTTGTGATTAGTATTTGTCTGGAATCACGGCAGAGAAAATGTTTAAGAGCAGAAAGGCCTTCTTTGTGAGGGATGCTGGTGAAAAGAAACTTGTGGTTAGTGTCAGGAGGAAAGGAGAAGTTGTCAAGGAGTCGTAGAGCATGAGATGTGTCTTTGACGAAAGCAGGGAGAGAAGAGACAATGGGCTGGAGAATGAGATCAAGGTACATGGAGATCTGTTCAGTTGGGTAAGAGCATGCAGAGACTATTGGACGTCCTGGGTTGTTGGGTTTGTGGATTTTTAAAAGCATGTAGAATTGGGGTCGACAGGGTTCTGTAGTTATGAGGGACTGAACTTGTGATGGAAGATGTTTGGACTTGATGGCTTCTGTGATAGTTTTGCAGACTGTAGTGTTGTCTTTATTCGTTGTGCTGGAAGGTGTACGGGTGTAGAAGTTAGAGTTTGAGAGTTGACGTGTGGCCTCCTGAGTGCATAGATCCTTTCTCCACACCACTACCGCACTGCCCTTATCTGCTGGTTTAATAATGATATCAGGGCAGGCACGGAGGGTGCGGAGGTAGTGGATAGGTTGGATATCTTTTAAGGGGCTTGGGCTTGAACGTTTCAATTTCTTTTTGACAGGTTTTGATGTAGTAGTCAAGAGTATGAGGTAAGCCTGCAGGAGGGGAGAGGGTCCAAATGGAATCTTGACTGGGAAATGGAGGAATATCTGGATGAGTTGTCTGTGTGGGAGTACTGGAGGGTTGAGGCTGGTCAAAATGAGCAAGTAGACAGAGACGGCGGAAATATTTCTGGCATTGGAATTGACTGTCAGACAGATTGGCTGTTGGTTTAGTAGGAATGAAATCGAGACCGTGGGAGAGGAGTGTTCTTTCATCCTCTGTTAAAGGTAGATCAGGGGGGATAGTGACAATAAGATTTTTATACAAGAAAATAAAGAACACAAACGCCCATATTCTAGCTTGCTGCAGCGGGTAGAGGAAACAATGAAATATCTGGTTTGAGGGGTGCAGAGAGAGGACAGTAGTTGTTTGAGATGGCTGAGAATATGGTCAGTGTGTTGAATAGACTGGGGAAACTTCAGCTGTACTAACATTTTCCATAACTGTAGAAAATCATCAGTTGTGCAGCTCTCACTTCACTACTGGCCCCACCTTCAGGCTCAACGTCAACCAATGACAAAAGTCATTTAAGGAAATGGGCCTTTGTCTTACTTACCCTTTGCAGAATTCGTTGTTATTTCCAACAGTTGTGTAGATTCCGGAACAACATCAAATAATATCAAGACTTGACTTGTGCTTCCACGAGACAATTTCATTTGAAAGTTGACCTCACTGCCAGGTACACTGACAAACAAATAGCGACGTGGGGAACCAAAGTTCGTAGCCGCTATGTAATCCATCTGGAAGAGAGTCCTTGAAGATGACGAACCTTGCTGTCTGCAGGTTACGATAATCCCATCACTACGAGATTTATTACGTATTTCCACTTTGGTGAGATTCAACATCAGAGTGGGAGGCAGCTTAACAGTTATTGTACATTGTTTGCGAGCACAATGTCTACGATGGTTTGAATAAACGTATCTCCCCTTTTGAACAATGTATCCACTGTATGAGGGAAAGGAACATGATCTCGGCCAGTTCACACACTTCATCGCTTGGTCCATGGTAAGGTTTAATCCTGCATAATGTCATTTTGACAATGTTTTGTGCTTTGGATATAAACTTGTCATGATAATGATTACTTTTAAATAATAATTTCAACCCTGTATCATAATTATAATGTATCACCTTAAATATTCCTAACTTGCTGTAACCGTGACTTTTCCGCCCCTCTAAGCCCTTTCCGCCATGGGTACATCAAATTAAGGATGATGACTACTTCAAAATGAAAGCATTGAGAATTTGCTTAAATATTTTTTTTTAAAAAGCAAACAGCCTGACAATGCAAAAAAGAGAAGAAAAAAGGTGTCGTTGTGCTCATTTTCCAATGAGCATGAGTGCTCAAAATGATCAAAATAGATACTTGCAGAGTGTTATCGTTTAGTCTAGGGTAGGGTTCAAACAAGAGCTGGCAACTCTCACATCTCGTTCATGCCAACTCTCACCAAATGAAACAAAGAAATTTAAATACGTGACACGAACAAATTTATTAACAAATACGAATGAACAAGAAAGGACTCTAGCTGAACCTAAGACCCCTCCCAACCTTACCCGCTAATCCACCTAACCCACTAAATGGATGAGGGGAAAGGGAAGCCACTCAATTGTATGCAAAAGAAGAGTAAAGACAGTAAGGACTCCCATGCTGGGCAAATCACTTCACTGAGGGTACGTTGCCGAGCCAGTCTGGGTCCTAATCGTCTGAGTCCACGGTACACTGTCCTAGTTGCCGTGACAGCAGCTCCAAGCCCTCTGGTAAGGTGGAGAAAAAGTCCTCTCTCAGGTCACAGGTCGTACTGGGCCTCGCCGAGTCGAAGGATGGGGTTCACAAGGAACCTACGTAATGAGCTGAAACAGTGAGCGAAGTGGTAAGTTTCTCTGAACAAAACCAAAGCATGAGGCGATCCATGCCACTCCTCATCTAGCGTCATTGCTAGGAGTCCAGAAGAGGGACAGCCAGGAGTGGACAGGCCAGCCTCCATACTTAACAATTACCTACAACAATTTAGAATTTGGAGCGAAGTCCAAAATGACCAAAACTACTAAAGGCTGAACTGACCGAGAAGAATTTTGAAAGTGAGAAATATTTACCCTAGTGTACATTCTCTCACTGAAAATTTATATTATTCCAAACAAAAACTTACAACTTATGGGCAAAAATAAATGAACGAAGCAGTTTTAAATGTACTGAGAATTTCGTTATAAGCGTTGTAAACTGTACCACAATTTGAACCGCTTATAGTAAACAACATGAAAATCAGTAGTCAAAATTATTAAACTTTACAGTTGATTTCAAATGATACAAAATTATAAGAATTATCATTCAATGTATTATTTTGCGAAAATGTACATTGTGGCAAATTTTTACTGTAAAAAATTAATTACACTACAGTTCAACTTAATAAAACAAATACGAAGCATAACAAATTAAAAAGTGATAAAGTCAAAAACAAATACTAAACGCATACAACCAACAGAAAAACAAACATTGAAAACGACCTCCCTGGCGTAGAAAACAAAATAAAACGACTCGGAATGAAAAATGGTGTCTTACGTCCTCTCAGTCATAGACACATATGGGACATTTGTAAATACAAAGATGGTGGAAACAATACTGGCTGCAATGCCCGGAGGCAGTGCAACACCATTAAAGTCCCGAGTTTTTGACAATATAGATAGGTGTAGCGGTAACCACGCCTCGGTTAAACCTCATCGGCTATGGTACCGCCACATAAGACTCGGCTGGCGGGGACATATATATAAGGAAAACGTAATAAACTAAGGGAGATAATGCTCACCAATTTAAAATATTAGACTTGCAAGGGGGATATAATACAACAGAAGAACAGGTGCGAAGCCTTTCTGCCGTAAACAAAATACATGGACAGAATTGTATAAATTTAAATTGTATAAAAAATAACAAACCTCTTCCAAGATTAAAGAAGTTTATAGCTTCAAATGAATTAGACATACTAAGAAAATAACCTATGTACACTGTCGGAATAATAATCCCGATACTGACCTCACAAACGAGCCGTTAAATGGGGTATTGGCCTGGCCTCATCCAAATTCAAACGATTTCCTCAAGGCGACACCACCGAAGGTACCGAGTCTCGCCAAATCTTCTCTCTTCGAGTATAAGAAACAATGAATTTTCCCCCGATGCGAATTCAGTAAAGCTGACTTGTGAACACAAAAAAGAACACACACACGCACACGCTTTGCACGGGTTTCGCCTGACTTGGGATAAAAACAACAACAACACCGACGGGGCCGATCTAGAAAGGAAATTTATTTGGCGCAGCCATACATGTTTACTCCCAGTCTCTACCACACTTCCGTACTGTAACTCTCTCTCTCTCTCTCTCTCTCTCTCTCTCTCTCTCTCTCTCTCTCTCTCTCTCTCTCTCTCTCTCTCTCTCTCTCTGTGTCTCTGTCATGTTATATTTACTTTAAAACAGTAATGAAATGTTAAAGAAATGGCGTAAGAAATATAAAATTTATTTGATATCAATAGCGCTTTCTGCTCAGATCCATACTATAGGCAAATTATGACTTGACAATTATAGTATGTAATACCATACACAGGCCGGTTCTTAAATTGGGCCACCCGTTTGCAGCTTTTTCTAGGGAAGGTTAATCAAAAGTGAAGCACTGGTTTGAATGCATGAAGCATTTTGGCAGTAGGGACAAACTTAGAAGCCTCCACAATGCAATGCGTGTCCTTTTTCTACATTACTTAACCCACATTTTAATATTATTGTACACCAAATGTTGGAAAGCGAATCTTTATGTTAGACACCCTATGTGTGCCTATCTTGGGACATTGCATGTTCCTATATTGAGCATAGCGGCTCAATATAGGAACAGGGTGGCTCAACATAGGAGCAGCGGTTGCTATCATCACTTCTAAGTCGTTACAGACTGAGATGCTGCCTGTTTACTTTAAAGTAACTTTCACAACTATGAATAAGATTTTTTTTAAAGTGTGTCAGCGTGTTTGTTTGAAAACCATCAGCCAAAGTCCAACAACTATTTGCATAGACCCTTATCACTAAATGCATTTCTTGATCAGCATGACCCAAGGAATGCTGTCAAGCACATTTTGAAGTCTAGTGTAAACATACGCTATTGGAGCATTCACTGTCTCAGACATTTTGGCAATGCAACTCAAAACGTTATTGGCTATATCCTGTCACAGATTGGGAATAGATTGATCCCCTTTCTTTATTGCTGATTGGTGCGGAAGAGGGAGGTATGAAATTTGTGGGGGTTTTTCCTTTCCCTTAAATCTGTGTCGCCTATGCCTGACTTGCATTTTTCTAGATTGTCAATTTCTGAACTTTCTGACTGGTTTCGTGCTGTGCAAGACATGCATGCAGAGCCTCGTTCTCATAGATATCATAGGGAAAATTCAACTCAGTCCTTGAGTTTTGCTGACAACTGGCAGTGGGGAAGTTTTCATTCGGGTCTGAAACACGAGAGCGAGATGAACAGAAGTCTTTGCTCTGGGAGGTTGTTGAACATTCAACGGTTACAATTGAAAGCTTCAAGGCTTGTAGGAGAAATAAGAAAACCTATTCATCGTAGGTGTAACAGAAGAGATGGCTAGTTGTCGCGACTAGCAGGAGGAAGCTCTCTGGACCGAATCCTCGAGCATTCAACGTTTGGTTGTAATTGTACATAATGTAAGGAAGCTTATCGTTCTATTCTGATGATTATTATTCTCTTTCAGATTGTTCCCTGAGAAAGGTCGTTGGTTTGTATATTTGTTTGCGAATTGTCGTGTATGAAGTGTAAAGTATAGATAATAATTTTGTGATTCTTGAACACATATTTTTGAAGGAAACGTCCTTTTGGTAACGTGTCATTCAAGTGACAGTAATTGTGACCAGACGGAATTTAGGTTTATGTAATTGTGGCTATGATGCATAAGCATTCGTTTTTCCGTCTTTTCTTCAACCGTCCATTCTTCTTCAGATGAACCAAAAAAAGTGTATAGCATATTTTGCACTTGCACTTATGTATTTCACTCAAGTATACAAGATATCCATTGCAATTTTACTTATTTTTTAAACAGAAGAAGACAAGAAGTTGTAAAGATCACAAGCATAGAGCGGTTCATCTGGCTTGACTATCTTCTTCTGTTCACCCCACACAGCATGACAGTGACAATGACGACGGTACAATAGGAGTTGACATACGGCAACACAGTGCTAGAGTTTTCCTTCAATACGTGTGGGGAATGTTGGTGTCTGTCTTCTGTTCACCCCACACAGCATGACAGTGACAATGACGACGGTACAATAGGAGTTGATATACTGCAACACAGTGCTAGAGTTTTCCTTCAATACGTGTGGGGAATGTTGGTTTCTTTCTTCTGTTCACCCCACACAGCATGACAGTGACAATGACGACGGTACAATAGGAGTCGATATACTGCAACACAGTGCTAGAGTTTTCCTTCAATACGTGTGGGGAATGTTGCAGCTGGGCGTCTTTCCTGAGTTTCGGGAATCTCCACGTCAACCTTCATGAGGTAACACTTCTCCAGACTACATGGACACAGTTCGTGGTTCACACCTGACCCAGATGAACTGGGCTTCAGCATGTACAGATTACGCAGCACTTCACACCCCATGTTGAGCTCGCGTCCTCCAGTGGGAACTGCCAACTCCGCCTGAAACACTCGACACCAACGCTGAATATGGCACGTGTCACAAGTTAAGAACTCTGTGTATTTTGTCATGCATGTCATTGTTGTGTGTGAGTGCTCTTCTAAAATTTTCTTCTTTATTTTATATTTAAGATATCCCCCTCTCCCTTACAACGTGATTAGTGGGAATAGGTCAGCAGGAAGGTGGGGAGGGGAAATCAATAAATATATTAGCTAGGACCATGCACAACTCTCTGTTCTTATAATCTGTTTTAAAACTTTTACAAATTGAAAGCAAACGAGATGAACTGATACTGTATTCATATAGTGTTCTATGCACAACATTCTACTCTATACACCACAATTATAGTTTTATATGCTGCATATTTGGAAAGTTAGATCAGATAATATATTTTGGCAGTGGCAACCATGTTGGCCGCCATCTTGAATAATGAAAATGCCAAGAGGGTGTCATGACGACATACAACAGATTCTTCAACTACAAGGCCTAGACCACTGAAAAATGCAAAGAAGCGATTGTTACCAAACATATCTAGGTTATCGGCGAAATCAGGCCTGTGCCACTGTTTTACCCATAAGTCACTGGAGTGACTGAGCAGGTTGTCTTCCTAACGAATGTTAGTGTCAGTCAGTGTAAATGGTCTTTTATCTTCTGCCATTCCTCTTCGCTGTGGGGTACCACGGGGCTCCTTCCTGGGATCGGTCTTGTTTGCTATGTATGTCAGACCTATGTCTGATGTCATTGATCAGCACGCTTTGTTGCATAAAAGTTTTGCTAATGACACGCAAATGCATGAATCATGCTCCGTGTCTGAACTTGATAGCATGCTAAGCAATGTCTAAGGCTGCATTGGAGATTTGAAGCAGTGGATGACATTAAATAAGCTGCATCTGAACGAGGAAAAAACAGAGCTCATCCTCGTTGCCCCTCCTAATCTTCAGAATGCCCCCCCCCCCCCCCCCCCCCCCCCCCCCCCCCCCCCCCCCCCCCCCCCCCCTCTCTTCCTTCTTACCTCTGCATTGGCACTTCTGACATTCAGTTCTCTTCTCAAGCCCGTAATCTTGGTGTGATCTTTGACTGTACACTGTCATTCGAGCAGCATGTTTCTAATGTCTGTAAGCCACCTATCTTGAACTCTGGAAAATAAGCTCTCTCAGACATTTTCTTTCCACTGAAGCCTCCAAAACTCTAAGCTGTTCACTGGTTCTATCGAGGCTTGATTATTGCAACAGTCTCTTGGCTGGCTCACCAAAATACCTTCTTGAAAAATTACAGAAGGTCCAGAATAGCGCAGCCAGACTCGTTTGTAAGTCATCCAAACCGGAACACATCACTCCTCTTTTGCAGTCCCTCCATTGGCTCCCCATCCAGAGTAGAACTGACTAAAAACCAACATCTCTCTGTTTCTCTTTTATCACTGGCACTGGACCCCAATATTTCTCTGACATTCTCCATATATATACCCCATCTCGTCAACTTCGTTCTTATGCTGATTCTCGTCTCTTCCGCATTCCATATGTCAGAACAAAATATTTTGGGCAGCGTTCATTTGCATTCCAAGGCCGTTGCTCTTTGATAGTTGTTATGCTTTTAACTATGTGGCCCGGATAAGGTTTGGTTTTATACTAAGGTATTAACAGTTGTAAACATACACAATAAATATATTCTATTTTTAACCGACCTAAAGCCCACACCCTCCCCCTTTTATGTAATCTCTCTTATAAAATCTTTTAAAAAAAGATTCGCTAGTCCCCAGATACACGAAAGCGTGGTAGGGACTATAAACTCCCAGAAGAAGAAGAAAAGAAGATGCCCCCATCTCATCCTTCCAAATAATATGCCCCTCCATGCAGAGATTAAGTTTCGCCAAATGCAGCTATCCTCTGTCACGCAGTCTTAGTTAGGTTCTTTACCAAACGTCTGGCAAATGTAAATGTCAGGATCAGTAAATGGGTAAAATGTGTGATGAACCCATTCTGTACAACCGCTT